>BMAV01003510.1:150170-261735 GCA_019973955.1 Trichonephila inaurata madagascariensis
AGACTACGTTCGGAACCGTGATTTTGCAAAAGCATATAAATGGATAATATTTATGATATTTAGTGTCACTTAGATTAGAAAATGCATATAAAACTGTTTTAAGAATATTATTACAATAAAAAATTATTTAAGTACAATATTTTGACAAAAAATGAACATAGAATGACCCATTTTCAAAATATTCTCCGTTTGTAAAAAATACTTCTAAATTTTCTCTATGGGAATTTCTCCTTCCCCTTTCAATATCAGCACTTCCAGGAGGGGAAGTGATTTCAAATTAATGTCTTTTTCGAAATTTCTTACATTTCCCTTCACTTTGATCCAGGTTTCTTTTCTCTCCCTGTAGCCCTTTAGCCCGGCGTTGCACGGACCTTTACCGAGTGTATAACTTAATCCTCGTGGGAATTTCTTCTTTCCCACATGACACCAGCGCTTTCTCTGTCTCTCCTCTCTCTCTCTCTCTGTGATCCTTTTTCATACCAAGTTCCGTACTAATATTTAATAATTTAAGGCAATGTATGTGAAGATGGAATTGGTTCAGTAATTAATGAATATCCACTGAAAGTGCATGGTCAGTTAAGGTCACAAAAAATTTCGTTATCGAAATTATTTCTAAAAAATAATAAAAACACTTTCTCTTCAAACATTCTTATAGTAGGGAGAGGGTTAGTACTACCCTTATATATTAAAATATATATTTTCAGTAATGGGATATATACATCATATAAAAATATATATAACATTACACGAATTGTTAAAATTTTGTTGTCTTTTCTTTTTCAATATTTTTATAATGAACTAGGGGGGGGGGGGTACTCCATGTCAGCCTCACCCCATCGTACAAATTATACAACTGTTAATACCATTGCTCATTTGAGAGAACTGTTCACTCTTCGGATATATTGTAATATTAACCTTTCTGTCAATAGAACCGTCTTCTGTTGAAATGTGTGTGTGTGATAGCCCCTAATTCATTGCGCAAAAATTAATTATAAACTCTCAGATGATCTATAGGCCTTGCATAAAAACACAAACTATGCTCTTGATCTTGGTTTTTATTTTGAATTTCATACAATATTCTATATTTTTATGCATATGGATTTTTATTCACAATTGACTGTAAAATTTAAATACATTGTCACATTTAACTATTTTTGCACGTTCATGCAAAGCCTCACCATCATCATAAATGTAAATTTGTCCAAACTGTGGTTTTGCTCCATTCTGCTGTAAAAATGTAGTTGTTTTATTAACTATACCTTTAAGACAAAACCATAGTGGGAATTTTTTAATTTTTTTTCCAGTGTCACATTGGGTTTTGTGAAGCAGTGGTCTCCAACCCCCAATCCGCGGACCGGTACCGGTCCGTGGATCAAATACTACCGGTCCACACAAGAAACATTAAATTATTTCCATTTTATTTACTGTGGTATATTTTTCTTGGTTTTGGGCTGCTTTTCTTATGAAAATCACTTTATATTCCTTGTTAAATCCCTTTATATTTATTTTTGGTGTAGCTATATGTTATTCTGAAGACACGTTTATATATATATATATATATATATAAACTATTAAAATAAAATTATTAAATCAAAGCAATCTAAAATATAAACAATCAACGTCCTTCCCCTCAGCGGGCCGCGGTAAAATTATCCAACGTTGACTGGTCCACGGCGATAAAAAGATTGGGGAGCACTGCTGTATAGTATTAAAAACCAGAAAAAAAAATGTAATATTTAAAGATAAAATTATTACGGGTCAAAAAGGGATAAGAATGTCTAACCTGCCAGCTGGGTCTTAAAGGCTCATATCTCATGTATAAATAAATTTATTACAGCAAAACGAAAAACTTTTTTTTATAATAGAGAGAGAGTTAGAGACTTTTTATTCTTTGGTCGCCTTTAAAAGAAATATTTCAAATTACTTTTTGTTCAGTAAGTACGATTTGCTTATACATCTGCTTATTTCCTCTGCCACAGTTCTTCCATCTTAAAAAAAATCGGGAACGGAAGTATTTCGCATTCTCAATATGCAAAATAAATAAATACCTCTTACAGTAAAATAATTTTATCTGTGCATTCATGTCCAAAAAAATGATAAAAAATGTTGCTTTTTATCGAAAAGTATCAAACAGCATAGACGAATCATTATCAGGAAATTTTTCTTAGTCATTCCAAACCATTTCTAGAATATTAGAGATACGCGTTAATCATTTGAAGTTCCATATTTTGTTATTTTATCGATGCTCACATTGGACTGTACAATGGCTTCGTAGTGCTTTTCATTAGAATATCAGTTCGGATACCAGAAAAAATGTTTAAATATGCTGTTAAGAATCACCTGTAACACTACACGCATGCAATAAAATATTAATGTACGTTTTTATTCATTAGTTGATAGCACTCTTTTATGCCTGACTCATTATTACGAAGAATACATGACATTGCATTCCATTTTTTATTGAGCTGATAATAGCTTAATAAAACCCTTTAAATATAGTTTATTATGCAGTAACTCACGGTAGATTGCATTACAATGAATAATAAATATTCATTTTTGCTTATGATAATTCACGAAGATAAGGGAATTGAGGTATTTTGTCTGTGAAAAGGTATTACTAAACGTCTCGTTTTTAAAACAACCACGTCACATTTGTAATAACTAAGAAGATAATTTCTGTCTTGCGAAAAATTTATAATGATGAATATTTAGGATAAAATTAAAAAAAAAAAAAAAACGTAATACACGCAAAGAATGTAAACGTAAAAGTCTGCAGTTTTTTTATATTATTTTTAGCTTAAGTTAAAGTCATAAGCACATATCTGTGTTAACTGGAGATTCGGTTTATTGTAATGAAATTGGGCACGGAGATGAGTTAATATGGGAGAAAAACATACATCAACTTAAAAATTTGTAAAAGGGGTGAATTGTTAGTTTTGATACAGGCTATATCAAGAGCAGACAAATCATGGTGGAAAACCTTGGAAAATTTCGTTTATAATACTGAGTGCAATCACCGCGCTCTGCATTACAAGCCTCACAAAGAGACATATTGTTAATGAGGATGTTGAGAAATCATTCATTCTTCCAAAAGAGCAGCTTTCAATGCCTAGGGAGGGTGGTCACATGGCGTGCAGATCGTCCCAAACATTCGAAGATTTTACAGGTTAGTTAACATGACGAATTTCCTCTATATGAAGAATCAAATTTAAGAACATCAACAAAGATGGGTGGCCTCTGCTTATCGTCTATAACAAATTGTGTTCGTTTGCAACACCTAGAAAAACCTAATATAAGCTTCAAAGATCTCATTCCTATAGCGCTATAAGGGCTCGGTAGCCCAGTGGTCAAGGTATCGGATCATGGCAGGCATGTCATGAGTTCGAGCCCAGAACCACTAAAGATTCACCGTGTAGGTCAGCGATGCCCGTTAAATCTGTCGAAAGCTGAAACGTCCTCCAGTTGGTGTGGCGTAGTAGTTAGGAGAGGGGGTGCCAGCTCAGGTGCCGTCCACGTCTCTTGACCGTGGTTCAAAATTACGTGGTCCGTAGCCAAAACCCTCTTGTAGCTGAACAGTGCGACGTTAATATTCACACTCACCCTATAACGCTATACGGTGATATACTTACATCAAAGAAGTGCAATGGTGTAAGACTGCCTAACATGATGTTTTCCTAGAAAAGGATTTCTTTGCTATACCAAAATTGTCTATTTCCTTTAAATTGGAGGAATGATAGCAAATTCCACGGCTCTCCATATGAAACTCGCAGATCTTCATGTTGGCGTAGAATAACATGTAAATGGAGGAGGGAGTACTAGCTAAAGCACAGATTGTGACATCAAAATGTGATTTAAAATCACAAGGATTAAGGTATCCGACTACGTTCGGAACCGTGATTTTGCAAAAGCGTATAATGGATAATATTTATGATATTTAGTGTCACTTAGATTAAAAAACTTATATGAAATTGTTTTAAGAATATTATTACAATAAAAAATTATTTAAGTACAATATTTTGACAAAAAAAGGAACATAGAAGGACCCATTTTCAAAATATTCTCCTTTTGTGAAAAAATGCTTCTATTATAATAATATTTTGCCTGTATATAGCTCAGGAGCTCTGTACAGAGGCTGAACTAGAATTTTGAAATATACAACTTAAAAGTTGATTTATCCATATTTTACTACAACAAAGGGGAGAAATTTTAAGAAAAAAACGCCGATAATTATTTCAATGGGTTGTAACTCTGAAAATAATGTGAATTTTAAAAAATCACATAGTTGAGCCTCTCTGGAGAAGTCTTTACTTTATATAAGCACACACACACACAAAAATATTATTGTTATAGAAGCATTTTTATAAAAATATAACGTTTTGTGTGAAAAAAAGGTTATTATAATTTTTTTGTCTAAATGTTCCTAAAACAATTTTATACATGTATTCTAATCTAAGTGACACTAAATATCATGAAAATTATCCATTTATGCTCTTTTTTAAAATCACGGTTCCGAAAGTAGTCGGATACCTTAAACTCGGTGGCTTAGAGGTAACGCACCCGCCTCGTAAACCGAAGGTTACGGACTCGATCCCAGATGGAGTTGGTAGATTTTCTGGATACAAAAAGCTTAGACAAGCATGTCATACGATTATGCGTCCTGTAAAAGATTCCTTGAGTATCAATTAGGCTCTTGTCCTCTCTTGAAAAATTAAAATCACAGCAATATTTAGCTTCAAAGAGTCACCACTGACATGTCCCTCGCACTTGTGGGACTTGCCGAGCTGCTATGCCAAAGTACAGCCCATCTGAAGAAAAAAATTCTGCTAACGGACCTATAAATGTGGCAGAAGCAGAGGCGCATGCGTTCATTACAACAAAATATGTTTTTAAATGTTCTTGCATTTTGAGATAATAGCCTTTATTGCTCCTTATCCCATAAAAAATTGTAACTATCTTGCATTTTTTATGTATTTTCTAAAAATTTTTCGCAATAGAATTTAAATATAATGTATAAAACAAAAGTCTTAGCCTGCTTTTAAAAACGCATTACAAAGAATAACCATTTAATAAAACTTTTGTATCACTGAATAAGTCAATTCATCTAAAGACTATAGCTCAGAGCACTTTATAGCTTAAGCTATAAAGTGTCAATTAATGTTCAGGGTAAATTTCAACATTACATGTAAGAATGTAGTACAAGGCACCCCACGCTTGTACCACAATGACATTAATTTTCTTGTTAATAATTTTATTCTTACTTTAAGAATTATTTTTTACTTTTTAGCTCGTTTAACTATAAAATCGTGTTTTTAGGGGTTTTTTTTTTAACTATAATTCATTTTACATTTTTAGTTCGATGTACAATAAAAAAGCGTTTTTTTTTTTCACAATTATTGATGAATTAATCTTAAATGCGTCATTTGTTAGAATCTAGAATACCCATTGGCATCCTATCAGTGCGTCGATATCGTCTGGTTAAAGCCCATATAAGGAACACTTTTTTTTGTTTCTTGTATTTATATTAACTATGAGCATTTTCACTTTAGGATTGTAACAATCTTTTAGTCACCAAATCTGGATTTAGCCGTCAAATCTGGAAATGGGAAATCGTTATTCCTGGTGATCCTGATCAGGAAAATGGAACGAAACTATTAAATTGTTGTATTGTCATCTGTCCTTGATTAGTGTGCAAAATTTCCAATTAATCTAATCTTTTAAAGTGGGTAAAAATCGAGGTCAAAGATTCCGTTACAGATGAAGCTAATAAAAGCGTGTTAAAAAAGTTTTTCGTGGTGCTACAATTAATTTATTTGGCTGCTCTCTTGGCAGCGATGATGGCGATCATCAAGAGAATGTTATGTTACAGTATCCGTCTGTATATCTATCATCACTTACTCCATCGGGAATGCCACCTGCTGAACTGAATTTGAAATTAAGCTGTATCATCACGCTATTAAGAAATTTATGTATTACTGATGGATTGTGTAATGGCATAATATTGGTTGTGAAAAATGTACTACAGTGTTCAGAAGAATGTACTACAGTGAATAATTTTGCCAGGAGATAAGGAATGGGAAATTGTATGCCTACTAGAGATCCCACTGGACATTTGAGGGGACTTGGATACGCCATTCTTAATTAAATGTACGCCATTCCCTGTAAGATTGATATTTGACATGACTAATATAATAAATCACAGGGGCACAGTTTTAAAAAAATTGGTTTATGTATAACAGGGGTGTCCAACAGGCGGCCTGCGGGCTGCATGTGGCCCGCCAGTACGTACCGACTCTTTTTTAAAAAAATTTAAATATCAGGTTTTTAAAGTTTTTTCATTTTGAAAGTTATTTAAGGGGAAATTTATAGAAATAAATCTATAATGTATTGCCTGTCATATGTTCTTTTTGATACTAGAAATGTCCCTTAGATTAAAATGGATTTATATTTTATCAAACAGTTATATTTGATTTTACTATAATAAATTACTTTTTTAGTGAATTCCGAATTGCATTATGCATATCCTTTACTATACATGGTACATGATTCTCTGTGTGCGACTTTCATTTCTCCTCCTCCTTTTCTGTTTGGAGTGCCCAAAAAGCAAGAGGCAGTCAGAGATGTTTTTTAAAGCTTAAAAAAATTATTCAGGACGGTTAAGATAAAAGGCAATGTATACTTAATCGTTTGAGAATGACTGCACAATCAAATTTCAACAATGAGTAATGAAAGATCAATTCAAAAAGAACATCCTTATTTTCAATAAAATGGCAACTGTAACATTTTAAACATTATTGGATCATTATATTATATTATATTATATAAACATTATTATATTATCTATATCTGTATACATGAAAAATAACGAAAACAATAATAATGATTCATTTTGTTTTAAATTTTCACTCCAATAAATGTTTTTTGTTTTCAGATCTGATATAAATGTACATATTTTTATGTGCGGCCCGCGAGGTCATAATGTTTTTCCGAAGTTGCCCGCAAGGTCATTTGGGTTGGGCACCCCTCATGTATAACATTGAAGGAAATAACATTTAGTTATGGACGTATATGACTCTGTCAAGTTGCAGAAGCAAAGACGGAATAAAAATTCAGTGCAATTTAGAGGAAAAGGTGATTAGAAACATTTTTTTGAAGAGGTACTAAATTGAAGTACAAATTAAAATGCGGAGATGAAGACTTGAAATTTAATTTTCCTGCTTACAATATACTAAAAAAAATAGAACCACATAATACATGTAACCTACTGATATAAAAAAAGGAACAGTTGTATAATTTGTACTATGGGGGTTGGTCTGCCGTTAGGTGGACAAATAGTACCACCTCCATCCTAGTTTTTATTATTTTTGCAAAAATAAAAATTAATCTGTTTCATTCTACATTTAAGGTATCCGACTACGTTCGGATCCGTGATTTTAAAAAAAAAGCACATAAATGGATAATTTTCATGATATTTAGTGTCACTTAGATTAGAATACATGTATAAAATTGTTGTAAGGACACATTATAACAAAACAAAACAAAAAATACAATATTTTGGCAAAAAATTAACTTAGAATAACCTTTTTTCAAAACGTTCTCCTTTCATAAAAAATGCTTCTACAATAATAATATTTTGCTTAAAGATTTCTCCAGAGAGTCTGAACTAGGATTTTTGAAAAATTCACATTATTTTCAGAGTTACCACCAATTGAAGTAATTATCGGCGTTTTTTTCTTAACATTTCTCCCCTCTGTTGTCGTAAAATATGGATAAACCCACTTCTAAGTTTTATATTTCAAAAATTCTAGTTCAGCCTCTGTACAGAGGTCTGAGGTATATACAGGCAAAATATTATTATAATAGAAGCATTTTTTTACAAAAGGAGGATATTTTGAAAATGGGTCATTCTATGTTCATTTTTTGTCAAAATATTGTATTTAAATAATTTTTTATTTTAATAATATTCTTAAAACTATTTTATATACGTTTTCTAATTTAAGTGACACTAAATATCATAAATATTATTTATTTACACTCTTTTGCAAAATCACGGTCCCGAACGTAGTCGGATACCTTAATAAGAACATTTAAGTAATAATTTCAAAATGAGAATTATTTAAAAGCAAAAGACATTTCCTGGACTTAAGCAAAAAGGTATTGCATAGGACATGTACGAGCATCTGTTCCGGAAATTTAACGATAAGCAAATATTTTTTACAGAACAGAGAGAAAAAATGCTAAGTAGCGACAAATCAATACAATATTTCAATATTGATTGATACTATAATATTCTAGAAGGAAGTTTAAAAGTTCAATATTTTCTTTACCAAAAGCGTATCCACCACACTAAATGTTTGAATAATTGAAATTTTTTTAGTTATTTCTTGAGAGGTCATTATTATGCATAACTTAAAGTATGCAATGTTTCAGATTATTGACAAATATTAGTAAGTTTCCATTTAATTGCAAATTCAAGAGGAACTTTTAATTTGTGGTACAATACATATACGAAATTTATCACAAGCATTCATGAACAGTATAACATGCACATTCATTTAAACTTCCTATTTCATATTTTACAGGAAGATATTTGTTATGCATATATTTTGCGAATATTTATATTCCTTCGGCCAGTGGCTGAGTGGTAGTGCATTGCGCATGCGGCGTTCAAATTCCGGGCTGGTCAAGGTCGACTCAGCCTTTCATCCCTTCTGCAGTGGGTCAATAAATGAGTACAGAGCTTGCTTGGGACGGGAACACTGGGGTTCGCTTCAGACTGACCACTTGACTGAAACATCTTCACATGCACCCCAGCGCCTAAGGTCACGTTTTCTGAAATAGGCGCAGTAGGCTGTAACGTTTTCCGCCACACAGCTATGAATCGGCTTCTTTTGTGGATATGATCCCCACACGTGCAATACATCAGCACCCTTAAAATATTGCGCGGTCTTGTCTTGGACATCACCCCGGCAACCTTTGACACCTATAGGAACCCTCCTACTCCACTCACAAACTGGATGTAATTGAAGGCTAAAGACGCCGACCCCTACCATCCCCTATACCAGGGGTGGCGAACCTTTATGGATCAACTTGCCATTTTTCCTCAAGAAGTGTTTAATGAAGTATAGACGTGCCGTCAAATAATTTTGACTTGTAATTATTGGGAAAATAATAAAGCCAATTATATTAACAACACAAAACTCTTTATTTACTACGAAAAAATACCTTTTGCAATGTACAGTTATAAATGTTATAGTTATACGTGTAATTCAAATTAAAGTAACATTAGTGTGACTTCTGTTGTTGTAGATTGGATGATAAATAACTTATAAATAGGATTGTAAGAAGTTACATTTTGCAAAATACATGTTGAATTGGAGTCATCTGCCAAACGGTTTTTAAGCAATTAATTATTTTTGCTGTGGTTCATTTTTTTGACAAGAGGGTTTGTGATTTGTTTCAAAATACCATTTTACAGACGATGTTCTATACACCACTATTCCAGAACATAAAACGCACAAACTACTAATAATGTCATGTTTCTCGGTCCACCAAATTTGAAATTCTGTGTCACACTTACTATCTTGCACTTTTTGTTCTTTTGCTAAACTCTCTCTAGCCCTGTTAAATAACAATTAAAAATCCTAAATATAACACATATAAACTTTAATTTACAGTTGTGTCAATGAAATTGACTATGCTATGCGTATACAGACTTTTCATCATAAGCAATTGTAGTCTACGACGTAACTAAGGCAAGACGAGTGTGCTGCCAGCCGCCCCGCGACCGATCACTCGCATTTGTTCGTAATACTTCATAGTGAACTTTGAAATTTTAAAATAAAATGCAAACCATTTTGATCACTGGTGTGCCAAAAATATTGTGTCGCGTGCCATCAATGGCACGCGTGCCACTGGTTCGCCATCCCTGCCCTAGACCGTAGCGAGCATAGTGAGAGAACGGGAGATGGTCTGAAAACTTCGCTGAGAACGGACGAAAACTCCTCCCTCACAAACCACAACATTTGAACTCTAATAATGTCATTAATAAGTTTAATAACTTCAATGCATATTCTGCAATTAATAGCTGTGACGTAAATAAGCTAAATATTTAAATTAATCAATATCACGCCATCTTTAATTATCTCAAAAGTCACAAGGCCTTGGCCCTCATGGGCTTTTGTGCCACTGAGTTCAGTTCAGTTATACTCCTTCTTCATTTATATATTTGCAATTTTTTTTCTTTTCTTAGATATTTTTAAAAATTATATATATAAGCTTAAGTATAAGATACCACAGTATATCATTTAGACTTTAAAACAATGATTTTATATTATCATTTTATTTTATTTGTGTTGTTTGAGATTGATACTCTCTGTATTTTATTTCTGTTGTTGATGCTCTATTTTTCTTGTATCGTGCAACATCATGGAATAGTTCTTCCATAAAAAATGTTCGTACATCACGTGTTCATAGACCGTCGCAATTTTACGGATAGTTTTTTTTTATTACATATTAATGTAAACTTTATTCAAAGTCATCACAGTTTACACTGATGAAATAGAGAATTCTTGCAAAATGAATATTTAAAACATGTACTCAAAATAATTTATCTTAATAACGAACCAATATACGGGAAAAATTGCATATTTTACGTATTTATGCTATGAAAAGAGTTTAGAAAACGAAAATTATCTTCAATTGCATTATTTTTGATGGATCATTATGTTTGGAAAACATTGATGAAATGAAATAGTATGATGATGCAGTATTTTTTATTACCCTAAATATCGTCTTTTAGATTATCTAAGAGATTACTTTGAATATAAAATGTATTTTACGAATTCATCACAGACTTGAAAACAATACGCAAATATTAAAGCCCAAAACTATCACATGACATACTAAATATTTTCAAAAACGTTGATCAAATAGCGATAACGAATGGTGTATTGAAAATACACCATTACATTCAAAAAACCTCAATAAGCCGAATTTACATCTTATCCATAAAACATTTTCAATCATTATTTTATTTTATGCTTGGAATTCTAATATCCACTGTCGTTTTCGTTTAAAAAAATATCTCATACATGAGCGTATGATTAATTTATAACCTAAAAAAGTTCTATTACCGTACATATTCGAGTGCAAAGCTAAACAGCTGACACTTTTTCAGGAAATTTCATTCCAACATCATATTCTTATTTACTTTTTTGGTCTTAGGCCATACTTTCCCATGCTGTACTCTAGAATAGAAACCTAAAAAAATGATGATTTAGAAGTTATAGAAATAAATGTACTATCCAATTAAAATTCGGAACAGTTGACGTTGATTTGCTCCCAATGATGTTGATGAAAGATGCCTTAAAGAATAAATAAGAAACTGTTCCCCGAAAATCCCATTTATATACCGTAAAATCCGGCGTATAACGCGCACCTATACTTTCAAGCTGTATTTTTTAATTTTTAGGTATATTCGCCGTATAACGCGCACCCCCTTTTTTACGAAAAAAATTTGAAATGTACGTGTGCAATTTTCTTATGTTTTGAAGTCATTATTTATTGGATGAATCATTCCAGACTCTTTTTGAAAAAATAGTATTCTTCTAGAATTATACAACCCTTAAGAGCGCAGGAAGAAAGGGGGAGGGGAGACCGAATCAGCACCATGGCTCGATTATTCCCACGCTTTTCTATAAACATTGATTCCTTTTTCCCCTTTCGTGTGATGTACGAGTGGACGATTAATTTTGAAATAAATTAGAACAAGTCTGAGATTTATTACGCTCGCTGTCTGTAGTATTTTCAATACTATGAATAATATTGAATATGCTTGAGACAGCGAGCAGTAAAGATGGGTCCTGGTAAACGAAGCAAAACGCAGCGCCGATTTCAAGATCTAAGTGATTGAATTTGCAAAAGAAAATGAAAATCGTGCTGCAGCTAGGATGTTTGATATTGGCGAAAGTCCTAAGGGAGTGGAAAAAAATTAAATGACAATAATTAACATGCCAAAGAAGAAATGCGCTTTACGTAAAGGAGTAACGAAATGGCTTATTCTAGAAGAAAGTGTTGCAAACTGGGTCCTAGTAAATCGCCTGAATGGATTAGTTGTAACAAGAAACAGTGTACGTTTATTCGCTTTAAAATGGTCAAAAAAGAATGCCTTTTCATGTTATCCAACAATGAAAGTTCATAAGGTATGCTATTTCTTTTAAATAAACAGTATTTCGATATATAAGTCTAAATTGTTTTAATACTCAATTTTTGTAAAGCTCTCATTTTTATACTCAGCGTATAACGCGCACCCCTAAATTTCGATTTTATTTTTTGTGTTAAAAGTGCGCGTTATACGCCGGATTTTACGGTACATATGTTACCGTTTAAGTGTATGATTCAGTTATTTCATAGAATAACTAGGTATTTCATAAAATAACAATACAAGTCAGTTAAAGTATATATAATAGATGAACAATTTCATACTTTGCCTAGTTATTCTATGAAATAACTAGGTATTCCATGAAATAACTAAGGATAAACCATTAAAGTGAAAGATAATCACAATTTCAAAAATGTTTTATAAATTAATTGATCATAAATAGCTAAAATCTCTCGAAAAATACATTTTATCTCTTTTGCGGATGAATAATCCATAAATAATAAGGTGATATATTTATTATATTTAGAGATGATATAATATATTATATTGCTCATATTGCTATTAGTTAAACAGAAAAGGAGGAAAAAGAATATGTTGCAAAAATAGATTATATTTAAGGTGACCATTTTTTACAATGAAAAGGAAGGCGAAAAATTTAAGGAAAATTACAACTTAAATATACGAAACCGTTTTATTAATTGAAACAAAAATATGCAAATTACGCTTACATTATTATTATCTTAAAAGGGTACTTTTCCCATTGAATGATTTTTTTTTTGTTAACTTATCATTTTCTAACATATCGGGAAGTTCGGGCAAAAAATATCCTTCATACTGAATTTTACTGTAGGCACTGTAGATAAAATGTTAAAATTCAATTTTGATTTTTCACTAGTCGCTTAACAAAAATCATTACCAATTGAAAAAAAACTCTTTCAACTGCTGTATTAGTTCCAGGGCAGCGCAACGTAAATTCAACAAGAATAATTACAGTTTCATATGGAATGTGTTCATTTTTGAAATATGTTAAGTAATTTCACCCATATTTTACCGATTTCTCAGCATATTGATTTTCCAATTGTTCTAATTTATTAGAATTTAAATATACATTCGGTCTTCTTTCTACTTTAAACAGACAATTGTCATCGATTTTAATATCAGGCATTTATTTCGATAAAAACTCAACGTAATTTTCCATATCTGCCCACTTTACTTGAGATCAAGTCAAAAAATACCATTGAAAACTGTTATTTCCTGTGATATTTGTTTCAGACCATTCTTCAACATTTTGGAAACATGTTTGGTTAATCTCTGAATACGGAGATTAACAGATCAGTTTTAAAATATTGGAAAAGGAGGTCAAAAAGGAGGACACCTTTCGAGGAAGGACGGTACCTATAAAAGGAGGACTGTCCTCCCTAAAGGAAAAAATACATGCTGAGAAGAAAAACTGTTGCTTCATAAAAACATTGTGCAAACTTTTTAAAACAAAGTGTAAGAGAATATTAATTAAAATTTTATGAGATACCTTTATTTTACTTTTCATCATTTATTAGAGCAAGGATTGCTGTGATGACACTTTGGATTGAACTGCTTATTATTTTTTTAAACAAGCACACTCTTTAGCATTACACATTTTTTTTTACACGAGTAGTTTTTAAATCCTTGTCCAGTACCCCAACTTTGAGTTGTTGCAACAGATCAAAGCGTTGTGTCAATATTTGAAACTTCTTCAATGGAAATAAATTGTCGCTGACATATACTGAATTGATACTTAGAGTACAATTGTTTTATTCCACCTAGTTGAAAAAATTCTTCCCAAAGCAGCTAGAACCGGTTCAAAGAACTTTCGCGAGTGTCGTATTTCATACTTTAACGATCAAAAAAATAATTGTTATTCTATAGAATACCTAGTTAATTCATAGAATTCAATAATTTTAGTTCAATGTTCCGCAACCTTTTTATCGCCGCGGACCTGTCAACGTTTGTTAATTTTACCGCGGCCCACTGAGGTGAAAACGGTGATTGTTTATATTTTAGACTGTTTTGATTTAATAATTTTAATTCAATTGTGTATTTAATCGTGACATTAGAATAAAATATAGCTACACCAAAAAATGAATATAAAGTGATTTTAACAAGGAATATAAAGTGATTTTCATAAAAAGTAGCTCAAATCCAAAAAAATATACCACAGTAAATAAAAGGGAAATAATTTAATGTTTCTTGTGCGGCCCGGTACCATTTGATCCACGGACCGGTGCCGGTCCGTGGACCGGGTTTGCGGAACACTGCTTTAACTGACTGATCTAGTTATTTCATGAAATACCGAGTTATTCGAATACCTTATAACGGATTTCACGCTTTAACGATAACATATACATAAGGCAATATGTTAATGTTAAAAGACAGCTGCAATGAACATAGACAGAAAAGTTTCGTGTTATTGTTAAATATATCCATAAATAATGCATTCATCTCTCTATTTTCCAAAAGGATATTAAGTCTTTTTATGACTATAAACTACAAAAAATTAAAATAAAAAGATTCATTTATATATAATCAGGTTTCCGCCTCATTCTAAGCCTTACTTTCAACGATTCGAACTGTACTATGAGAACCTTCTTCACGGGACACCATACCAAATTCCATCAAAATAGGCTTAGCACCTAACATAAAGTTCCAACCTCTGATCCTTCCATTCTTCGACCAGTGGTCTCACCTCCTATTGATGTATTGACATACTAACCAGGCCAACAACCCCAAAGCCAACGGCTCTCCTGTCTGTCAGAATTTTAATTCAATTCCGAAACCATAAATCTCTCCAAGAAACATTCCGTATTCTGGTGAAGAAGCCGCCATTATTGTTTGCCCTCTCTTCTGCAGTGACACTTGACCTTCCTAAAGGCGTTATCATCGAAGAGGAGTGTCCTAGAATTAAAAACCTTTTTTCTCTCACACACGGACCTTCCTAATTTCTGTTTTCGGCAGTCCGTGGAATTCAGAACTATGTGATGGATGAGACGGTCGACTTTCTTTTACAGGAAGTGTAAGGTATTCTGCACTGCAAATGAAGCATTTGGTGTGACCATCCTCAAGTGTTAGGTTTCAATTCACGATTATTTCAGATGGGATCAGTCACGACATATCTTATTCTTAAGTCTTAATCCATTAAAATATTTTTCATTTATTATCAGGAGTGTACACATGATTACTTTCTTTACAAAAGCTGCATGACATGCCTCAAACTGGACTGTATTTAAACTACTTAAAATCATTTTTTTTTTTGTTAGTGTTTTTAATAATTTTGAAAATGCAGATATTTCTTCGGTAATTTATAAAATTAGAATTCTGCTTTAGAAATTTGCTCATTTATTATTTTATAAAAACATTAATAACATTGTTGCAAAATTCTGAGGAATTCTAATGATTAGCAGATGCGGAATTAAGTTTTTATTATGATATCAGGTGTATCGTACAATCAAAGCAACCATCATTTTTAACCATTCATGATTATTTATATTAAGAGAAGTCACGATTTTCTAAGTCTTAATCTTTTTTATAGTTTTCCTCTCTCCTCTGACTTATGGGCGTGATTGTAAGATTGCTCTTTCATTCAAAGGAATGGAATATCTAAAGAAAACTGACCAGCGTCAAACTGTTTTTATAGTTTATTGCTTTTCAACATAACTACACTGTACAGCTTTTAAATACAAATGTATATTTAGGAAATAAAAATACCACTGTGTGTTAAAGAAATTATGAGTTAAACTTTTCATTATGAAATTCTGTACTAAAAGTGCTGTATAATTCAGTGGAATTCAGTATTAAATTTATATTTCAAGTATTTGGAGAAGGTTATGCCTCACTAAGAATAATTCAATGAGATATTTAATACGAGCATTTCTTCTGATGTATTATAAATTTCAGAGAGTCCATGGTTAATTCAAATAGAATGAATTCAAGCAGTGCAGTAACGGAGAATATTAGGGCCCCCTGCAAAATCAGGATTTGGGCCCCAAATCGAATCTTTGCTAATACGTCTGAGTGGGTTTTTTGTATAAATCATTAATTTAGCTTTTCTCAAACTGTGGGGCGTGCCCCCCTAGAGGGGCGTGATAACTCTGCAAGGGGGCGCGAGCGTATTGAAAAGTAGAAAACAAAATACTATTTAAAATTTATGACTTTACTGAAAGTAAACAATCAAAATATACTCTGACATAAAAAAAAATAAAATACACATTTACACTGATGCAATACACTTATAAATGTATTCGTATCAGTACTGCACAATAATTAATTTTATATAATTAATTTAACTATACTAAGTTAAGAAGTTTAATAATTACTAGTAACCACATGGGCTTGTCATTTATAAAATTATACGTATCAAAAATTAACACTTATCTTGATAATTTGTACGGTTTATAGTAAATCCTTTAAAACTGCCGATAAAAAGGTACGCTATTCGCTCCCCAATGCAACCTTCTACGAACTCGATAATATTTGGGGAAAGGGGTAGAAAAGGGATAAATGAGCAAACCCTTTGCAGTAAGTAAATCCTTCGCAAACACTGTCAAGGTCCTTTTATTCCATTTCAAAGCTTTTGGAATAAGTGGTCAAAGTCACGGACTAGTGTCCGATGTGTCATGAGTTCGAACGTGGAGCTGCTGAAGGCCCGCAGTGTAGAGGGGAAGATGCATATTAAATCTGTCGAGGATCAAATGTCCTCCCTTGTAGTGGGGAAGTTTGGAGAATGAGGTGCCACCTTAGGTGTCCTCTTCGTTACTTGACGGTAGTTCAAAATTACGAGGTCCGTCTCCAAAAGCTCTCATATAGCTGAATAAGGAAAAAATTCACTCATTTACCAATTAGTGACCATCCGTTAGCATCTTGCTACTATCATACATATTCTGAATGATTCAAGCCATATCGCATAGAGTAAATTGTACCCCAATTGTCTTCAAACTGAATACCCAGAGGTTCAACCAGTCATAAAATTTGAAAACAGAATTATAAATGTTTATCTAAATTAAATTTCACTTCCCTATGAAATTTATGTAACCGCAAGTACAGCCGGGCCTCCATACAACGAAGTCGTTAAATCCCGGAAAAAAGTTCGTTCTATAAAGGTTCATCTTTTAATATACTTTATAAACCACATAAAATAAATTTTAATTTCATAAACACTATATGTTAAAAAATAATTATTTACGCCTTTTTTAAAATTAATATATGTTTATTTTAAATATTTTACCCATCAAAAAAAAGAAAAGATTTAAAGGGTATCGACTCGTTCGGAACCGTGATTTTAGCGCATAAATGGATAATTTTCATGATATTTAGTGTCACTTAGTTTAGAATATATGTATACAATTGTTTTAAGGACATTTTGACAAAAACAATTTATTTAAATACAATATTTCGGCAAAAAATTAACTTAGAATAATTTTTTTCCAAATGTTCTCCTTTCTTGAAAAATGCGTCTATAATAATAATATTTTACCTGTATATAGCTCAAACCTCTGTACAAAGGCTCAACTAGAATTTTTGAAATATATAACTTAGAAGGGGGGTTATCCATATTTTACGACAACAGAGGGGAGAAATTTTAAGAAAAAAATGTCAATAATTTAAACTGGTGGTAACTCTGAAAATAATGTGAATTTTTCAAAAATCATAGTTGAACCTCTGTAGAAAGGTCTGAGCTATATACAGGCAAAATATTATTATAATAGAAGCATTTTTCACAAAAGGAGAACATTTGGAAAAAAGATTATTCTAAGTTAATTTTTTGCCAAAATATTGTATTTAAATAATTTTTTTTTTGTCAAAATGCCCTTGAAACAATTTTATACACGTATTTTAATCTAAGTGTCACTGAATATCATGAGAATTATCCATTTATGAGCTTTTTTGAAATCACGGTTCCGAACGTAGTCGGATACCTTAAGGAAAACAAGAAAAAAGAATGTTGAAAATTTCACTGTATTTTCAATGTTAAGAAAAAAACTTTATACTAAAATTAATTAGTCGGATACCTAAAGGAAAACAAGAAAAAAGAATGTTGAAAAATTCACTGTATTTTCAATGTTAAGAAAAAACTTTATACTAAAATTAATGAATTTTAAGGACATTTCACATAATTCAAAGCATACAAGTAATATTAAACATACATTATTTTATAATTAGAACACGGGGAAACATGACAACTCCACTGAGGGTGAAAGAAGATATCAAAGATGTTTCTAGTGAACTGGACAGTGGGCTATAAAAGGTTGCACTTCTTGGATGAAACGTCCAGAACTCTATTGCTCTCGAAGAGTTAAGATTTAATAAAACCAGTTCAAGATTTACGACCACCATAAAATGTGTTAAAGAGAGAATAACTTGAATTTTTTTCAGAAATACTTTAAAAAAAGGGGGGAACAAAAATTGAATCACAAAATAAAAAGTTCGTTACATAGAAAATGCACTTCGCTATAGAGAGGTTATTTTACGAATAAAATCGTGAAATGTTCAAAATCCAGAAAAAAGTTCACTATATAGAAAAATTCGCAATATAGAGATTCGTTATATAGAGATCGACTGCATTTAAAACTCATCCCAGTCGTTTAAACTGAATCTTTATTTTTTCGTAATAAGTTTACATTTTCTAATGCTTTTTAAACTTTTATTATAATAAAATAAAAAATATTTTTAAAAAACTTTTTCTTTATACGTACGATTTACTGAATTATGAATATTCTTTTTGTTTACAATTCCGGTTTTCACGAAGTAATTTTACGGTGCTCGTATAATGCATCTTCTTTTTTTTTCATTAGTGGAAAAAAGCACCTCTAGTAAAGGAGAGGAACAACTTAAGGACACATCAACAGACTCGACATTAAAATCCAAAATTAAGCTAGAACAGCTCCTAAATTTTTGGTTGCAGATTCAAGTAAAGTATTCAAGATTTCTCCCACAGCTACAAGTATATTAATGCCATTCAGAACAGTGTATTTGAGTAAAAAATATTTTTCAATGTGAATAGCTACAAAAACAAATTAAAATCAGAATAAGAAATGCGATTGCAAATAATTTCAATACATCTAGACTTCGACAGTTTATGTAAAAAAAAATTTTAAAAAAATGCAAGCACATATTCCAGTTACAGGGATGTCTTAAGGCATGGGCCAACTGGGCCCGTGCTCAGGGTCTCAGTCAGAAGGGGCCTCATCTCTTTCTCGACTAAGCCTTAATAAGATCCTGATTCGAATAATTTCAAATGTAAAATATTATTTCCGGCTGTGTTCTCCAAACAATTGGAAATTTTGGATGATATGTCAACTGGCTACATGTGATGACCGTTGTCTATGTATAGCTTAGGCCTACGACCACATACCATCACTACTTATTCAGTCAAAAGGCGGCTATAGGTCCAGCCGGTTTGTGTGCTTGTAAACCATGCACATTTATTTGTTCGGGTTACTGTTTGTACGAGTATTTGACAACATATGCTATGTACTGTCTATTTTTAAGGGTCATAGGTGGGGCCTACACTTGTGTAAGGGCCTCAAGCAGTCTTAAGAAGGCCCTGCCCAGTTAATAAATATAATGCACGCATGGGTAGGTGACACTTTGATCACAAATACAATTTATTTACATAAAATACCTATAATACAGTCGAACCTCCGTATAACGAAGTCGCTAAATCCCGGAAAAAAGTTCGTTATATGGAAAATTCGTTATATAGAGGTTCATTTTTTAATATACTTTATAGACCACATATAAAACAAATTTTAAATTCATTAACATTATATATTAAAAAACTAATTATTCATGCCTTTCTTTAAATTAATATATGTTTATTTTAGATATCTTACCCATCCAAAAGAAAGAAAGAAAAACTGCAAGGAAAACAAGAAAAAAGAATGTCGAAGAATTCACTGTATTTTCAATATTAAGAAAATAATTTTATATTAAAATTTATGAATTTTAAGGACATTTTATAATTTAAAGCATACAAATAACATTAAACATACATTATTTTATAATTAAAACACAGGACAACTCCACTGAGGGCGAAAGGACATATCGAAGAAGTTTCTAGTGAACTGGGTAATGGGGGTCAAAGGTTGCACTTCTTGGATGAAACGTCCAGAATTCTGCTGCTCTCGGCGAGTTAGGATCTAACAAAACCAGTTCAAGGTTTATGATCACCATAAAATGTATTAAAGAGAGAATAACCTTGAAATTTTTTCAGAAATACTTTAAAAAAAGGGAGAACAAAAATTTAAATACAAAAGAAAAAGTTCGTTATATAAAAAATGCACTTCGTTATAGAGAGGTTATTTTACGAAGAAAATAGTGAAACGTTCTTGGTTCCAGGTAAAAGTTCGCTATCTAGAAAATTCGCAATATAAAGGCTCGTAATATAGAGGTTCGACTGTATTTAAATCTACTTTAAATGTAATTTTAAGACGTATTCTTTTAAGTGTGTGTGTTTGGAACAGGTATCAACAAAACCACCTTATAGTCTTACGGGTTCCATGAATCGAAAAAGTTTGAAGACCATTGTTGTACCACAAATGATTTACTACAGTTTCTACCAAATACTTACCGCAGCCATTCAGTGAAAATAAATTTCAATTTAGAATGATTTCATTTTGTCGAGGGTGTGGGAGGGTTCGAGAAAGAAGCAGACATGATCTTAGAATAACTAATTTTTATTTAACCTTTAACACATTACGAAATGCACTTTTATAACTTAACTTTGGGAGCAATAAAATATTTTAACCTAAAATCCGATAACTAAATGATCGAAACTACTTATCTGAATTAAAGCTCCTTGAATGATCTTTCTCGAAGTCTGATAGTATGGTCATCTCCAAGTTTGGTTACTTAATCACTTCCAGACGAATTCTCAATCAAATATTAATCTTAAGATGTGCGACAATCAGTCGTTGTCTACTAACTCTTGGAATTCAATTTAATAATCATCATATCGCATACTCAACAACTGACACTTAAATAGTAGTTACATTTGTACAAATCAAGTAACCCCCACGGAAAACAGTTTTTAAACTAAAATCAAGTTAAAGAATATTTTCCCCATAAGGATTAGTAGAAGATCCGAATGGAACATGTTACAATTTGAAGTTGGCCATGTGATTTTATGGATTTTAATACCTTACTTCAAACTCAGTTATTGCGAAGATATACTCTCCTTAATTTTAAGTATAAATACATCCCGTTTATTTTTCTTAACTATGCATTGTTCCATCTAAGAAGTCTTCTAAAAGGATATATGTTGACGCAGTGAATATGTATGTGAAGCAAATGCTATATGAATTGGTTTTAATAGATAAGCAAAAAACTGTAATAACATTATTACCGTATTCTAATGAATTCGGGCTTGAAAAAACGTGATGTCCTACTCTTAATATAGGAAGTTGAGTATCTTGTACCATTGAGATATGCAACTCTATAATTTAGTGAGGTATTCCATGGCACATTTTACAGAATTAAGCGCCTATTAATATTATTTCTGGATTAGTCACGATATTCTTATTCTTTATTTTTTGTTTTCTAAATTTATCCATAATGGCTTCTCCTAGTTTTAATTATGAAAGTAAAATAGACTTGTAATAAAAATTTCCCTTGTGCATTTGATAAACTTAAATTATATTTATAATTAGCAATGTTTATAGTTTTTTTAATGTACCAACAATTGCTAAATTAAATGTTGGTGCTTATTTTTTTCGTATGGTTTAATAACGTAAAACAAGATTGAGAAATTTGTGGGCAGTCTCAACCACAAACTATTTGAATAAATTTAAACAGAAGGCATCTTTTGTCTTTATCATGTGTTCATTTTTGAGTTGTTGCCAATGTAATAGTACCTGATTAAAATTTACAAATAAGACTAAAAACTTGTTATCTGTTTCCAAACCTATGTGTTTTTTTTTATCTAAAGTCAATATTTTTTTATCTATATTTTTGTTCTAGCAGTATTAGAATGTATAAAAATTTATTTTTAATTTTAACTAGGACCTTTCCAGTCTAAGACTAACTAAATACGTATATTTTTGGAAATAGCATAAATGTATTAATAAGATTACATTCTTTTTAAGGTATCCGACTACGTTCGGAACCATGATTTTGCAAAAGCGCATAAATGGATAATTTTCATGATATTTAGTGTCACTTAGATTAGAATACATATATACAATTGTTTTAAGGACATATTTTGACAAAAAAATTTATTTAAATACAATATTTTGACAAAAAATTAACTTAGAATAATTTTTTTTCAAAATGTTCTCTTTTTGTGAAAAATGCTTCTATTGTAATAACATTTTGCCTGTATATAGCTCAGACTTTTCTACAGAGGCTAAACTAGAATTTTTGAAATATATAACTTAGAAGTGGGTTTTTCCATATTTTTAAGAAAAAAACGCCGATAATTATTTCAATGGGTTGTAACTCTGAAAATAATGTAAATTTTTCAAAATTTCTAGTTGAGCCTCTGTAAAGAAGTCTGAGCTATATACAGGCAAAATATTATTACAATAGAAGCATTTTTCACAAAAGGAGAACATTTTGAAAAAAGATTATTCTTAATTTTTTGCCAAAAAATATTGTATTGTGCGCTTTTTTAAAATGACGGTTCCGAACGTAGTCGGATACCTTAAGGTACATTTGAAATTATTAAGAGATATGGCTTCATTAGATGTCTCAAGAGGACATTCCAGCTTTAAAAAGCTGTCCATTTATAATCAGGAATCACCTAAAATTCTAAAACTGTATGGATTTTAAAATTGCTTTAAACTGCCAAATCCTTTATTTTGATTCCTATCTTGTAATACATCTCAGTTTGAAAATTATAAAGAAGATAAGCGAAAAGGGTTCTTTTTTATAAAGTTATTCAAAAAAAGCCACACTAAAATGAAAAATATATATATATTTTAAAACCTACAATTTTTTCACTCTTATAAAAAGTAATATATCCCAAACCATTCAATAACAATAATTTATCTCTAACAAAACTTTAAATCTCTTTCAAACCTACAGGCTCACTTTATATTATACAGTCCTTTTCTTTTTCATATTTCTACTTGAAAATACCATTCCAAATTGAAAAGGACCAGAAAATCCGCAATAAACACCGCAAAATTACGCTCTCTCTCAGAATTACCACTTCCATTCATTGCCCTGCATTGTCGAACAGTCAACTTCTCTTCCAACACCACACCTACCTTGTTTATTGAAAGCCCAGCCTATTATTTACCAGTTGCCCGTGTTGCCATTTCTTGGGAAGTTCGCATAACCACTTCATTCTGTGACCTCATTCTTCCTCAACGCCAAGAACCTGAGAACTGGTCGTGTTATTAGTCCAGTTCGCCTTGGCGATTCCTTGGTGGTACTCTACTGTCAACGAATCTTCCTGCGAGACAAAGACTGGGCATCACAGGTGCTGCTGCAGAGAGCCCACGCCTAGGCAATTACTTTCGGGGGTGTTTAAGCATTCGCATCGTGCGCCAACAGTGAAAAGACGCGCGTGCGTTTCTTGCTGTTGTTGTTGTTGCCAAACAGCAAACACAAAAACTGAGGAGGAAACCGAAGAGGAACTCGCTTAGCATTCTGCTCCTGGTCTAGGTTCATTAACGCCCACCTGATAGATGCAGCGACTTCTTTTTTTGATGGCATTCAATTATGAAAGATCTCTGGTCTTGTGAATTAGGAAATGTTAATTGCCTGCTGCGAGAATGAGGAAAGAAGGGTTTTCGGATGGACTGTTAGATGCAGACCTCGCCTCTTTTTTGTTCGAATTAGATATTAAGACTTAATATTGCGACAAAAGATTTTTGAAATGTAAGCTGGTTTTCTCTTACGCATACAATAAAATGAAGGGAGAAAAATAAATTGTTTTTTTACAGAAATGAAATTTTATATTAATCTAAGAAAAAACTTTAACAAAGCTTCAACAGTTGTGATTGTGCTATGACATAGAATGAAGCGTGCTGTGTATAAATTGACTACAATCATGTTTTTATACATAATGATAATAATAACGAAAAATATAGTTTATTTAAAGTACAGAAATGTTGATTTGAAAAAATTAAACTTTAAATATATACTGACTATTATTACCCTGTCGCTTCTCGGATATTTCCAGATATGTACGACTATATATGTATTGTTTTAAAGTTATTGATATCTAAATCCTAGAGTATTTTACATTTTCTATTGTACTGAAAAACATTCTTTTATAGCTCTCGCCTCTTAATTTAAAACCCGTCTTTTCCCAATTCATTTATTTCGTTCAAATTTGAGAAGAATTATATTTATAATATGTATAGTCTCATTTTTTTTCTATGCTCAGCTTTTTATTTTCAAAAATCTCATTTTTATACCCTGCGTAAAACGCACGCCCGTACATTTCGATCTTATGTTTTGTGTTAAAAATTAGCGTTATATGCCGAATTATACGGTAATTTCTGCCGTTATGCACAAGCAGCTAAAATAAAAATAATGTAATACAATTATACATGGAGTCTCATAAGCGAATGCATAATTTATACATGTATTACATAAAGAGTATTGCCAGCTGGGTAAGGTACTTGGTTAGACGCTGGTCTTGTACGCCTCAGAATTGCGGATTTGATCCCGGTCCATACTGGTGTACTTTCAAGATGCAACAAATCGACAGCCATCGAAACAAGTTATAGAGTTAGAAGAATTCATTACAAAATTGTAGCTGCAATTAAGAAAAATATAATTTAATAAAATTACGATTTAAAAATTAAAAAGAATATATTCTCAAGTAAATTTGTGGAATTTTGCTTAATAAGCTATATAATGTTCAACTTTTAAAACACTTGAGACTTCTTAAAATTCATTAGTAAATTTTAATCTTTTTCTGTACACACATTGTATTTAAAACCATTTTTAATACGTTTTAACCTTTAAGAAATTTTGGTTTTCTATTAGTAAAGTTTATAAGCACTTATTCAAATCATTAGTATAATTTATACAAGGTGTCCAATGAATAACACACAACTCTGTCCGGTGAATACTCCTTTTTGGAAGTACATAAAAATGCCCAAAGCACTGTAACTGTACGATCCGTAGTTTACGAGAAAAGTACAGTAAATGATGATGCATAATGGTTCAAGATGAGGTTTTAGCGCATTTCCGTACTCCTGTACACGATTGGCTGGATATGGCAGTGGATTGGATATGTGTATCCAGTTCTATGGCCGCCATGATCACCTGATCTCCCACTGTTGCATTTTTTCTTATGGAACAATCTCAAGATTTTGGTGTGTCGAGAAGTAGTAATACACAAACTGACTTAGTTGCTTGTCTGCATGCTGCTTGTACGTCAGTGCTCTCAAGTTTACCTCGATATGCGCTGCGGACACTTTGAACATCTGCCTTTACAAATATTTGAAAACACTGCTATTGATTTGTCTAATACAGCTGTGACGTCATAATTTGCTTTTCATACTTTTCTCATAAATACTAAGGATCATATAGTACAATTTTCTTTGGGCACTCTTTATATACTTCCAAAGAAGAATCTGGCTGTTCAGAGTCTGGGCGTTGCTTTGGAACACCTCGTATATCTATTTGTTCGTATAAATGCTGCTCTAAGGACAATTATTCCTTGAAAGTATTTCCAATATTTTCTTCTTTGCATGCATTAATTATGGTAGTGTATCGTGCTTCCACGCCACAGGTCCGGGGTCTAAATCCCGGGCTAGGCAAGGTCGACTCAGTCTTTCATCCCTTCAGTGGATCGATAAATTACCAAGCGTGCTTCGGAAGTAAACACTAGGAATTTCGCGACAGACTGACGATATGACCAGGACATCTGCTCATGCACCTCAGCGCCCAAGTTCACGTATACTGAGATGGGTATGGTAGGCCTTTGCCCTCACGGGCTGTTTGCTCTCCGAGTTTAGCTTACATGCATTAAGGTAGTGACTCCCAAAGTGGTCTATATAGACCCCCAGGGGTCTATCACGACCTGCAAGGGGTCCATGTCAGCGAAAAATAATTTGGAGGCCCCGTGAGGTGTAAATGGGTGTCTACGATGGTTGCTCTCATTAAATCAAACCATGATTTTAGTTTTAAAAGAAAATTTAATCAAGTGGAAACCAGATTTTATCTATTTAATAGCTTTATTTACTAATTTTGATGAGGTTAATTTACAGTTACAAGGTGACAGCATAAATTTTATTAAAACAAAGGCCATGTCCGCAATTTGGCTTTAAAAAGACACATACCTGTTATTTATCACGAATTATGGAATATCGTGAGAAAATTTTAATTACTTTTCCTAGTGAGAAAGAGTGTCAGCGTGAGCGCGTGGTTGCCAATCTCCGAAACAAAAAAAGAAAGGGGAAATAAGGTATGGACACTACTAACCAAGGAGATTTAGGGTTAAACCTGACATGATTGATTCCAAATGTTAAAAAATTGTTATTGAAGCGCACCCCCTTTAAAAGCATTTGTTTGTTGATCAGTTATTTTATGGATTAATTAAATTTTAAATTAATTAACATGCTTTTCTTAAGTTTTTAAACACCATACTTCACTTCAGTTAGAAATTTAAATTGTTTAAAGTTAAGTTGCTCTATACCAACTGTCAGAAAAAACATTTAAAATGTAAAATTTGCAAAAATTCAGTATTAGATAAGCAGGGCTCTACCCCAAACAGAAAAACATGGCAAGGGGTGTTTGGGAACCTCTGCATTAAGGTATCAAACTACCCTAAAATCAAGATTTTTAAAAAAATTGTCAAAGTTTTTTTATGATTATAATTTATAGACCATTTTATTATGTTTATAAAAATACCAAGTTTTTTATTTTCCATTCACTAGAACAAAAACTACAAGTGTTTTAGCAAAAGCAGATGCCATAACTTTACATAAGATGTTAAACTTTAAAATGTATTTTACTCGAAATGTGTTTTTTTTTTTTCGAAAAGCTCGATGGGGGACAGCGATTGCCCCAAAATTTTTTTAAATAATTTGTTGAAATTTTTTGTATATGTTCTGTATAACAGTGGAAGTGTTTAAAACTTCAGATTTATCAATCACTGTTTTATTACAAAATTTACAGTTCTTTATGTGAATATAATCACTGATTTTTTTAAGCAGTTTATATATAAACTAAAATAAAGTGCTCTAGTTTTTGTAAAAATTAAAATATCTCTTATCCTAAAGGTAATTTCAAAAAGAAATTACAAAGTAATGTGCATCAAAATAGAAAAATTGATAATTTGTTCATTTACTATTTGTACAGAGAGGGTCCCGTTTATGTAGTTGTTTGTAAATTTTTACCCATTTTTTCCTATTTTAGTAGTAATAATTTATTTTTCTCTTCTTAATTTTATCCTTTTTTTTCTTACAATGTACCAAATCAATCTAAAAACCACAAAAAAAATCTCCATATCTCCATTTAAAAAAAAAAAAGTTGTCGCAAGAAGTCGGATACCTTAATTAGTGAACAATCATGAGAGATACAGTTAATCACATATCAAATTTCTACAAAAGTGAAAAAAACATATTTCATGTTTTATGACACGCATCTTAAAGAGGGTGAAAATGACTTTGTGAAAAAGAAAAAAAAAGAAGGTAACTTTCTGACTCTTTAAATTGATCTTTTGGTCATTTTGTGACGTCTCTCGCGTTCTTCTTCTAACATAACTCCTAAGTTCTTTGACGGCCACGATTAATGGCAAAACTTTTCCAACCCAATACCAAGAAGATAAACAGAACGAATATGCAAATGGGATATACTTTAAAAAGGATATGAAAGGTTTGGGGAGATAGGACGGCAAGCCTAGAGATAACTTAGTGTGGAATTGTTCAGAACAAGTGTTAGACGACTTACAACCCAGGAAGAAGGATACGCTCATCGTCATTAATAAGATTAATAATAAGAAGAATTAATAAGGCCAGAGTATTCTCACCTACAAATAACATAATATAAATATCTTCATCCTAGGAAGGAAGGTGACTCTATAAAAGGTAATATTTTATATAGGAAGTTAGGTTAGACAGTTAAATTATTATAATTAAGATAAGTAATCTAGTTGTGCGATCTGACTTGAATATTCAGTTTAATTGGTGGCTTCTTCTCACTTAAAGAAAGTTGTTATTTAAAATTAAGTAATTTAAGTTATTCTTAATAAAAGTTGTGTTAAGAATCCAAAATGTCTCATCTTTTAGATAATCCCACATCTCTAGCTTACGCGGATCCCGCAAGACATAGCTATCGCAGGATGGCTATGTCTCAATTTTTACACTCTTTTATTTATAATCTAAGTGAATCGCAAGACCTTTAGTTTATATATATTTGAAACTACATAAAACTCTTGCTAAGTATTATGTTCCATTGAGGCTGAAAATATTTCAGTGATTGATTTCCAGTGTAACACATGATCTGAAATTGAAGTAATATACAATAAAACTATGTCCCAAAAAAAGATACTTGGAACCAGGGCTTCGAACCATAATTTTTTTTCGTTGAGGATATTGTTCCGGTTCAACTAAAAATATATATCTGTTCCGTTCCGATTTTCGTTCTACCAAAACTACGGTTTTCGGATTTCGGTTCAGTTCCAAAAGAATAATTTTATTTTATGTATATTCTTACCTGTACTAAAAATATAATTCTATCACAAACAAAAAAATGTATTTCTATCAAAATTTAGAAGTTTTACTCATTTTTAATGGGTGCACTATGTGAATTTATACAGTTAACCAGCATGTCCGATACGAGTGATAAGCAAGAATGGCGAGCATTGGAACTACAATCATGGACAAAAAAATTAGTGCACCAAAAACGAATCTCAACGAAACTTGGTTTAACTGTACATGTCGGGAAAATATGCAAATGATTAGAAATGTAGCGTGATGACGCATTACGTATAGCCGGTAGAGGGCATTTAACGTCGTTCTCAGTGGAGTATAACACAGGTAACCAAAGCTTGTTTGAGTGTGCTGAACCGTTTACAAAGAAAGAGCTGAGGTTTACATGCCATTACGCCGTTTTTGAAGACAATATGAGCAGCTGTCGCAGTTTGAGAGGGGGAGAATCATCGGCATGATGGAAGCTGGGTGGTCAGTTAGGCGAGTAGTTTGTCAATTAGACCACTCTGATTGTGTTATGAGGAGGTGTTGGGACCAGTGGATCCGAGACATGTCATTTATATGAAGACCAGGCTCAGGCACCGCCCTCGACAGACCAGTCGTATAGAAGACCTCCACATCGTAAGAAATGCACGATACAACCAACTGCTTCATCGGCTGCCATCCAGGCACAG
This sequence comes from Trichonephila inaurata madagascariensis, assembly GCA_019973955.1. Lineage (NCBI taxonomy): Eukaryota > Metazoa > Arthropoda > Arachnida > Araneae > Nephilidae > Trichonephila > Trichonephila inaurata. The sequence continues at coordinate 179,654 of BMAV01003510.1, forward strand.
GTAGCATCTTCCTAGGGGCCCCTGTGTCTTCTCGAACCATACAAAGGCTCCCGGCTGAAGGACATTTGGGATCGTGGCACCAATTACGTGTCTTCCCTTGACACCCACCCATCGACGCCTCCGTTTGGAGTGGTGGCACGCACGAGGAAACTGGACAGCATAGGAATGGAACCAGGTCGTCTTTAGCGACGAATCCAGATTCAATCTCAGCAGTGATGACAATCGTGTTGGTGTGTGGTGAGCCCGTTGTGAATTCCTCAATCCTGCCTTTGTTTACAGCGACACACCACTCCCACAGCTGGTGTGATGGTATGGGATGCCATTGCCTACAATACACGGTCACCCCTAGTATTGATCCGTGGCACCACGGTATGTCCATGACATCCTGCAACCACATGTGTTTCCACTCATGCAACGGCTCCCAGGAAACATTTTTCAACAAGACAATGCTCGGCCTCCACGACCAGAGTGTCACAAGACTGTCTCCGCACTGTTACTGCCCTTCCTTGGCCTTTCCGATCCCCAGATTTTTCTCCAATCGGGCATTTCTGGGATCATTTGGGACGTCAAATTGGGCATCCCACGAGTTTGAAAGAACTAGAGGCAAGGTTACAGCACATATGGAACGAAATGTCTCAAGACATCACACAGAACTTGTATGCCCCAATGTCTGATCGTATCGCATCGTGCATTCGCGCTAGAGGGGGTTCAACAAGGTATAAAATCCTCCGTTCTTTTGCCTTTTTCTCTGAATTAAGTTATCCTTTTTTTTTTTTAATTTTCTAATCGTTTACTTTTATTAAAGTAGTCATTACGTATGTAAAATTTCGTTTCATTTTGATGACTCCTTCTTGGTGCGCTAATTTTTTTGTCCATGAGTGTATTATCCTTGATCAAAATAGCATTTGACATCTAGATTCATTATTCTGGTTTGTCCATCTAAACAGTCTATACAAACATCCGTGGATGATCGCATGCTGAGATGCGAAAAATATAACTCAGCTTGGTATTTTTCTTAAAAAATTATCTATACTTCAAATTTATTGAACTGAATTAAATCTGCCTTCTGCAAGTAGTTCCATGCGAAACTGAAACAGAAAAATACGAATGAACATCAAAACAGGAAATCGAGAAGCAATGTACACATGTAATGATGATAATTATATGGTTGAACTTGAATTAGAAAATATCGATTTGTTGGTTTCAGTTTCAAAATGACTGAAAATATATTGAACCAAAATAAACCGATATTATTTTCAGTTCATTTCCGGTTTTCTTTCCGACCAAAGTAACGGTTTTTTCGGGCGTTCGGCTTTTGTTTAAATCCGGTTCGCACCCTAATTCGAAATTGAAAATCCTCAATCAAAAAGCATATTTATAATGAGAACCAAAATTTTAATTACTACAATTTTTCCATTACTAGTGAAGTAGAGGGCGATAATAATGGTTATTACTAATAATATTCAGCTTAATGTGCAATCTAATACTAACTAATGATGATGCTTGCAATGACTAAGCAATTATGATGTTTTGCTTTATCTTAAAAACAATGTTTAAGAAATAACGTACTATTTTTTTTAAAAAAATTTCACAAAAAACGATGGTTAATTATACACAGTATACAAAAAATAATTTAAATTCTGTTTTGTCACACATCTTCCTTCCTTTCCTAATAATCACGGAAATAAATAAGTCGAAATTCATTCGTTAGAATTTTGCTGACAAAGCTAAATTCAATAATAAGTTCAAATTATTCGAAGTTCACAAAAGAAATTTAAAAAAAGAATAATTTAAATGAGAAATTTTGCTTCTGAAAAAAAGGGAAATGTTTTGTAATGGCGGAAAATAAATGAGGAAATATACAGTATGGCCACCAAAGTCCCTTGCCACCAGAACGGCTACTGCTACATTCTTAAAAGCGGTGTCTAGGTATGTAACCATGCTCTACTGAATAAAACCACCTACGGCACCCCTGGTGTAAACTGAATTAGCATTCCTATCTCGAATAGGAACGAGATAGAAAGAAAAAGGGATTTACAAAGTTGTCCATCATCCTCGATTTAGTAAGAAAAGACACCTAGTAGGCATTAATGTAAACAATAGAACGCATAGAACATACTTGCTTTTTCACGATTTCTTAAACTGTAATGTGAGAAAAACGATCTGAAAGAGAAAAAAAACTAATACAAATAATATACCTTTATTTGAGATGTTCAAACTTCTCACCTTCCATTTCCCAATGCCCCAATTGATTTCGTTTGAATCTCTCAGTAAAAGTTGAAGCATAAAAGGGCACCCTTTGGCCAAAAGTCCCTAACTTCATTTAAAGCTCTGAATGCTTGTGGAAGGGTTACATACACCTGCTATTTCATGTATCCCCTCAGGAAAAAGTCTATTGGAATCAGATCGGGTGAAAGTTTAGGCCTATCTTCAGCACCACCATACCCAATTGTTTGATTCCCGAATTCCTCGACGAGGTAGTACTTCACTGAAGATGTCTTGTGGGCAGACACGCCGTCATGTTGTCCAAATAATTGTCAAAGAAAGGGCCCCAAAATCCGATCTTATTCCATGGGTTTTCCGGGAGAATTAAACAAAAAGGGGTATGCGACCCTTTCCCCAAACATTTCAGAGCCTTAAAGGACGCATTACGGATGATTGTGCCAATGTGTCGCGTTCTATGCTCCAACGTGCGTAGCGCAGCATTCAAACGAGGATCCAAATGTGTATTGCAAATAACGGTGAGAAGTTTGAACTTAAATAAAGGTATTATTGTTATAACTAATTGTTTTTTACTTTCTCAGATCGTTTTTCTCACGTCACAGTGTAGGAAATCACGAAAAAGATACTTGGTTTAACCATTCGATTCTTTGCAGTAATGTCCACACAAGTTGCCTTTCCGTATTACATCGAGGATATTTTGTAAATCACTTTTTTCCCCCTCTATCTTAGTGTTTCTCAAACTGTAGGGCACGCTCCTCTAGGGGAGGGGGGCATGATAACTCTACGAGGAGGCGCGAGTATATTGAAAAGTCAAAAACAAAAGATAATTTAAAATAATTTTTAATTTACTGACAGTAAACAAACAAAATACATTCGGGCATAATAAAAAATAAAATACTCATTTACTCTGATATAATACACTTACAAATATATCAGTACTGCACAATGTATTTTATAATTAATTTGGTTATACTAAGTTAACAAAGTTAATAATTATCCGTGGACCCATGGGTCTGTAATACACAAAATTATTTACAAAAATTAACACTTACCTCGATAATTTGTTTAGTTTATAATTAATCCCTTAACTGTCGATTAAAATTTACGTGATTCGCTCCCCAATACTACCGATTTCCACGTTAGCTCACGTATGTGATATTTTTCTTTCGGGGGGGGAAATAAAAGGAATAAATAAGTAAATCCTCTGAAATAAGTATATCCATCGCAAGTACTGGCAAAGTTCTTTTTGTTGCTTTCCAAAGCCTTTGGAAGAGTTTTATGGATAGCATTGAACAGAAAAGATCGTATTTTGGAAAGACGTATTACGCCCAAGGCGATAAACAATTTGGCTGAGCGAGACGTTTATATACGTTGGTGGCACTTAAAAGGGGAAAGTCATATTGTTGATTAGCAACAAAGTATTGTATTATTGAATTCAATACATTGTTATTCTACGGAGGGAGGGGCGCTATGAAAATTATGATTGAATATGGGGTCGCTAACATTAAAAGTTTGAGAAGCATTGCTCTATCTCATTCTGTTTTCGAAAGAGAAATGTTTACGGCCAGGGGGTGCCATAAGTGATTTTATTCATTAATGCATGTCTTCTTTAGTATACTTAGACTCCACATTTATGAATATAGCAACAGCATTTCCGAAGTTAAGAGAGTGGAAAGGGACTTTAATGGGCATTATGTATGTATCCAAATATGAAGAAGTTTATGAAATATTATCTTATTAAAACAATAAAAGTTTTTTAAAAAAATGACTTATTATTAAATTAAAACAAATTTTAAAAGAAAATGTACTATCTAAAAAAGAAATGTATCAAACTTGTTATTTGAGCATGAATATGCAAAACCTTGCAATGCATTTTCTTGATACGCCATGAAGGATAAATGTTAAAGTCAAATTTACTGCTCAAAAATAACATAAAATGTATGGTTGAAATAAGAGCCCGTTCTATTTGCGGTATCCAAAGAAATCAATATCTTGTGTAGCCGTTATAAGTAGCAATAAATACGATGCGCCGAGTCATTGAAAAAAAGAATTTGGTTATGCATTCATCCAGTGGATTAGTGGGTGGTGCATGTAAGGTCAGTCGTTTTTCAATCATCAAACATATGCGTGCGATAGACTACAGACCAGAAGAATATGCAAGTCGAAATATCAGAGCAACCTGGTGGTGAATGAGAAATCGTTGAAGGTTGTATGCTACATGTGGTCTTGTATTCTTTTGTTAAAGCTTGTCTGATAACTTTAGCAAGCCTTAAAGTTAAGTGATGATAACCGACTCCAAAACTTTTGAGACATAGTGGAGGAAGTTGAGTGTACCAGCAATGCAGTCAAATCCCATTGTGTCCCAAATTATAAAACTAGAGGAAGAATCGGTATGGAATGCAAGATGCAAGAATCATGCAATCTCTATCAGTGTTATCACCTATACCTGAACATCATGATTTTGTAGACCAAATCGTAATGCTTTTAAAAGAATAATGTCATGGAAACTTACGTCAATTTTCTGCGTTCAGAGCACTACTGTGGTCTCCTGCACATTTGTTCAGTAAAGAGACATCTTGTTGGAATTACTCTATGCGGTTTTGAGGCATACCAAACGCGGATTGGGGCGACGCAGATTGTTGTGAAACAGTCTAATTCTTACGACAAGGTTTTCGGTCTTGCAATGCTATCCGTTATCACGCACAAGGTTCCTATCCACACATTTGATGAAGTGACAGGGCTGGCGTAATCTCTCACGTAGGTAGAATCATCAATTCTGAACCACGTTTTCTAAAATCGTATTATGGCTTTATTTCGTTTAACGAGAACACTGAATTCTTGGAAGTAGAATTTTTGAAATCTCTATGAGCCATAATTTCTCCAAAGTCAAACTTTGAAACCAGATCTGTTGATTTTTTTATTCTTAGACGAATCAAAGTGGCCGCGGTAGCCAAGTAGTCATGATCGCGAACTCGTGGACAGCGTTTACAGGTATTAAACTTAGTTTTATTAAAAACCCGCTGTCTAAAAGGACTGATGCACGTTAAATCTATCAAGGCTCAATGTTATCTCTTTGCAAAATGTTTGGAGATGGGGTGCTAGTTTAGGTGTCATTCTCGTCACTTGATCGTGGTTCAAAATTACGAGGTGTGTTGTCAATACCTCTTGTGTTGCTTCAGGTTGTGACGTAAATTGAATTCAAATCAAAATTGAAGAAACAAACGTTTCTCGGAAAAGAAATTCAGTATTCAAAAGCATCTTTTTGTTTTCTTTTGCATCCCGTAGATGGCGCTACTGGAGCACATGCTTGTATGTGCACGGTAATGGTTATCATTTGCATGTCAGTAAGTACTAGTGTAAATTTCACAACTAATGAATGTTTCCTTCAAAATGTTGCGTTTTCGATGGCAGTGCACTTACACAAGTAACAATTTTGTACCATGAATTCATTCGTATACATTTGAGGTTTTTTTTAACAAACCTAAAGAACAGATAAACTCAAAGACAAATTTGACGAATAGTTCGTTAGAAAAGGAAGAAAGAACAGTTTACCTAAAAGAACGGAAATTCCCATGTCTAATTACTGTAAAAAATTTCCGCACTTTTAACACAATTAATAAGATCGAAATTTGCGGGTGCGTGTAATGCGCCGGGTATAAAAATGGTAGCTTTAAAAATAAAGAAAAGAGATGAGAATAGAAACATTTTGACTTCTATATTTATCGAAATTATGTTTATTTAAAAGGAATGATATACCTTATGAACTTAGAGTCGTAGTTCTAGAAGTATATTATTTTTTCAAAAGCCTGTGGAATAGTACCTTGAATAAATGGTTTAAAAACATAAAGAGTATAGCATAAGGTTTCTTCGAAAAAAAGGGGGGCACGTTAGACGGCGAATATACCTAGAAATTAAAATAATGTAGCTTAGAAGTGTAGGTGTGCTTTTTCACCAGATTTTATGGTATATGGAAACACTCTAAAACTTCAGCACATATGTTTTCTTACAAGAAAGTATTTCATACTTAAACAATCGAGGGAATTACAGCCACAGTGGTGAAAGACACAAGGGAGGGTCCTGGGAGTTGGACCCCCTCAAAGCCCTTGATTTTTTTTCCCGACTGATTACAATTTTTAAGTATATAGTACGAAAATCTAATTAAGTATTTGTTATTAATGATTAATTTTATTAATTAATGCTAGCACTATTTATTCAATAATTAGTTTCTTACCGTGTTTTGTTCCCAAAAATCGACAAAATCAAAAGAAGCATGATTCAAGAATAGTGAACTTCCGACCCCGGACCCCCCTTGAAAAATTTCTGTGTGCGCTACTGATTACAGCCTATGTACAAATTATAATAGCCGATTAATTCTCTTACTACATCGACTCGAAAACCTTGTGATTTCACAAGGCTCAGCAATTCTGTATGACAGTGCTTCTTAAACTTTCAATACTTGCGACGCAATATTCAATTACAATTTTTATCGCCCCTCCCATCCGTACAATAACGATGTATTGAAGTCGATAATGCGATACTTTGACGCTAAAGCTACAATACGACTTTAATCTCTTCGCCACCGGCGTATATAAACGTCTCGTTCAGCCAGTGCGTAAACTGCTCCGGACTTATACATACGTCTTTCTGATATATGTTCACTACTATCCATAAAATTATTCCGAAGACTTTGGTATGCAATAAAATGACCAAAACATTGTTTGAGAAAAATTTACTAATTTCAGAGGATTTCTTTTATTTTTCCCTTTTTCCCCCAATTCATCACATATGCGTGCATACATGCAAAACGGTGGCATTGGAGAGGGAATCGCGTAACTTTTAATCTACAGTTAAGGGATTAATTACAAGCCGCACAAGCTATCCAGATAAGTGTTAATTTTTACATATAATTCTATATATGACCAAACGGTGCGGTCACTGGTAATTATTAAACTAGTTCTTAACTTAGTATTGTTTTTAATTATAAAATGCACTGTGCAGTACTGATACAATTATAAGTGTATTATATCAGTGTAAATATATATTTTTTCCCATTATGACAGAATGTATTTTGTTTGTTTCACTTTCAAAAAAGTAATAATTTTTTGAAATAATCTTTAATTTTCGACTTTTCAATATATGCTCGCGCCCCCCTTCTAGAGTTAGCATGCCCCATTAGGGGGGTACGCCCCACAGTTTGAGAAGCGCTGCTGTATGAAATGATTTTTACAATGTATAAATCCCCACACATCATTAAATTTTACACCAATTTGAATGCATTTCATGGGCTCCTGCTCTTCATTTTGGAGACTTTTTGTCTTTATTTTTCAATTAATTATTATTTTACATGATAAAAATAAGTATTACTTTCACATCATTCCGCAAACTTCATATATACCTCTATGCAAAATAAGTAAAATTAAATTTTTCTACCACTAAATCAAAAGCAAAAAATATACTAAGAGTCAGTATGAGTTAAAAATGTATTTTTTTTTTCTTTTCTTTTTTCTTTCTTTTTCGCAACACGTTCATCCACAGAATTTGAATTGCATGAGAGAAACTAAGTTATGAAGATATTATTAATGAATTTTTTCTTCATTGAAATATAACTTTTTCTTACTTAATTAGTATTCATAATGAATATATTTTGAGTTTGCTCCAGATGGGCTAAATGCGATAATGAACGGGTACCGTAATGCTATTTATAACAATTTGCTTGCAAATTAATTTTTATAACATGGATCTTATTATTTAAATAAAAATATTAGTAGTACTTGTTTCACTTACAATCTGTAACGCAAATTGAAATTATTGTTAAGATGCTAGTGGCATTCAGGAATAACTGCTGCTACAGTGTCCGTTACCACGTCAGTTCTTGTGAGTGTGGTCGGAATGTTTCTATTTTCAAGCTGTCTAAACTAGAGGTGGCCTGCAAAGAGTTTTTTTGCGGCCAACCAAGAAATTCAGAAAATCCACTTTGAATCGAGAATTTTTTTCCCAAGCGCATCTTGCATCTTTTACTGTTATGAAAACAGATTTTTTGAAGTTATACTTCTTATTATGCGTTTGGGAAAAAGGATGAGGGTAAATTTTTACGATTCGCGCACACACCGTTGTCTAATATTTTAACATGCCACTTTTTTTGGTGCTAGGGGACTAATATTTGGGGGATCGTAATAACTATTGTTATAAACAGTATCTGTTGGGACGCATCCCCCTTGTGCACCCCCTCTACAGCTTTGGTCAATATCTCGGCACCCGAGCCTCGCAGTTCATTCGACCTGGCTCATTCGATCCTCTCTATTTCCTCTACCAGTTATTATAATTTCATGCTCATAGGGCTATTTCTTCCATAGTTTTTAATTGTTTTAGACTTTTTTAAACTTTTGAAATTTGTTTAAATTCACAATATCTTGGCTCCTGTTCGAGTCTTGGACTTGAGATTTGAACCAACTGTTCCACTCGTCGAGACCCATCTAGTCATCTACTTCATTCCCATTGTATAGGCATGGGGAGGGCTTAAGTATTAAAATATCATGCTCCCATGTTAATCCTATGGGGACTGGGAAAAATTTCATCCCCCTAAGGAATTGAGCTTGGGACTTGATTTTTTTTTATTAGGAAATCGAAAGTATTTGATATAAGGGAATGTTCTGTCGTTTTGAACTCATGCACTTTTTATGTGTTGTCGATCCTTAACAATAGTTTTAATCCAACTGAAACAGGTTTAAACAAGTAGATTAGAACAGTGTTCCCCAGCATTTCTATCGCTGTGGACCGGTCAACGTTTGATAATTTTACCACGGCCCGCTGAGGGAGGATGACATTGATTGTTTATATTTTAGATTGTTTTGATTTAATAATTTTATTTTAATTTTTTTTTTGTATTTAAACATGCCTTCAGAATAAAATATAGCTACACCAAAAATGAATATAAAGTGATTTAACAAGGAATATAAAATGATTTTCATAAAAAATAGCCCAAATCCAAGCTAAATATATCGCAGTAAATAAAATGGAAATAATTTAATGTTTCTTGTGCGAACCAGTAGTATTTGATCCACGGACAGGTACTGGTCCGCGGACTGGGGGTTGAAGACCACTGGATTAGAATACTATTGATAATTTTTACACATTTTTTAGTTTTTTTTAAACTTGTAAAACTGTCAACATGAGTGAAAAAAAATACATTTAAGACATAGTTTGTTGTTTGAGTTCCAAAAGAAACGATTGACACGAAGAAGGCAAAAATAAAGATTGTTTGGAGAGGAAGCAGTAACAGCTCGAACATGCCAAAATGGATTAGAAATTTTGTTTCATGATTTCTCTTTAAAAGAAGAGCCCATATCAGGAAAGCCATCAGATGCCAGTGACGAAGCACTACGCAAAATGATCGGGACAAATCTCACGTTAACTTTTGTGACGGGGCCTTACAAGACTTTCTACTAATAATCCTCTTGGGGAACCTTTGGGCCAGCAATCGCGTTATTTCACAGCCATCCCTCTCAAGAAGAAACCATGATATGCAGATTAGCTAGTGTATATATAGTTAAAGTTAAATAATCGTGGATTAGAAGGAAAAGGAACAGAGTCGATGAAAGCAGTGCTGATACGGTAAGAACCAAAATTACGCCGCGTTACTATAGGGAGGATTTTAACTACTGGAATAAATTAGGGAAGTTAAGATTAATAAGATAGCATTGATTCAAGTTATGCAATTCGAATTTCGTACGCTTATTTACATAGGGTTTGAGCTCTCTTTATATCACTCTAAAGTTTCCCTTTATAGTTTGCTTGTCTTGGAATATTATCTTTGGTAATAATAAATTAGATTTATCAGGGTTAGTCTGGGTCATCCATCTTTACCTCCTACACATTTAGGTCGATTAGATGACGAGAAAGGCCTAAGGAGAGGCCTTTACACTTTTACAGAAATAGGCTTCAACCTTGAAATTCATCAGACTACTGCTTTGAATTATATTAAAAGGCTTGGTTTAGAGTCCGAACTCTCTGTTTGAGTGCCATACGAATTAAGCGAAAAAGATTTAATGAACAGAATTTCGGTATGTTCTTTAAATTCTGGTTGTCACTAGGAATGGCGATCTGAGATAAAAAAAATCGATTTCTCGGGCCGAAAAAATGGATTTTTTAAATCGATATGTAGCACTGAATCGATTCAGTGAATCGATATTTCATCCTAGAAAATCGACATTCGATTTTTTTCCGTTTTGGTAAACACCATAAAGTTGGCAAAAAAAAACATATAAAAAAAAAGAATAATTTAAACACTATTTATCGCAGGCAGATATGCACCTGAAGAATAATCATATACCTTACTGGCAAGAACAGAAAAATTTTTTATCATCACGTTCACTCAATAGCCATGATGTGTGTGAGTATCGTGGGATCATCTGTTCCTGGATTCGATTGCCGGCAGCATCGCAAGTGATGAGCGGAATCTCTTAGATCCCAGTAGACTTGACAGAATGTTGTTTCTGAAAAGTTTAGATATTAAGCACTGGAAACTATAAGCTATATATTCTTTTTTCTAAGTTTTTTAATGTAACAAATACATTTAGAAAATAAATGTCTTCTTTTATACCTAACACTTTGATATAGTAATAAAAATAATTGTAATTGTCGAATTCCCTGATCTATAAAAAATCTCCCAATTTTACTGATAAGGAATCGTTTATAAGAGTATTTTTCTTGTTTTTCATAAAATGGATTTATATTTACATTGTAAATGCAGACTTGAAAAAAAATCAATTTTTTAGAAATCGATCTTTTAGACCTCGATTTTTTGTGTGAATCGATTCATCAGGTTACGATTCGAATCGATTTAAAAATCGATCTTTTTCGGAAAGAATCGCCATTCCTAGTTGTCACAAAAAGGAACCGTTTTTGGACCACTTGATGATTGGAGATGAAAAGTGGATCGCATATAAACACGTGGATAGAAAAAACCCTCGTGTTTACGAAGGGGAGACACTACAACCCACATCCAAAGCTGGCATGCATCAGAAGAAGGTTATGTTGTGTTGTTGATGTGCAGCATATGAGTTGCTGAAAAAAAGAATGAAATGGTCGCTCCTGTTCGCAACTTGATGTTTTGAATAAAGAATTCAATACAAATGTCCATCTTTGGCTGACAGAAAGGGTGTGATTCTTCATAACGGTAACGCTAGACTACATGTAACAAGGAACACCGCATAAAAATTGCAAGGCTGTGTTAAGAAACTTCAATGCACCCCACATATACTCCTGATATTGCATCGTCTGACTATTATCCATTGGTGTAGCTAATTCTGAGTGAGCCCTGTATCAAAATTCTTTGAGGGCCCTTTTTTAGGAATGAGAACTCTGTTAGTGGGACTGTAGTTACACATATTGGGGGCCCCTGTAGCAGGGGTGGCTCTAGGGCCGGACAAACCAGACCCCTGCCCAGGACGGCAAATTTTAAGGGTGGCATTTAGATGGAATTTGAAAAATATATATTGTTGTTGTTGTTACAGGAAATTTGATATATTTTCTGAAATATTATTGGGTGTGAATTTGGTATTTTATTTAATACATTTTATTTCCTTTTTTTGTACTCTGTATGTTTAATTTCAGTTTTCTTTTATGTTGAAACTTGAAGGGTTCGGGGCAGGAATATATCTTAAATAATGAAAGTTGATATTTTTACACATCTTTCACACTAGTATCTTTCTCCCCATTCTGGAGTGGGGTCACAATGGACATTCCTTTCACCCATATGATGTTTGGTGTCAGCTGTACAAAAGGGAACAGGGGTAATAAGTTTTTGGCGAAGAACCACAAAAGATGTTTTGTTTTAATTTTGGGTGTAGTTACTATAAGTTAAAATAAATGCTTGTGTTTCTCACCATCAGTTAACTCTTTTCCGAAGAAATTTGCCAGCTGGAATGGGAAATTCCTTCTCTTACATTTTACTCGTTTGAAATAGTAACAGATAACTATGTCCTTAATTTGGAATTATTTTGTATTTTTTAAGACTTAAAATCATATATATATATATAGTTATGCTGCCTTTTAGTTCGTTATTCGTTTTATAGGTGTGTATCTATGTGAATTTTTTTTTCTTTTTATATTATAATTTTTTGCTTTGGAGAGAGGGGCGAAATTTTTCCTTTTTATCCGGGGCAGCAAAATTGCTAGAGCCAGCCCTGCCTGTATCTAGGGTGTCCCTTATAATTGATACGGCTCATACGGCAGTAGCTAAGTCCTTGCTATTATCTGTTCCAAATCGCTGTAAAACTTTCTTGATGGCAATGAATGCTTAAATTACCAAGGTGCCTAAATGGCAGTGCAGTATGAATACTTTGTCTCCGAAACAGACAGTCCCTTTCCAGGGGTTAGGTAAGCTGCCAGAACGCCGCGCCATGTAATTAGCCATGGATATTATATTCTATATTATATGTTATAGTAGGTTGACTACGCGCCTGAACCATGATTTTAAAAGTTAATACAAATGTATATTTCTTTCATGATATGGTGTCATTTCCAGATATCATATACCAGTTTTATGAATATTATGACAGAAATTATTTAAATAGTTATTTTGGCAGTGGGTCAACTTAGAATGTTCTTTCCAAATGTTCTTTTGTAAAATGCTTATTGTATTAATATTTTGCCCTGTTATAGCTCCACCCCCGTACAGAGGTTCAACTATGATTTTGAAAAATTCACATTATTTTCGTGAGTTATAACCATTTGAAATAATTATCGGCGTATTTTCTTAAAAATTTCTCCCTCTGTTTTCGTGCAAAAACATGACAAACTGACTTCCGAGTAATGCGTTTCAAAATTCTAGTTGAGTTCTGTACGAGTAAGTGTCTGAGCCATATACAGGGCAAAATATTAATACAATAGAAGCATTTTTTACAAAAGGAGAACATTTGGAAAGGTTATTCTAAGTTAATTTTTTGCCAAAGTTATTGTATTTAAATAATTTTTTGCTCATAAATGTCCTTAAACAATTTTATACATGTATTCTAATTCCAGGACACTCAAATATCATAACATATCCATTTACACGCTTTAAAATCACAGTTCCGAACGTGTAGTCGGATACCTTAAATAAAAAATAAACAAAAATTCTTTTTAGAAAAAAAATGGCATAATCCTTTTTACATCCAATATCTCTCTTGCCATGAGACTCATCTTGCAGAGTTTGGTGGACGAGGTCACAAGAATTTTAAAAAAATTGAACCTAAATCAAATTTTTTCTTTTATCCCATTCCTGTTCATATTGATGCAGCATCTGTGGTGTTACAGCTCGAACTCATTCACTAGCAATCAAATCACAGTGTGGAAAAAATGTTTTATACTATGACATTAATTAATTTTTTAAAAATATTTGCCAGCTGAAATATTTAAATCTATAAAGAAATTGCGGGGAAAATTTTCTTTATATTTTAGTAGACATGCAATTGTGAGCAAAGATTTTTTTGTATGATGATCAACACGAGTCGATATAGATCCAAGTCAACATAAACTTGCAGGTTATGATCAGGTTTCAATAAGCAATCTCACTTTTGATTTAAAAAAAAAATGGGAGAAAAGTGTGATAGTGAATGTTTGTCTCATTAAACTAATTATAAAATTAAACGTGCTTGTAGCCATAGATAATATGAAATTAGCACAGTAAATAAACTGATATTAACTACCACTATTTTATTTAACTTGTATTTATTGTTTCTTATAGGAAATGCAATTATTTTAAAAAGATACAGCCCTTGAGTGTCCTCTCTCCCTATGTGGCCTATGTGTCCAAACATGTTGTCCACCTTTGGTCTATACTATTTTTTCTACTTTGAAACTTTATCGTGGAGAGGATTTGGAAACGCCTCATCAACAATCACGCTAATTAATATTTTTGGGAATTGGCTACAGCTGCACTCCCCTAGGGGGTCTAATAACCTTACAAAGGAGGCGCGAGTATATCGAAAAGACGAAAAATAAAAAAATTTAAAAAATTACAAATTTACTGAAAGGAAGCAAAAGAAAATACATTCTGTGACATAATAAAAGTAAAACACACATTTACATTGATATAATGTTCTTATAAATACACCACAGTACTGCACCATGTGTTTGATAATTAATTTATCAATACTAAGTTAAGTGAACTTTCGACCCCCGGACCCCTACACCCCCTTGAAAAATTCCTGTTTGCGCTACTATACAACACCAATCAGTTTGTATTGTGTATTCTGGGGCATGGAAAATCCACGTTCTGTCATGACATTTAAAAGAGATTCGCCAAAGGGGATCATTTTCTGAGTAGTGTCACAAAGATGTATCGGCCATTTTTCTTCCTGGAACGAGCTGCGACCTTTAAATGTTACCTCTCGATAACCGAGAAAATCAAAAGAATATGTTGGGCGGCGTATTGGAGCTTGATACGAGAATGTGGATTTTTGACCCTGCCCCCTTCAAAGATTTCTGAATGCGCCACTGCCTGTACGTGACACACATCCAGACTATAATCGAGCTCACTCCGTACATTTTGCAGCATAGTCCTTTCAATTATCTGCACTGCAGCACTCATGCATTCTTTAGGCTCCATTATAATCAGCGATAAGGGCTTTACGTAGCCAAGGTTTTTTAAGTACCTTCACAGGAAGAAGCCACGGGGTGTTAAATCAGGGGATCTAGAAGGCCAGGGGAACTAAGCTATGTCATTTTCTCCCAAACGGTCATTTCAGTGATTCAAAAGTTTATCATTTAGGTAGTCACGAATTGGGATATGCCAAAGAGGAGGGGGTGGGGCTTCTTGTATGAAAACAAAATCCTTGAAGTTTGCTCTCAGTTTCGCGAACAACCACAACTGCAACATATCGAGGTAACATTTAAAGGTCGCAGCTCGTTCCAGGAAGAAAAATGGCCTATACATCTTTGTGACACTGCTCAGAAAATGATCCCCTTTGGCGAATCTCTTTATATGTCATGACAGAACGTGGATTTTCCATGCCCCAGAATACACAATACAAACTGATTGGTGTTGTATAGTAGCGCACACAGGAATTTTTCGGGGGTGTAGGTCCGGGGGTCGAAAGTTCACTATTCTTGTATCATGCTCCTTTGATTTTGGTCGATTTTCGGGAAAAAAACATATTTAAAAAACTAATTATTGAATAAATAATTAGCATTAATTAATAAAATTAATTATTAATAACAAATACTTAATTAAATTTTTCGTACTATATACTTAAAATTGCAATCAATCGGGAAAAAAATCAAGGGCCACTGCTGTTGTACATAATATTTGGTGAGTTTGTGGTTCTTTGCGTATATCTCTTCTTGTCTATAAGTGTAATACTTTTGCGTAATACTTAAGTGTTGCTTTTTCAAAACGAACGAATCATTTATGCTAGCCCTGTATTATTGCATATAACATTTCGTTGAAGGAAGTAGTTTACGATTCTTCTCATTGAAAAAATTCCCCAATCACTTATATTTTTTCAGGTAAGCACGGACTTTACTACTCCGAAATGTCTGAGTAATTTTCCCTTAATCCTGTGGGAATTTGTTTTCCACTTACACGGCAAAGGTGTAACGTGCCCAATGGATAATTTGGCGATATTCTCTATTTATAACCCTTCTCCTTTTATTTTCTTTAAAATTTCTTTTTTTCCTCTTCTTAACATTTATAGAATTTAACCAAGCTCAGATATATTCTTTTTATGAACTTGCTTGCCCTAGCGCCAAAAAGGACCCCAACATTCATAAAACTGCTTTTATTGAGAGTTATTTTAATTTCTCAGACAATTGTCAGTTGCCTTTTTGAAGAATGCAGAAAATTAGAGGAAAAAAATTTTTAGATTAAGATATTTAATTCGAGCGAGAGAGTTTTTTTTTTTTTGCTTACGAACCATTTTAAATGCAGTATAAAGGGTGATACGTTACCAGATCGACAAACTTATAGAGACAGAGATGACTCGGAATCACATAGGAATGCAGGGTTGCAAATGCCGTAGCTACGAGCTATGGTGCAAAGAAGCAGATAAAAAGAACAGAAACATAACGTTTTGTTGAAAGGTTGTACTACAACAGCTGCTCGAAATTATTATCAGAAGTCATCTAGCTGGCCTGACAACGGCTCTGCATGGAATTCTTCACGTTCTGGAAGATTCTTGACGTATCACGTATTCTCTTGGCAGCTACAGATATTCCACTTTTGAGGTCTTCAACTGAAGGAACTGAAGGAAGTCTTGTACACCAAACTCTATATGTGATCCCAGAAGAAGTCCATGTGATAGATCCGGTGATTTAATGAACCCCCTATTACCGCTGTCCAAAGGCTAAGTTGAGGTATCCATGAAACGCCACTGTCAGACCTGTCAGACGACTTCTGGTCGTCATTTCAGACACCTGTTTCAATAAAATGTTTTCTGTGTTGCTGTTCCTGTACCTTTTCTTTGCTTCTTTGCACCATAGCTCGCAACTATGGCATTTGCCACCCAGCATTCCAATGTGATTTTGAATCGTCTCTGTAACCCCTACACACCTTGCAAGTTTGTCGGTCTGGTAGCAAATTACCCTGTATGTAATGTCTACAGAATTTTTTTAAAGGCATTTTTTCCGTTTTCAGGAAAATTTGTAGCAGAAAGAGTCTAAATGTTTTTCACTTTTATGTTGATTACTAAAGCTTTCCTTTTATTACTAAAAATTTTTCGGTTTAGAATTCGTTTGAACACCAAATTGCGAACAATTTCGTAAAATATCGACAAAACTAACAGATCATTCAGAACATGGTCGATTAATTTCAAATATATCATGTTTTGCTTTCTTAAAAAAGCAACATAGATTTTTTTCCTTCAGGTTATTCAAAACACTAACAAGCATTTCCATTTAATTCCATCCCCGATTTCAATATCAGTTCTACACGCGATGTAATTGACATCAATATATTAACATAACCATTTCTCATTCTTAAAAGACTCTTAATTTCCTCAACACACGCACATATAAATCATTCTAAATTCTATTAACTTTAACACTGCGACTGGTTCGCAGTTTAAACAACAAAGAATCAAAACATCAACGATTCACATTCCTGATTGGAATCATGACCTCCAAGGAAAAAACAGCATTTCCTCGTTCGATTTCAATCGATTAGAACTTTAAACTTCTTGAAACATTCCATCCTTAAGTGGTCATTAGGTTTACTAATAACTGCTTTCTGGCTGCATTCGATTCGATGTTTAACTGCCAAGTTTTTGCAGGAAGGTCACGGGTAAAGAAAAGCCCATGCCCTTCTGTGAGTTCAAAGGTTATGACAATCGTTAAGAAGAGTGCCAGTTAGGAAAGTCGTAAACACGATTTCGAGTGAAAAGCATGCAAGAAAATAGGAGGGGGCTTTGTCACTGTGTTACTTGGGCTGTTCGCGAAAGTAATAAATTGGTATCCTAAAACGAAGCGCTGTTGCGGAGGTGAGAGAACTGTAACAAAGTATGGTGCAATGAATCACAAGAGAATGTCGTATTTTTATAATACATAATACTTAAAACGTTTCTTAATGTTTGTTTTCTACTGTTCCTCTGACAGTATTCGTGCTGAAAAGTAAATGCATATTACATCAATCTCTTTTCTTAAATTTAATAGCAACTTATTGATTACCTGTTATTATTGTACACTTTTCCCTCTGCAATGCTTTGAAGTAGTTGTTCTTAATTGTTTTTTGCTAGTAAGGTACAAGGCCTGTGGCCTTTTCCAGATTGATTCTATTTGCCATAGGTCCACTTTGTATTTGTGTGCATTCATCAGTGGCGAAAACAAGGGCGTGGTTCGAGGGTTCAAACCCCTCCCATAGATCACCTTATTGTTAATTTTTAGTATAGTGATTAGTCTCTGTGCTTTCGTATTCGTTCTTTTTTTAATGTAACCCCTACCACGAAAGAAGTCTGTGTATGTCACTGGCGTACATATATGCTGATTTCAAACGACAAAGTCAGAGGAGTGATAGTAGGCAGAATGGAGACGACAAATCGCCAAAGATCATAAGGCCGTAAACAAAGTTTAGTCGGGGAAAATCGCGATAATTGTAGCCGTGGGGTGGGTGAGTGAGTGAATATTATCGTCGCACTGTTCAGCTACACGAGGGCTTTTGGTGACGGACCACTTAATTTTGAACCATGGTCAAGTGACGTGGACGACACCTGAGCTGGCACCCCCTCTCCTAACTACCACACCACACCAACTGGAGGACGTTTCAGCTCTCGACAGATTTAACATGCATCGCTGCCCTACACGGCGGGTCTTTAGTGGTACTAGGCTCGAACTCATGACATGCCTGCCATGATCCGATACCTTGACCACTGGGCTACCGCAGCCCTAGCCGTGGGGCGGACGATGAACCAGACCAGGGTAGTGGCCAAACGAAGGTGGGGATTTGAAGTGCCGCGGTATGGTTGAAGAAACCTGCACGTATGCAAATTTCCAACTTCTGCTGGAGTTGCTGCAGGAAGTACAGGCCACTACGCACCAGAAAGTGGGGTTCATGCACAATAGTGCATCAGCACATTTTCGATTCCGGTGCGTAACCACCTCCATGATATATATCATTGGAAGTGGATGGAATGCGGCAAACTTGTTGTTTGCTCCCCACACTCCCCGGGCCTCAATCCCTTGGATTTCTTTTTCTTGGACCTCCTGAAACCGCTTCCGTATGAGACTATGGTGGCTATAGGAAGGATCTCACGGCACGGATAATCGTCGCTTCAGAGCTGTCATCGACAGCACACCAGATTTGCTTAAACACGGCCAAAAATCCTTCATCCGTCGGTGTCGGACCTACGCGACCACAGATTCGAACAATTCTTGTGACAATCACTTGTCTTTGCATTTATGATATCGATATGTGATGCATTGTTCTTTTGTAAACACACCTTACGTTTAGTAAATGTATTTCTTACCTCTTATATTGCTCCTTTTCATTCCACTCGACATCATACCCTTCATAATCGCTTTTGAGAATTACTCCGACTGAACATGGCTTGTGACTCCATGGTCTATGTTGATTTGT
This sequence comes from Trichonephila inaurata madagascariensis, assembly GCA_019973955.1. Classification (NCBI taxonomy): domain Eukaryota; kingdom Metazoa; phylum Arthropoda; class Arachnida; order Araneae; family Nephilidae; genus Trichonephila; species Trichonephila inaurata. The sequence goes on from BMAV01003510.1 coordinate 198,924, forward strand.
CGTTCCCAAGCTGCCTACTATCACCCTTATTAATTTGTCGTTCGAATTCGGCAAAATATGTATACATGTATCAGTGGTGCATAAAAGGGGAGTCCAGGGGTTGAAACCTCCCCCCATCGCCTCTCATTTTTTTTACTGATAATAATCCTATGTATAGTAATATATGCATACAATGCTTATGGTATTTCGGATAATTTAATTAAGTATTTTTTATTAATTTTTATTAATTAATATTAATTATTTATTTAATAATTTATTTTTTACAGTTTTTTGTTATCGACAATCGATGAAAATCAAAAAATATGTTTAGTGGCGTGTTACGAGAATGATAGACTTTCCACCCTCAACCTCCCCTGAAACATTCCTGTGTACGTATCTGACTCACATACACACACATGTATATTTATATATATGTTGTACAAAGATCAAACAATTAAAATTACAGCCTCTTGTGACGTGTGGATGATGACAAACTCAGTAGTTAGTGTAGCCACCATTGTTGGCTATAACCGCTGCTACACGTCTCGGCATAGAATCAGAGAGGCCTTGGATGTATCCTAAGGGTACAGTAGTCTATGCGGCTTCTACATATTGCCAAAGTTGATCTGGTGTAGAAGCCTGTGATGTATCCCGGACCTGTTGTTGTGCAAGCATGGGCCACATGTTTTTGATTGGCGATAGATCGGGAGAACAAGCAAGCCAAGGAAGCAATTCAATCTGATGTGTAAAGAAGAACTCTTGAACATTGCATGCCACGTGTGGCTGCATATTATCAGAATGTATGGAAGCACCACGGGCTACAATACCTCAGACATGTACATGCTTGTTCAGTGTACCGGCAATGCCTACTAGAGGGGTGCGGCAGTGAAATCCAATACCACCCCCTAACGATGAAGCCGGGTTTAGGACCACTGTGGTGATGCATAACGCAACAGTTCAGTAGCGTCTCAACACGGTGTCTCCAAACTCGAATCCGACAATCTTGATACTGCAGGCAGAAGCGGGATTCGCTAGTAAACACAATGTCGTTCCATTCCATTGTTCATATTCACCGTTCATCGCACCATTGGGAGTGCAAACGCTTGTGGTTTTTGGTCAAGAATAAACGAAGCAATGGACGCCTTGTGGACATTCCAATTTGCTGCAAACGATGTCAAATGGGACGAGCGGACACCGAATGATGCGTAAGACTGAATCTGGTGTGCTATGGTTCGTGATGAGGATGCGCGGTCCATCACTGCCATGCACATAATTCTCCTTTCATCGTGGACAGTGGTGCAACGAGGTGGTTGCGATCGGAACGGTCAGTCCACCATTTCCTCCTGCATCCAGCGATGACACATCCGTATCACAGGTGCTTGGTTTCTTCCAACACGTTAACCGATTTCTCTGAAGATTAATCCGCAATCCCTATAGGCTACTATTCTCCCTCGTTTGAGTTCAGAAACTTAGTCAAAAGACGCTCGATGTCTTCCACGAGGCATAGGTAAACAGCTTGCGAAAATAAACACACTAAAAAACAGTATTGGCGTGCTTACACACACACACACAAACGCACGAAAAAGCATTTGCCATACTTCAAATCGCCAATTTGTTCTCCATTTATATAGCGCTTGCGATTGGGCTACCGTCGCCCTTGATGTACGTCTGGGCTATAATGCTATTGACTTGCATATTTCTTCACCGCCAACGCATGATGTAAATTTCACATGGTTTGCATGCTTCTATCAGGGCGTTGCATTTTGTGCAGCCAGCAGTGTAAATTTGCAGTGTCGTGAAAAAAAATATTCCTACAAAAAATACCGTAAGAAATTTATTCTGAAATTTCATGTTTGCATAAATAATTAAAACCGAATTTGATTGTTCTTGCATATAAAAGTCATTTTAACCCTCTTTTTTATTGATCCTTAAGTATATCATAAAATATGATATGTCTTTTTATCACTTTTGTCGGAGGTTTATGTGTTTATCTTGCTCACATTCAAACGTGCATCCTAACTCATGTATGGAAATTCGCATATATTGCTGGAAGTCATTAGAGGAGTATTTTCCAATGGCGGCATATATATATGTTTACCAATAAGTTAGACTTTCACTACTTTAGAACTAACTTTAATATTTTCACGAATTCTCAATACATTTTGTCATGAGAAAACAATTTATTGTAATACAGGAATCTGAAACCTGTCAAATGTTTAATTGTTGACGCAAATAAGGTATATAAATTTTTTCAATAGATAACCATAAAGAAAAAAAGCAATTTTTGGTAGATATAATTACCTTTTAATAATTCATATATCTTGAAGCCTAAATAACCGCGGTTTGTCGACTCCTGCTGTTGTAAAATAACCCTTAACGCTATGATTCAGTGACGAGCAGCTTAACAGCTTGCATCAAAACTAGAAGTAAACTGATATATAGTAACGATTTTTTCGTTTTTTTCTTGTATGTATTTTCTGAGTAAAGTATTCAATTGTAATAATCTGTTTGCGTTTAATTTTTAATGCATGTAAATCACATCTTCCAATTTTTGCCCCGCTTGGGTACATCGCTTTTTATAAGTCAGTGTATTTAAACTTTGCAAGGTTATTTCAAACTTATTTTTCAAGCTTTGAAAATTATTTAACTTCTCCTTTTAACTCTTTATCGACCGCATTATGATTTATTGCAGTTTTTTTCATGCAATATTTTCTTTTTGGATCACTACATTGAAAAGTAAGGGATAGACATAAACAAAATACTCAACTTTGGGAAATTTAATCTGTTAGAGCTAATTAATTAATTAAACATATTCAATTGTAAAACTAATTATATGCACACTGTTCACTTAAAATAAATAGTCAAATCGTTTTCCAAGGTCTTCATTAACATGAAAAGAAGAAAAATAAATAAGGCACTTAAATTTTGACATTAGCTATTTTTCCGGGACAAAAATGATAATCTTCGCAATCCACTGAAAATGCCGTCAGCTGAAAACGCAATTACTGCTATGAAACTATTCGCCTTTCCCACTAAAATACTCATCATAGAACCCGTGCTGCCATATACCTTGGAAGAGTGGATTTCAAAGAATAATCCTGCTAAATATCGTCAGAATATTGTTAAAAATTGTTATTTTATGTAATTTTAAAGTGAGTACTTATGTAGGATTTAAAGTATTAGGGAATATAAATGTATTCCGATTAGTGAGGTTACAACCTCACCAATAGATGGCGCTACCAGCAAATATACGCATTCAAACCTCCCTGAACTGTGGGTTTTGGGGAAGAAGGAAAAGCAACAGGAAGCGAGAGAGACGTCTGAGGGACAGGCTCCGTTTTACGAACGAAGTGTCACGTTTTTCGGTCAACGGGTGTCGCGAGGCTTAGTGACGATTGAGAGTATGCTCCGTGAAATAACTCATAAAGTTGTAATCAGTATTTAATTGGAAATAACCTAATGTGTTTCATTAAACAGTAATTTACTTATCTGCTTATTTATTTGAATATCAAGATCCGGAACACAGTGACTTACCCCTAGACAACAAAAGAAAAGCCACTTGTATAGATAAAATACACCCCTACACTTATAAGTACCGTCAGTCGATAAAGGGTTAAAACCATCAAAAAATAGACTTACTGCAAAATTTTTGTTAGTTTAATATTTAAAATTTTATTTTTTTCGAAAATTAGATATTGTGATGTTATACAGGATGATTCATAAAGAAGTATACATTTTCCAGATGCTGTTAAACAGAAATTGTCATGGACGGATACCATCTCTGCGAACCATAAGGCATATGTACTTTTAAAGTTTATGTCTAGCCCCTGACGGGAAGTGACGTAAACAATAGTATGCGTCTCATGTGACTAATCAGTCAAAATGGTGGTGTCTGCAGCAGAGAAGACGTTTTGTGCTCTTGTATTTAGCAAAATGGAATCCACAACTGCTGTGCAACAGCATTTTTGAATACGATTCGGAAAAGAACCTCCAATTAGAATAATCTATCTTACAATGGTATAAAAAATTTTAAAACTGTTTGTGCAAAAGTAAAAGTCTTGGATAAAGCTGAAACAGTATACAAGATATGACAAACACACACACGCAAAAAGAGACTAGTCCAATAAATCATTGTTTTTACAGAATTAGTTCTCCGTGACATTATAACATTCAAAGTAGTTCTCTTCAGCATTCACACACTTCTACATTCAGTGCTTCCATTGCTGGTAATAGTTCTGGATAGACATTTTTGGAAGGTGATTCAGGAGATTCTCTGTTTTTCCCTGAATCTCTTCAACTGAAGTAAAATGGGATCTCTTAAAGCAAGATTTAACAGTAGGAAAAAAGTCGAGTGGGGCCAAATCAGGTGAATGGGGAGAATGCCCCATCACAGTAATGTTTTTGCTGGTCAGAAACTGCTTGACAGATAGGACCGTGTGAGCAGGTACATTATCTTGATGCAACAGCCATTCATCACGCCACAATTCTTGTGTTTTTTCCTAATTTTTTTCACTAAGTCTTTTTGGTACATCATTATAGTAGTGTTGATTAACAATGGGACCACTGTTGTGAGTAGGAACCCAGTCATATCCCGAATTTTAGCAATGTTTTGGTCTGTAATCACTGACCTTGGGTGCCCAGCAAGTTCATCCTCTTCCACACTGTCAGTTCCTCCTGAAAATTACTTATGGCATTTCAAACACACGTGCACGAGACAAAGTTTCATCTCCAGAAGCCAAGGTTAATATTTGAAATGTTTCTGGGGCTGATTTCTTTTCACAAGAAACTTGATGTTGATTCGACATTTTTCGGTAGAATAAAGTTGCACCTGTTCACTCAATGACTCAGTACTCCCAACTGGCGTGATCGATTAAGGCGAAACTGGCCACATGGATAGAGGAGGTACGTGAGATGATGTCACCAAAACAGTTTTTGCCAACTCCTCTCTTTTTTCAAGCTACAGAACTAGTCTCATTTTGTTTTGTTTTGTGTGTGTTTCAAACCTTGTATCACAGCTGCTATCGATGCACTTGATACCTAAACACGTGTTTGGGCGAAATGCATTAACAACTCGATATGTCATGTGACCAACAGTACACATGTAGAACATTTTTTTGTGTATGTATGACTTTCTCTAACAAAATTTAAAATAACTCCTTACATTTTTTTTATAGGTGACATATAATATCTTCCATTGTTCTTCATTTATAGTGCATTGAAACTGTAAACTTCTTTAATCATCCTGTATTTAACACGCAAGTAATATTAAAAAAAAGTCAATTCCTACTTTGAATGGATGAATAGAAAGCATTTTATTAACGATTGAAAATTTGAATAAGATATATAAATATATATATCTTAAGGTAAGTTACCTCTATCTTGTAATGGATTTAGGTATCCCTATCCATTACTTTCAATAGGTTTTGCTCAATATTATTTACATAAAGGGGGAAGGTTGGCTGGCCAAAAAACATGTTTAACCCTAATTTTATATAATTTATTTTATATATTAGCTGTCCTAAGTCAGCAATGTTTATAATACTGCAGCATCCATTTTATAATTTTTAATCTCGGTTATTCATATGACCTTCATTGTGTGATTTTCCTACTGTCTATGAGTTTTTCGAATGTGATAGTTGGATGTTATCTCTTGTTTGTAGAAAATAAGCCTAAATATATATATATATATATATATATATATATATATATATATATATATATATATATATATATATATATATATATATATATATATGTATGTATATATATATGTAGGGAGAGAGCAGTAGCGCACACAGGAATTTTTCAAGAAAAGGGGGTCTAGGGTTGAAAGTTCACTATTCTTGTATCATGCTATTTTTGATTTTGTCGATTTTCAGGAACAAAACACAGTAAAAAACTAACTATTGAATAAATAATTAGCATTCATTAATGAAATTAATCATTAATAACTAATATTTAATTAAGTTTTACGCATTATATACTTAGAATTATATCCAATTGGAAAAAATCAAGGGCTTTGGGGGTCGACCCCAGGACCCCTTGTGTGCGCCACTGGGAGAGAGTGAACTAATAGTAGGAATTGAAAAAAGAGCCTGATTTGTCTGCATTGTTGTAACAATGTACACTCGGTTTGGCTAGTTTGGCTGAAAAACAAGTTTTCGACGCCAACTTTTGTGTCTTTGTTTTAAAAGTTACATTGTTACAACAATAGAGACGAATCTAAGTTGGCGTCCTAAAACAGTAATTAATTAAATTAAATTTAATTAATTAATTAATATATGTAAAAAACTGTATCAACATCAAGTATCATCCACTACAAGTTTTAAAAAAATTGATTTGAACTTGATTGGATTTTATTAACGATTGAAAATTTGAACAAAATATTTAAATTTATAAATAAATATATAGAGAGAGAAAGAGGAGAGTGAACTAATAGTAGAGGAATTGTGTGTGTGTGTGTGTGTGTGTGTGTGGGTGTGAGGGTGTGTGTGTCTGTGTGTGTGTGTGTGTGTGTGTGTGAAAATTAGGTGTAAATTTGACTGCAAGTAACTTTTTTCATAGTACGAAATCTCATTTTATAGAATTTTAACTTATTATTTCCTACTCAGAGTGTGGTCACTGTAGCCTAGTGGTCAAGGTCACGGACTCCTAGCTGGCGTGTCATAAGTTATAGCCTAGTGCCGTTGAAGGTTCACCTTATAGTGGGGGCAGATGCCCATATTAAATTTGTCCAGGCTCAAAGGTTCTCCCGTTGGATTAGTATGGAAGGCGGGGGATTGCCCTCTCAGATGTCGTCCTCGTCACTTGACCATGGTTCAAAATTACGAGGTCCACTATCAATAGGTTTAGTGACGCTTTACAGTGCAACGTTACTAAACACTCAAGTTTAAGGTATCCGATTACGTTCGGAACCGTGATTTTGCATAAGCGTATAAATGGATAATATTTATGATATTTAGTGTTAGTTAGATTAGAAGACGTATATAAAATTGTTTTAAGAATAGTATTACAATAAAAAATTATTTAAGTACAATATTTTGACAAAAAATGAACATAGAATGACCCGTTTTCAAAATATTCTCATTTTGTGAAAAATGCTTCTATTATAATAATATTTTGCCTCTATATAGCTCAGATTTATCTACAGAGGCTCAACTAGAATTTTCGAAATCTAGTATTTAGAAGTGGGTTTATCCATGTTTTATGACAACAGAGGGGAGAAATTTTAAGAAAAAAACGCCGATAAATATTTCAATGGATTGTAACTCTGAAAATAATGTGAATGTTTCAAAAATCGTAGTTGAGCCTCTGAACAGAGGTCTGAGCTATACACAGACAAAATATTATTGTAATAGAAGCATTTTTCACAAAAGGAGAAACTTTTTGAAAAAAGGTTAATCTATATATAAGTTAATTTTTGGCCGAAATATTGTATTTAAATAATTTTTTTTTGTCAAAATGTCTTTAAAACAATTTTATACGTGTATTCTAATCTAAGTGACACTAAATATCATGAAAATTATCCATTTATGCGCTTTTTTAAAATCACGGTTCCGAACGTAGTCGGATACCTTAAAGAGTCTGTAATGTTTAAGTTAAATAATATGTAAATGTTCTTATGAAACGTATGCATTTTTTTTATAAAGTTATTTCATGATCACAGTTTCACGTTCAAAGTTCAATAATAATTGTTTTTAAGGATATCGTTTATTTTTATTTTTCTTGGAAAAACAATATTCAAGTAAGTTTTTTTAATTTCTGTTGGCATTAGATATCTTTTTCTTTTTTTTCATATCAGAGACATGATTGTTTCCCTTGTTAATTTTCAAGCACGATTTTTTTAAAAAATAATTTTTATATAGCAGATAGGGCTTAAGGATATTTTAAGCACTTTTTTCAAAACTAGCTACAACTCTTCTTTAGAGATTAATTTACTAAAATAAATTTGATGTCTGTATATAATTTGGTGTTTATTTTGCTTTCCAGAGATGGTCAAGCGAGGTTCTCTACCCATAAATAATATGATTGACGTAAAAATATTTGTCCTGAAGTTTGGAAATGACAATAAAAAAAACCGATGCTTTAAAAGAATATAAAAATATGATTAACTTTTCAGCCTTTATCTTAAAAAACAATCACCTTATTTACTAATATGTTTTTTCGAGTTTTGCTTTTGAATATTTGCATTTAAAGTGGAAAAGCTGACCGAATAATAATAATAATAATTTACTTCTTTTTCTCATATCACGCAGCTTATCTTTCACAAATGGGAACGAAACCGACAAATAGATATATTGATATCTTTATTTACTGTACAGTCGCGAAACATCACAGCTATGCATTAAGCCGCAAAACACCTATTAAACCAAAATAGATATTCCGTTAATGATACTTAATTGCTTCGTAAATGTGTTCGAAATAATCTCCATTACATCGAATTGGAAAATCGTGCGTAAACAAAACCGATGCGAGATATTACTTCAATTATTAAATGGAACTTCAAAAACAAAAATCAAAAAATATCATTACGAGGACGGGGGGAAAAAAACTTCTTTGTGTTTTGATTGTATTTCTATCACTTCTACAGTAAGCACGCTACCGACTTGCAATACAGATGCGATTCCTTTTCGTGGCTAAAACATCTGTTAGGTAATTGGTCCTAATTGCTGGCTACCGTTTGCAAACGATTCTAATCAGGCAATATTCGTGACTGTAACCCTGTGGCGATTCGAACATTTCTTTCACCCAATTCTGCAAAACGATGTGAAGTTAAAAGCTGTTTTTGTCCCTTTTGTGCAATGTCATGGACAATTCTTTCTTTTTTTCCCCTATATAGTTATTTTAATTTGAGTTTTGCGTTCGAAGTGTGTGAGCAATGACACAACACAACCGCGATTTCTGAATTTTGATTTAAAACGTGGCTGAACTTCAAATAGTTAGGTGTTACCGCGCCATCTATTGAATAAGAGGAGAACTACCCATTTCTTCAGCTGGTATGAGTCAACAGCGCTATCTATCGAGCACGATGAACACTTTTGGGAGAGTTTTCTTTTCTTGTGAATGATTTTTTAATTTTGAAAATATTAGAGATAATTTCAACTCTAAAGATACGAAATCGGAAATATAGCTGAATTTTACATTCTCAATGCTAAAACATATTGCTTAGGAAGAAAAAATAAACTGAAACAGTGTCACGAATTGTTAAGGAGAAAAAATCCTGTCAAACCATATTTTGACGATTCAAAATATCTTTTATCAAGTGATGCGTATAAATGCTACTGAAAATAAGTTTTAATGCGTGTTTTAATTCAAAACAGAGCAACACAAAGGGAAAATTTTTTTTGAAGACATGCGTTGAATAAGGTTTATATTTTTTTTAAAAAAATGTACGCAAACCTCTCTTGGGGGTTTCTTGGGGTTGGTTTTTTCTTTGTAGTTTTGGTCCAAGAAAAAATACTAGTTAAAAAAAATTAGGAAATCTATATATTTACATATTAATATAACAACGAAAAGGCAAACTCAAAAACTTTTATTTTTTTCAGTATTTTTTAAATAATAATTTAGAGTACCAATAATAATATTATTGGTCTTTAGAATGTTTAAGAAAATATATTTTACTAATATTTATATTACCAGCTGGAAATATCCATTCATCGTAAGGGGGTTAATTTTTTAAAAATAAAAAAAATTATTTTTGTTATAATAGCTGAATTATAAGGAGAATAAAACACGGTACAAAGCATTGTATAGAAAAGTATAAAATAATTTTTAATGAGTGTGCTTATTATTTATTTGTAACACCACTTAAGCCCTCTTCACCCCTTTGGGATCAATTTTCGCAACCCTCCTTTTGTAGCGGATATCTATTGCATGAAAGGACTTTGCTTACAAAATTTCGAATTTGCAGATCTGATAATTCAAAAACAAGAATATTTATCTGTAACGCCCCTTAAGCCCTTGGGGGTCGATTTAGGTAAAAACGGGAACCTTCTTCCTGGATGGGGGATATATAGAGGGTTACCATACCAAATAACTCCCATGATCGTACCGGGACTCGTTTCTGAGTTTTAGTGACATGCACATTGAACACATTCTTTTAAAATACATATTGATAATTTTTTTTAAATGATAATAACAGAAAATCGCCGTGTATACTATCCTCTCCGAAAAAAAATGGAAGGGAATTTTTTTTTAACAACAGGAAAAATCTCTCTTAACTTTCTTAGATTCAGCTATTTTCGGTAGATTAATGGTGTCAGGTTAGATAAAGGTGGCTAAATTAGTAAATGGGAAAAGCTTACTGGATAAACACATTGCATCAACGTCATACACAACCATGACATCAATATTTACCAGCAGGTTGCGTAAGTGTAGAATATACACGTCCACACAACAGATGAATACAATTAACAGTCTTTAGGTCCTGAAATAGTATTGGAATATGATTGAATGGCACGTACACAAAGTAGATCTGAATGGATTTTGATAAACGAACAAATGTTATCAGCTACATCTGAATCGAATGAAGTGTTTTTTTTATTAATTTACGAGTTGCAGATGTATAGATAATTCATATATGAACGACAATTATGATCTTCAGCTTAGAGAAAAACATTTATTTGGTTGATTTTTATAAACATTTTTTATTCATTTAAATGATTTTCATATTTTTTCCTTCAGTGATAATTGGATTTGTTCACTTTTGGATTCTTTATATCTATCGTTATTTTAAGAGGAAAAAGAACGCGATTTTAGCAACTTTTAGATATAAAATTTACGGAAATAAAAAATATTTAAGAGAAATTAACACTAGAAAGACTTGAAATTTAGTATATACCTATATTTCCCTAAAGCAGTCAAAATGACTGCATTGTGAAAGAATAATTAGTGTGTAAAGAAAATTTGTTTAAAATTATTTTGTAATATTTACAGTCATATAACAAGTTGTTAGTAAATATTATCAATAAAAAAAAATTACTTCGCTTGGGGAAAAAAATGTATTCTAAAAAAGTTTCAGAAATTGTATCATTATGTACACCATTGTTTTTCTAATTGAAACTAAAAAGCAGTCAAAATGGCTTCCTTGGGCAATCTAGTGAGTGCTAAGAGCAGTGCTTAGGTGTATCTCAAAAATTTCAGATTAACCCTCTCTTTCTTTACCAATTCTCCTGCAAGAAACTATAATATTCTCCTTATAATTTTTACATTCCTGCAATTCTTCAAAAAAATTATTCTTAGCCTATATTTTTCATGATCTGATATTTTTACGAATAAATTCATTAAATAATATTTGATTTAGAGCTTTTTTTTAAAAAAAGAAAAAAAAATTAAACTTAGATTTAAGGAAAAAAGCTTCAAATAGTTTGAGAGACTTACATTTAATGCAGTAAAAATAAATTCCTGAGAATTTGAAAACGCGATATCACACATTCCGCATATTTTACCCAATAGGAGCCAGAATAGGCTTCAATGCTCGTCCAATGGGGAATCAGCTTATTGTGATATAGTTTTGGAAAAGAAATGTAAGTGGAAAACGCTATCCTCCCACCCAAATTGTTGCGTTAGAGCCACAAACGGGGAGTTATAAAAGAACTTTGTTTTATGAATCTCGATCAATGATGAGAGGTCAGTATCTGATAAGTAATTTTACGAACTTCTCGACATATTCCATCAGAAATCAAATTGAGGCCGCCTAGCCAGTATTGGTGGATATGATCCTCGACTTGTAACAGAATGGGTTTGAGTTCGAATCCCGAATAAGGCATGGTTGTATTTTCCTCGGGAAAAGAAGTCGGACTTTCGCCTGTAATGGATTTCCATCTCGAACGGAAAGCAGCTCACCCCTACTGTTATATGCTGGGATCATCATCTGTAATAAATGTCTATACAGTAGAACCTGTTTTTATGCGATTTTATTTTGTGCGACAGCATAAAAAATTTCTGCAGTATTTCGACGAATTTGCTTGTTATATGTAAGAATTAATGAAAATTTCCAATATGTTTTTTGTGCAGTTATTTTTATGCGGTTCCTATCAACCGCACAAAAACAGGTTCAACTTTATTCGTCTGTTTACGTTGTATGTTTCTGTTCATCCACTTGTACTTTATATGTATCCCAGGATAAAACACACGACAAACAACAATCGAATTGAGGAAAGTTGTATAATGTGGAAGTTTGGTGAATGAATAACCTATCATCTGACAATATTGTGGAATTACGATATGTATTGCTTGGTCTAAATTAATAAAATGGAAATTCAACGAAAATTTGTAGATCCTGTTAAAATTTTATCATGAATTCTACTTCTCCGTTCGGGAGTATTAGATAATGCGAACGGTTAAATGAGCATGTATACCACATGTCATATTGCACATATGTTAGGAAATCTGATTTTCACTCCACCGAATACTTTTATTTCACAGGCTTGTAAAAAATAACGTTAAATTTATGTACCGTAAAATCTGGCGTATAAAGTGCACTTTTAACACAAAAACTAAGAGCGAAATTTGTGGGTGCGCATTATACACCGGATATAAAAATGATAGTTTGAAAAATAAAAATAGAGATGAGCATTAAAAAAAAATAGACTTCGGCATAGATCGAAGTATTGTTTAATTAAAAGGAATGAACTTAAGAAGTTGTAGCTCTAGAAATGCACTATTTTTTCTAAAGTCTGGGATAATAACCTCGAATAAAGTACTTCAAAACATAAAATTAATGCACATGTATATTTCAGGTAAAAAAGGGGATACGTGCTATACGGCGAATACACAAAAATTAAAAAATGTAGCTTATAAGCATAGGTGCGCATTATACGCCGGAATTTACGGTAAATCTTACACTATCTAATAAAACACCATTGATTTTTTTAATTGATTGTTTATTAACATTTCATCCATAAGTAATGCAACAGTTGTTGGCCACAGTCCTCTTAATTTTGAGCTCTGAGTGAGGAAGAGTGAGTTATATTTCAGTAGCACTGTTAAACTGCAAGAGGGCTATTGGCGACGGACCTCGTAATTTTGAGCCATGATCAAATGACGAGAACGACGCCTGAGCTGGCACAACCCTCTCCTAACTTCCACACCATACCAATGGGAAGACGTTTGAACCTCAACAGATTTAGTGAGTATCGGACCCCTCTATACAGCGGGTCTTCAGCAGTATTAGACTCGAATTCATGACACGCCAGCTACGAGTCCGTTCCCTTGACCGTTGGGCTACCGCAGCCACAATTTTAAATTTTGGGCAAGTTCCGGAGATAATACCCAAGCTGGCATTCCATATCCCACCAACGTGAGGATTTCAAGTCTCCGCGTATTTAATATACATTACGACAGGTTTTAAGAGCCAACAAACAGTATAATGGGACTCAATTCCATCATTCGATTGCAACAACATCTTCTATCAGCTCTTGACCATGACGTTCCCCTCTCCCTGCATAAAATAATATTACACTAGTGCAAAAAATATTGAAATATGACCAAAAAATGATGTCTGCGGCCAGATCACTTTTGAAGGATAGGCTTATATAATTCCCTATCGTCCACTACAGTAATACCTCGACGTATGCTACACGGAGTAATACGATTTTCAAATCTCGTCGATTCGTCTTTTGTTTGAGCGCTACACAACTCGCTTACTCACTGCCTGCTTCCTGTTTAATGAGTTCAGTGATTGAAGAAGTTGTCTATCTTGCCAGGCAAATAATTTTAGAAGTGGATGGTGATGACGTTCAAGAACCGCTGAATTCCCACAATCAAGAGCTGACAGTTGATGAGCTAATAGAAATGCATGAGCAAGAGCAAGATATTGAAGAACTTGAGTCTTTAGACCCAATTCAATCGGAAGATTGAATGACGGTTGTGAACTGGACAAAAGACCTCAGGTTAATTGAAAAAGGTTACAAATTTTAGAAAATATAGACTCAAACGAACGCCGTATTTTTCAGCAAAACATGGAACAAAAAAACTATCGGCATGCCACAAGGAAAGTTTGCGAAAGAAAAAAAAAATCTTTGAGCCGGCAGACTACTTTGTTAGATTTTATGAAACGTCCTACTTCAAAATAACTTCCGTTTGCGATTTTCTATTTGTGTTACCTAAGATTTTATTAAACATTTTTTTTTTGTATATTATTATTTTCTATCATCTCCGGCCCCAACTAAAAATATCTTATATGTACTGGGCATGGGTCAAACATAACTTAAGGCATGGGTCAATTGGGCCCTGCCCAAGGGCCTCTCCCTCTTAGGAGACCTCGTTTCGTTCTTGACTCAATAAAGCTGTGATCCGGATAATTTTATGCTCAAATATTATTCTCGAACATATTCTCCGAAAAACAGAGAATTTCAAACTACATATCGACATGCAAAAGTGGTCAGACTGTATTTTTATGTGAAGACCATTGTCCATGTTTAGGCCTAGGCCTAACACCATAAGCAATCGTTTAACTGGTTTAATCGAAATGCGACCACCGGTCGAGCCGGTTTGTGAGTCGTACACATTTGTTTGTTTCAAATTGCCGTTTGTACGAGCATTTGACAATGCATGCCCTATACTGTCTTCTTTTAAAGTTCACGGGTGGAGCCTACTTTTACATAGGAGCCCAAAGCCTTAAAAAACCTTAAAATTTCTCCGGACTCAGACTCTCAATAAGACGTCCTGTATATGTATTTATGTATGAAATTATACACCGACTTACGCGAATTCGACTAACGCATTATCACCTCCCACATATCGTGTAATTTCGAGGTATTACTACAGTGTTTCTCAGTTTCAATATTCGCGACCCAATATTCAATCATAATTTTCATCCGACCCCCCTCAAACAATAACAATGTTTTGAATACAATTCTGCTATAATTTGTTTCCCTAAAACCACGATATGATCTAAACCTCCGAAGTTTTTTAAAAAACGTCTCGATCATCGAAACATTAATTTCGGGCGTATTTTTAACGTCTTTCCGAAGTACGATCTTTCTCTGCACTGCTATTTGCTTCTTTATTCCCCCCCCCCATGCATCACATACGCGCGCCTACGTGGAAAACGGTTGGCATTGGGAAGCGAATCGCGAAACTTTTAATCTGTAGTTAAGAGATTAATTACGAACCGTACAAATTATAAAGATAAGAGTTAATCTTTTTATGTATAATTTTATATATGATAAGCCCATGGGCTCACCGGTAATTATTAAACTTGTTCTTAATTTAGTATTGTTAAATTAATTCTAAAAT
Organism: Trichonephila inaurata madagascariensis; assembly: GCA_019973955.1. Classification (NCBI taxonomy): domain Eukaryota; kingdom Metazoa; phylum Arthropoda; class Arachnida; order Araneae; family Nephilidae; genus Trichonephila; species Trichonephila inaurata. The sequence continues at coordinate 214,143 of BMAV01003510.1, forward strand.
ATATTGTGCCGGACTGATACATTTATAAGTGTAATATATCAGTGTAAATGTGTATTTTATTTTTTATTACATCAGAATGTATTTTGTTTGTTTACTGTCAGTAAATTAATAATTTTTTAAAAAAATCTTTTGTTTTTGACTTTTTAATATGCTTGCGCCCCCCTCGTAGAGTTATCATGCTCCCAAGGAGAGCGCGCCCCACAGTTTGAGAAACACTGCATTACAGTATACATTTTCCAAATAACATTTAATATATATGCTCGTTTTCATTTTATTTTGTTCACTTAACTCTGTACTGAAGTCATGCGATGGCTTTTAAATCAAAAAAAAAAAAAAAAAAAATTATGCGACATAGTAATACTTCATCTCTCACAGCAAAACTTTGAGCTGCAGTTTAATTTAAAATGTATTAATTCCATTATTTACAACTTCTTTCACTGGAGGTAAAGATGGCGATCTGAGATCGATTAATCGAAGAATCGATTTCTCGGGCCAAAAAAATCGATATGTAGCACTGAATCAATTCAGTGAATCGATATTTCATCCTAGAAAATCGACATTCTATTTTTTTTCTGTTTTGGTAAAAACCATAAAATTATTTACAAATTGTTGAATGTACTATCTTTAAACACTATCGCGCGCAGGCAGTTGAGCACCTGAAGTAAGATCCTATACTTTACTGGCAAGAACAAAAAAAACTCTATTTATCATCACGTTCACTCAATAACCATGATGTATATGAGTATCAGCTTCATCTGTTCCTTGTGAGCGGCTTTTTTCGTATGCCGGCAACATCGCAAGTGATGAGCGCAACCACTTGGATCCCAGTAAACTTGACAGACTGTCGTTTTTAAAAAACTTAGATATTAAGCATTGGGGACTATAAGCTAAATTATCTTTTTTCAAACTTTTTAATGAAGCAAATACATTTAGAAAATAAATGTCTTCTGTTGTACCTCATACTTTGATATGGTAATAAAATAATTGTAATTGCCGAATTCCCTGAACTAAAAAATTTCTGGATTTTACTGATAAGATATCGGTTATTATGGTATCTCTTTCTCGTTTTTCATAAAATCATTTTATATTTACATTGCAAATGGAGGGGAAAAAAATCGATTTTTTAGAAATCGATCTTTTAGATTTCGATTTTTTTGTGAATCGATTCATCAGGTTATGATTCGAATCGATTTAAAAATCGATCTTTTTTCGGAAAGAATCGCCATCCCTATACTGGAGTCACGCAATGGCTATTGATTACTTAATTCTGAAAAAAAAAGAAACAATCATATGACATATCTTAGGTAATACTTCATCTCTCACAACAAAACTTTGAGCTGCAGTTGAATTTCGTAAAAGTCTATCAAAAGGGGGAATTTGGTTTTTTTCACTGGTCACACACACACACATATGTGAAGTTTGCGCCCTTACCGTAAGGCCGCAGCGGCCCCTTTTCGTACACTTGCGAACACTCCCATCAAAGTCTGTTAAGTTTCAAACAACGTTAAGTCTCGATTTCTATGAGCTTGAATGCGAAGTTAATTGTGCATAATTCGTGGAGCCCGGACAGCAAATATCTCAGTGGCCTCAGCTGCAGTTAACTCACGCTGAGTGACGTAATTAAAATCGTGCTATCAGTTGCGAGATCTTCGGCGTTTGTTTGCTGCCCCAACGTAATAGATGCCATTCCGTCAGCTGTTTACTCAAACTCGGGGCATTTTTAGATCACCAGCCGAGACAAAAATTACAAAAAAGTAACGCGCATACTTTAATTTGCTGTGTACAGCTGTCGGTTCCAATGCGATTGGAGAGATAGTCTTTTTTAAAAACATTTAAATTGCACTATCCACTTGTATCTCTTATTGTAAGCGGATGAATGATTATTGACGTGTTTATAGTAATGGATAAATATCTTGCATCATAGCAATGACCTCATTATTTTGTGAATTAGTTTCTTTCCCCGCCTCCTATGATTCAGAAGGTTTTTGAAATCATTTTGATTTACGTAGGATTTTCGAGACCACCATTTGTTTAACATTATGCTGGAATTTCCCTTACAATTTACTGCATAGTTCTCAAACTATGCACGCATCTCCTTCAACCAGTAGACTGTGATTGACGAGTTTACTCGTCATGGAGAAGTTGAAAGATTTTGTGTCATGACGAGTATACTCGTCAGGGAAAAGTTGCAGGATTTTGTATCATGACGAGTATACTCGTTATGGAGAAGTTGTAGGATTTCGTGTCGGGACGAGTATACTCGTCATGGAAAAGTTGTAGGATTTTGTGTCATGACGAGTATACTCGTCATGGAGAAGAAGGATTTTGTGTCATGACTATACTCGTCATGGAGAAGTTGCAGGATTTTGTATCATGACGAGTATACTCGTCAGGGAAAAGTTGCAGGATTTTGTATCATGACGAGTATACTCGCTATGGAGAAGTTGTAGGATTTCGTGTCGGGACGAGTATACTCGTCATGGAAAAGTTGTAGGATTTTGTGTCATGACTATACTCGTCATGGAGAAGTTGCAGGATTTTGTATCATGACGAGTATACTCGTTATGGAGAAGTTGTAGGATTTTGTGTCATGACAAGTACACTCATTATGCGTAAAAAGTAATGACTATTGGCACTGGCGTAGCTAGTCCTGAGGGGCCCTGTATCAAAATTATTTGGGGGATTCTTTCGGTTCCCTTTACATACTATGATTTTCTGCTTTCGCATTTTGGGGCCTCTGAAGCTTGGGGGCCCCCGTATCATTGATACGACTGTGTGTGATTCGGAGGTATACACCCTTCTCCATTGGCAATTTCAACTGTAATTTTTGAGAAAAACAAAAGCATATTCCTAAATTTCAATATGTTTAGAAAAATAAAAACTATGATAAATTTTTGATGAAATCATCAGTACCCGAGTGAACTGGCTGAAACAGAGTATAAGTTCGCATAACAAATCTATTTATGTGCGATGATGTTTTTAGGTGTTAGCCTAAAAAAAGCAAAGACAAAAGTTTTTTTTTTCTCTGCTTTTTTAAGAAATTGTTAACTTTATATGGATTTAATTTTTCTTGTGTTTTCGAGTAACACGAATGTAACAGTGGCGCATTACAAGGGGGGGGGGTCCTTGAAGTCCGGACCCCCAAAGTCCTTGATTTTTTCCCCATTGGTTATAATTCTAAGTATATAGTACGTAAAATTTAATTAAATATTTGTTATTAATAATTAATTTTATTAATTAATGCTATTCAATAATTAGTTTTTTACTGTGTTTTGTTCCTGAAAATCGACAAAATCAAAAATAGCATGATACAAGAATGGTGAACTTTCAACCCCGGCCCCCCACCTTGAAAAATTTCTGTGTGCGCTACTGGAATGTAATATACGTTTATGTTAACCAAATAAATAAGTATTTTTTTTAAATTGATCCCCTTTGCCAATGTCCTCTCGGAAAATACGGCGTCTTGCAGCCCAATAAAAAGGGCAGTTTTTAGCGGGAAAGGGGTACTCCACAGTTGTTTCCAGAGAAAATGAAGTAAATTAAAGGGGGGGGATAGGTGCCCCCAGTCATTGGCCCGGATTTACAGAGGGGGGGCAGAGCGGGGTGAATAAAGCCGGGCCCAATTTTAAAAACAGATGGGCTTGCAGGTAATCATGTACGGTGATGACTCTGAAACATGCCACAACCTCCATCCCGGTTGGGGCAAAACCCGACCCGTCTTTGGCCATCTAGCAGACAAGACCGGGGATTTGCCAACAAAGTCTGAAAGGTAAAATTCTCTGTCGAAATTTGTCCCTGAGAAGTCGCTTGGCGTTTCGAAGAGGCATCGGAAAGGCAAGGTGGATGCAGCGTCGAAGCCTCTTCGGCCAACTTGTCAATTTCTATGAATGCCGCAATGAGATGGGATCCATTGGAGAACGACCTCTCTTCCGGTGCAAAGAAATGAATTGATAAGTATATTAGTACTAAAATTGCCAATTTTATAAAATAAACCCATTCTTTTTTATCCAATGTTTTAACAGCGAGACTTACTGTGTGAGTGAATTTTACCGTCGCACTGTTCAGCTACTCAATAGCTTTTGGTGGCGGACCTCGTAATTTTGAACCATTGCCAAGTGGTGAAGACGACACCTGAGCTGACACCCTCCTCTCCTAACTATCACACCAACGGGAGGACGTTTGAGCTCTCGACAGATTTAACGTGCATCCCTTCCCTGCACGGCGGGTTTTCAGCGGTACTGGGCTCGAACTCATAACACGTCAGCCATGAGTCCGTTACCTTGACCACTAGGCTACCGCGGCCCCCAATTACTCTGCGATTGACGAGTATAATCGTCATCACTCGATTTCCGTGACATACACAGTAAAACGCTTTCATACGCTCTTTGAATTCACATTGAGGTGCGTTATCATTGGTCCATGGATAAGGTCAGGCCCTGGAGATAGTCTAGGATCAAGGCGGGGATTTTAATTCCTCAAGGGGGAAAAACCGACTTAAAGGTTTGGGGGCTCAAATTTTTTAGTTTTTTTTTAATGATAGATTGATAAAAACCTTTAGGTCCAAACCAAATTTGATTTTTTCATAATAATTGGCAAATAAATATTTTCTGCATTTTTATTCGCTCTGGCATTGACACCTCCAGTAGACAGAACGTTTTGTTTGGGTTGGGTAACATGAGTTTAGAACTTTTATCAGGTTCAAACTATTTTTGTATTGAATCCAATACACTTTTAGTTTCGAAAACTATTGTATTACGGTTTAACTTACATCAATAAATTCTTAGAGGGTACTACAAGTTCGTTTAAATTGTGTACACACAGCTTTAAGGAACCTATTATGGCTTCTTCCCAACGAGTGTATCATAATGGTTTAAGAGTAATGTTTAAATGGTTTTGTAGAATTTCCCATGTTTTTGTAGATGCAGAATATAAAACAATAAAAAAAAAACTTTGTAATATCCTCCAAAATTTATACTATGTTTACTGCTGGAAGTGTCATCGTAAATTAACAAATTAAGAGTGTGACAGGTAAAACACATAAATTGCACGATGACTTAAAAGATTTATTCTAGATAGACACCTTTATATAGTTTCCTTCCATGTTGCCACCGTTGTCGTATGCATGCCTTCTACAATAATTAATCAAGTTAATTTATTCTTACCAACAGAGATTTTGCTAGTCCTTCTCAAGTCACATCAGTTGCTTCAAGAAACCTATACAAGACTCACTAATATACTTAATATTTTCTATTCAAAATTTACATACCTAATAATAGCAGAATTTAATTCCTTATGGGAAATATATCAGGAGTACTATCCATTTGAATTCTACAGTACATGGCTACTTTTATATTGGCTTTAAATTTGTTAAGGACTTCAACTCCAAATGCAGAATTAACATTCCTGTGATACATGTGCTGAATGATGCATAATACTATGTTTCAAATTACTTTTATTCTGTTCATATGATCCTTTAGCACAGTGTCGCATTTACTTAATGATTTAATTCATTTAACTAATTTTTACTAACTAATTATTATTACTATATTTTAACATAATTTTTTTTAATTCATTAACATTCATTTACTTAATGAATCAATTAATTCATGACTTTATGATTAAATCATAGGATTACACATCAATCATCACATTAAATCACGAAACATTATTAATCGCATTTGATTATAATTTCTTGACTAGAAACAAGAATACGCAACCACAAAATCCTTCTTTAAAAAAATCGTATTCCGGTATGAACCCCATCTTCTGTTTCTCATTTTATTAAGCAAGATTTCAAAAGTGCTACGATTGTGTGTGGGTGGGGGGATCAATTTTCGAACGCAACAAATGGAAAGTAAGAAATTAGTTGAAAATAATGATTTGGGAAGTCTTAATGTACATAAAATATTGTGCAATAATTCAAACCGTTTTACATTACAAAGTTTGTACACCATAACTATAATAAAATGCACACATTTATAATACTTCCATAAAATTATAATTCCAGAGGGAAACAAAAACTGAAAACATGCTCTTTCTTTCAGTGCGGCTAATGTACCTACTATATTCATTCCTATAAATTAGAAATGCATTTTTAAACTTCGGAAATTGTACTTTTTTTCGTTTTTGAAAACCGTTTTGCTCCACCATATTTCATCTAACAAGTACAATAATCAAAAGAACAAATAACTGATAAAGAATGTAAAAAATAAAAACTCATTCTTTGAGATTATTAATTTATAAATTTAATACAATAAAGTGAAATCCCCCCCTCCACAGTAAAAATATTTATCTTGTAACAAAATAATTAGCAAAAATAAACAATAAAAGCTTTTATGAAGCAATTTTTCTTTTACAAACAAAAGCTCATTAATATATAGAGCATAATGAAATGAAAAAAATGAAATATGAAAACTCATCTTTTCAGACAACCTGTTAATTTATTATAATAAAGTACAAACTTTTTTTCACACATTTACAAGCTTTGTTTTAAGAAAAAAATTAATAGCAAAAATAACAATAAAATTCAACTAAGCAATTTTTTTTTCGCATTCAGAAAACAAATTAAAACAAGAGCAAAAAAAGAAGGGAAAAAAATCAAATTTAAATTCGTGATTTTAGTTTTAAAAATTGAATTGCAAACGATACAGTTTAATAACATAAACAGAATAATTTTATTAAAAAAAGGGGGGGGCCAAATTTATCTTTGAAAATACGAGCAGGGAAAAACAAATTCACGGTTGCGCTAGCAATTACAAAAAAAAAGAAAGAAAATTAGGTATAGAGAAGCGGGAAAAACATTTTTTAGTTGTGTTGGCAAAACGGAAAATAGAAATATATATACTTTCAATGACAATATGGGAAAAAAAGAAATAATTGTAGCGATGGCGAAGCGGAAATAAAAATGTTAATTCTAGACGGCCAAACGGAAATAAAGAATTTAAAGCGAAATAAAAAGAAAATAATAAATTGAAATAATTTCAAAAATAAAACGAAAGAAAAATATTTAGGTCACTAGATGGCAAAAAGTAAAAATTCTTGTAACACTGTAGTTGTAACATTAAGAAATTCGAATAACTATAAACTATTATATACGTAATGGGCTCAATTCATGATGTCACATGATAAAGACAAACATGTGTTCTCCATTGAATTCAAAACAAACAAACTAAATGTACTTGTTATATTTGTAAAACTAATATAAAATTTCAAATTTGGGTAAATATGTTTAAATGTTAGAAAAAAAAAATTCTTCAAAAAGTTTTTTAAAACTAAAAAATTAAAAATCATATTTTATGCTTATACTTTTAAATAAATGCATTTTGTTTACATATGTACTTTTTAAGAGAAAGTTTCTGCAAAGAGCAAAACTTGGCAACACCGAAGCACGTGAACTGATTAGCTGGAAACACAAGATAATTTTTATCGTGTGACTATGTCACATGAGTTTTTAAATTGATTGGCTAGAATCACATGGCTTTCACTATCATTCGACTATGACATCACATAAATTGAGCCCATAAAAATTAGTAGTGATTAAAGTAAAAACATTTAAGTATAAAGTTTTATGCTTTATAAAAATTAATAGTTTATAATTATTTTTTATTAAAATTAATTTGACTATTTAAAGTTTTTGTTGAAAGGAAAAATATTTATATAATCTATGCGCTTTTATCTATGTGTGTGTATTCCTTGAAATTCTATTAGTAACTCTTTTCTTTTTATATGTATTCTTTTTTATATTTATTCGGATTTTTAATTCATTAACGCATGAAATCTGCCAAAAAGTTGTGTGTATTCACAATAATAATCTCTTTTTCATTAGTACATACGTTAGCACTAGGAATATTAACTAAGGAAATATTTTATGTACAAGAGTGTTCCTTTTAATTATAAAACTTGTTTAAAATTTGTTTTCTGTTCTTCAAAGAGATTTTTTTCATCAAACGATTCCGAAATAGCTATTTTTTTTATGCTTAGTTTTGAAACTAGTATTTTGCCATTGCAGCAGAATGTAAGATTATTAATCAAAATGGATTTTCAATGAAAGGTAATACATTTTTATAAAATTTAAATGAACATTTATTCGATAAATTGTATTAGGAGATTTTGCACACAGCACATCCATCTCTCTCATTTAGGTATTTTTTTTTATATTTGCCCTAATTAAATCTTCAAAAATTCCTCTATGGATGTAAATCTACGTATAATTCCATGCAAAAGCCAAAAGTTTTCGAGCTTTAATTTTACTGTTAAAGCAAGGGGTTAGGTTTATATACAGATCCGCTAATCTTGGAAAAAAATGTAGTTTAAGAAAAAACAGATTTTTTTAATGTTTTCCATGGTTAAAGTGGGACCACTTGGTGCAGTCCTTTTTTGGCCACTAAAGTGTCGTCAAGATACTGTATTGGAATTATTATTTTAGAATGAATTTGTTACCTCACCATGACATTTAGATAAAAATCGCTAAATCCGAAGAAAACTTCGTCAAATCCAAAGTGGCTCTCCTATACTACACTTGAGCCGTTTCCCATTATCCATGCACAAGCTATTTTAACCACTTAATTTTCTAAGCGTTTTGAATAAAAATTTCATTCAAAAATAAAATGGAAGAATATTTTTTTAAATGTCATAAAACCTCAAAGTCAGTATCGAATAGTTCTTAAATCGTGGTTTTGACTTATAAACACATTAAATACCATTTCTTTTAATGTTTTTTATATCCGTTGTTACTTGAAGAAAAATATATGTCGAACAGTTTGATATTGTCACTTAATTGTTCTTTTATTGTTTTATAAAAACATTATTTAACATGGTTTCTCATACACAGAGCTGGCTTCCTCCATAAAGAGATACAAACAAATATTTAGGGCCATAATTTTTTTGTAAAATTTAACAATTACTAATGCGAACATGTATGACTAATGGATATTTATTTAATGTATGATTTTGTTTTTTCTAGTACATCAATTTAGAAAAATTAAAATTTTTTTTGCAATTTTGCTTCAACACATACATTTAAGCATTTTGCACACATGCTTGACCGAAGGTAATTTTTCAATAATTTTAATTCGCTAGAAATGTGCTTTGCACTTCCTATAAAAACTGTCAATGTAAAAAGTCTTAACACAGCTTACACATTTAGAAAAATAGCTTACTATAATTACTATCTAGAATTTGTTGCACACAATGTCTTATGCGTTATTTACATCCCTTTCACTCAAAATCAAAACCGTAGCAAATTAATTTCCTGGATTAGGTTTTTTACACATACATCTTAGTAATAAAAACTTTAAAAAGTTTTCAGATAATTTTTTTTAAGGTTTTTATAACATAGATTCATTTGAAACCAGAATATTTGGTATATATTTTTAGATCTATTTTCTGATTGTACAATAACAGTATCAATGAGTGTAGAATATCTTGCATGAGATTTGCAAATGTGATTTATACAACTGTTGCAAAACATTAATTGTGTTGTAATTGCTTGCAACTTTGACACACAATGATGTATTTATTTTCTGCAGATCCCAATGGCCTGTTTTCTCTCTATTTGTTTCACTATTTTTAGTGAGTCTTCACTGCTAGGTAAGTGTAGCCTTGCTTCAATGTGCAGAAAAATGGGTGATTTTTCCAGTTCTTCCAAAAATAGCTCACATTTAATAAATTTGTTTTCATTCCATTTATTATGTGTGAAGTCCATTGAACAAATGTATTCTACACAGAAGTATCAAGCACGTTATAGAATACTATCATAGGCCAATGATTTTTTTTTTACAAGTGTATGTGTTGATAAGTTGATTAAGAGTATCCACAGCCGCTTCAGCTAAATCATAATTTAAGATCATTAATGGTTTTTTTGTTAGGTCTGTTGCTCATGATGCAAAGTGCTCATAAGAATAACATGCTTGTTCCTTTCTGGGATATAGTTTCTAACTGTTGTGTCTTCAGTAAAGTAAAATAACAAGCTTTGAACTTCATTGTGTTTGGCACTTCTTAAAGAGGTTCTAATTTACTTTTTCTAGTGGGGTCAAGCATAGTCATTTTACTATTTAGAAGTTCTTGTATGATTTTCATACTTGGATACTTCTTTGTGGTCAGAAGCTTTTATTAACTTAGCTATATCAGCATGACTCAAATTTACCAATTCGCTATTTTCTCTCTCACATTCACAGGCATGATTCTTTTACAATATATTAGAAAGCGAATTACAGCAGGAAAAAAGAAATGTTGCAATAAGAGCAAATAGTTTGGCTCCCTGCCAATCAATCATACCAACTTTTTGACCTTGCACACAATCTCTTGTCATGTGATCAAATACATATGTCAATGAAATAGGTTTCGAAAATTGAAAAATTAGAGAAACTACTATTATTCTTTTCTTTTGAATTATTCCAAACGAAAAAGAATATGCATGTGTAAAAATTCATGATTTTTGCATTGGGTCATATTGACCTGAATGGCACGTTAGGTATAAAAAATAGAAAAATATTCCATTATATACAAATAAACATAAATCCCATTAGGAGTTTATATTTATATTACTTACCGACAATGTCCATGTAAATATCCCTGTACCATATTTTTTTTATGAACATATAAATTTTATTTTGGGTCATACAGACCTAAACAGAACAGCAAGAATAAGAAAAACTTTTTAAACAGATATTTTTTGATTAAAATTCAAATAAGTGAAAAGAAAAACAAAAGTCTATGAAATTAGATTTTATTATACAATATACAAAAATAGAATGGCCATAATATTTAACAATACTCTAGAAAGGCAATTACAGTTTTTGCATAGTATCAAAGGCACACTAAATACGGAAAATACACATTTTTCCGTCAAACAAACAAATTTAATATATCAGGAATAATATTTGATTTGATTTTAAGATAAAAACATTTGACATTTACAAATTTAACAAACATTAAATTCTATTTTTCTACAATTTGAAACCATGATTAGCTAAATTTCTTATGAATAATGTTTGATATATATTACACCTAATACTTCCAAAATCTTTTAATAAAATGTAATAGTTAAGTATATATTTTTACAATGATGCTCCGATTTTTATTTTATTATACATAATTTTCTAAATTTAATTTAATTACAAATAGAAATGGTTTTCCTGAAATCTGAATCTAAAGTTTGATGTAAATAAAAAATAAAGTTTGTGCTAATATATATTCATTAATTTTACAGAAAGTAAATCAGCAACCCATATGTGCATGCATACCACATTTTATATAAAATATAAGTCTGATATATGCCTTTGTGTAATCTTTTAAAAATATATAATTGTGTAGTATATAAAAATTGTGGGATTATGACATGAACTTTTATGTGGTTTACTATATTTTTTTCTGATCTTCAAGAGTTGAAATCATTCTTCTGTTTTTCATAGCACAATGTATTATTATTTACAAGAATTCTTTTAAAATGTCTATGTATTACATAAAAACAGAATTAGGTGAAGATAAGAAAGGCAACTTCATTTTTCATATTTTCTAAGGCACACTATTTATATAAAACACATACTTTTCCCTTATAAAGAAACCTATCAACTAAATATAAAACTAAAATAAATCTAAAATACAATCAGATTTTGAAACAAAAATAAAATTGATAATGTACATACAAAATTGATATGTTACAACATTCCTTTGGATTTCTATGAAAAATACTGGACGACATAAGAAAATAAAAACACAAAAATTGCTTTGGAATAAAATTATATCACTTCAAGGGAAAAAACCTAATATTGAATAAGATACAAAAATACTACTTTTGTACTTTGGTGAAAGTCTTTTGCATAGAGAGAATCATTTTAGGAAAACTCACATCCACCAATTAATGAAGAGTGCAAAAAAGATCCCATTTATAAGAGCTAAGGCATAATTCATGTGAAAAGTATGGCCAGAAACACTCCTTGAAAGAACAAGACATTTACTTTTTATAAAAACTATTTAAATGAAATATGTTATTACCAAAACAATAACAATTTAAAATAAAAACAAAAAAATATGAAAAATTACTTTATATTAAAAAAATTATATATTTTATTAAATTGCTTGATAGAAAGCAGAAATATTAATAAACAACTCAATGCACATACAAAAACAAAACAAAAATATTACAATATAAATAATTTAAAAAGTAAATATATGATAAAACAGCAAATTTTATAACTTTTTACTCTGTCATGATAAAATTTATTGAAATGCACCTCAAAGTAAAATGCAAAAAAAAGTACATTAATTAAAAACATAACTAACATTATTTGCATTCCATAGATATATAGCTTTAAAAATAAGCAATGTTAAATTGAAAAATATATATGAGTACACACATATTATAATAGCTTTAGTGTAAAAATATTGCTTTCATTTAGAATTAACCCCTTCCTTCTTGCTCCAGTCAAAATCACGGGGTGAAATTTCTCCCTTCATTTCTCATGCCCATGATATTCCCTGGCTAGAGTGTTCAAAAGTAGCATGCGAAAAAGACGAAAACTATCTAATTCTTATGCCAAGAATCATGTTTATTTCTCACCAGATTATTAGTAACGTGTTTAGAGATAGTTATTTTATTTTAAACTAGATGTTAGCACAATCAAACACAGATATATTAGCCATATGTTTTTGTAACCTTACCTCAGATACTTAGTTTCGCTTTTCATGAATAAACTTGTTTTACATTTTGTGATAAAATATATACCATAAAATCCAGCATATAACGTGCACTTTTAACACAAAAAATAAGATCGAAATTCAAGGGTGTGTGTTATATGCCAGGTATAAAAGTGAGACATTTGAAAATAAAAAAATGATAATCATAGAAAAAAATTAGACTTCTACATAGATCCAGATAATGTTTATTTAAATGAAACAACATTCCTTATAAGCTTAAAGGGTTGTAGTTCTAAAAGTATACTATTTTTGTCTAAAACATGGAATAATTTATCAAATAATTGACTTCAAAACAAGAGCAATGCACACATACATTCAGATAAAAAAAGGGGATGCGAGTTATACACTGAATGTACCTAAAAATAAAATATTGCAGCTTCAAAGTATGGGTGCACGTTATATGCCGAATTTTATACAGTATATTTTTTAATATTGTATACATTATGGAGTTAGTCAGGAAGTGAATCAGATTCTACTTTAAATATATATGGATCTGAAAGTGATTATGAAATAACCGATAGTTTTGAAAGTTCAGTTAATGAATCTGAAAGCAGTAATGATGGATCTGTACTGTTACTTATGATGTTGGCCTTTACATCTCATTCATTGAAATTTATCTCGCAAGAAAAAATTGTTTTATGTATGAGTGTAGTAAAATTCTCCTTTAATGTTTAAAACACATGTTTTTTAAAATTTTTCTCTTTTCTGGAAAACTAACATTCAGTCATAATAACCCAAAATATGCAGGCTTTTCTTAAAATAAATAAACTCATATTATTACATATTTCTTGAATAATTAACTTTCCTTACAAGCAAACTACAATACTGTTTGAATTAATTGAAACAAACATATTTTCCTTGTCTGAGTTGGTACATGATTATGAATGATGTTTCAAATTGCCATAAATCGGTTATATGCCTATATGTCAAAAGGTAGTGTGATGGCTCGATTTTGACTATAATTTACTCCTTTGTGTTATTTTAGTGTAGCTCAGTTGAGGACATTTCAGTGCAGCAGCTAATGGTTATAATTTTCCATTTTGTGTAAGACATATTACTTTGCTTTTTCAAAAATGGATATTACTCTGAGTAAGTGTTCTAAAATAATTGCTCGTAATAAACACACTTTTATGACTGTGGGAGATATAGCTATGGCAGTTGGTGTGGGCAAATCAAGTCTTTCAAGAATTTTATGAACATTTCAAGATTCTGGAACATCCTCTCTAAAAAGAAAAGGAAAACATGGGTGCAAGTGGAAAGCTACTCCAAGAACTGATAAATTCAAAAAAGAAATTGCAAAATAAATCCAAGGAAGACAAGCATAGACCTTCGAAAGGATTTATAGAGTATAGTGTTGAAGTGAATACCACAATCATGTGCAAAAGCCTCTGGAAGCTGGTCATAAGGTAACAAGCTCGAAGATAAAACAATATCTAATTCAGAAAATGATGGAAAAAACATTTAGCAAGGGCAAAAAAAATACCGATCTTGGACTGTTAACGACTGGAAGAAGGCAATTTTTAGTGATGAAACATTTATTTGCACAGGCATAATAAACAAGTGCAGTAAGACAATGTGAAGATGTAACTCTGTTACAGATCATATCCAACACACTGTAAAACACCCTTCTGAAGAGATGTTTTAAGTTTTTTTCACAACAAATGGCACTGGAAATTTAGTTTCTCTTAAAGGCATATGATGAATTCTGTCAAATACATAGAAATATTAAGTAATAGAATTGTTCAATTCATGAAAACATTTCAACAGGACTTGACTCTTGGTCACGATTTGATATCAGTCCAGATTTTTATGTGGGAAAATAAAATACAAGTGCTTGTTTGGCCTGGTAATTCACCAGACCTAAATCCTATTGAGAGTTTATGACATATTCTCAAGAATCTTTTAGATAAGATGAATTGCACAACAACAGAACAGATGATAAAAAGTGTAGTTCTTCGATGATAAAGTCAAGAGGCATGCTACACTGGTGGATTTGATGCCAAAACGTGTTCAAGAGGTCATATCTACTAAAAGAGGACATACTTTGTACTAATATAGAGACTTTTCAGTCTACTTGGGATAATGTAAAGATTAAAAGCTAAGGTTTTAGGAAAGATAATTTTTTTCCTGTTCTCCAATTAATTCGAACAGTACAGTATATATCATAAGATGGACTGATTGCAATATTTTAAAAGTTAAGCAATATTAATACAATATAATAATTCTAAATCCTAAAATGAAATATGAATATAAAAATTCTATGAGTAATTTCAAATTTTGCAATTAGGTAATGATGTGCTAGCATTAAAATTATCCCTTAATTATACCCTTCCTTCCTTTTATAAGATGTAGAAATTTTTCAATTAAAAGCAATCCCCACGTTTTTTTTTTATTTATTAGTGTAAATATCAAATGACTATGAATCAAATGAATAATCCTACTAGAAAATCTTTTAAATTTAGAAAACAAATAATCAAGGTTAAAAGGAAATTTATTTTTGAAGACTACTCTCATGCACTAGGTCAAAAGGAAAACAATGTTGCTACAAGAAAGATGCAAATGCATACAAAGCCCCGACTGGCTCTGTAGTAAAGTGATTTACATGTTATCAAACATTATTCACACTTGGTATGTGTGATATTGTTCCATGTGGCCATGGAAGAGATATCCCTGTGTTTAAAAAGGATTAAGTTACTGATCTACATCTAAGAAAATTACTAAAGAAATTGCTGAAATTGAGTTAAAAAGTGTCTAGTTAAAACCTGAAAGGATAGTGAAGAAGTCAAAAGGAAAATCACAAAAAGTCAATTGTTGAACTCATAGTAATGTTTAACAATGAACATAACGATATTTCTATATGCACAATGTAATGAGAACTTAAAAGTTGCAGAACTATGAGAAAATCCTTTTTTAACATGGGAAAAAGCTCTAACTTGCCAGAGCATAAAAAAATGGACTATTGAGTAGTAAAGAAATATATGGGTCTGATGAATCAATATTTAGGCTATCCCCGCATGATGGTCACATCAAGATAAAGGAATGAATTTATAGATCTTTCATATATAATGCTCACAGTGCAGGCAAATTGAGACAGTATTGTGATCTGGGTCTTTTTCAAAGTGTCTTGTCTGGGATTAGCAATATTTCGCAACAGTAGAATGATGCCAATGGATTATTTAAAGATGCAGAATGACCTCATGCTGATGAGTCTCAAAAACATTTTTTCTTTCCTGGTGGAACTTGCATATTTCAGAATGACAATACCAAGATCCAATGAGTATAAGTTATTCAAAATTGAGACAGAGGACACGGCAACTCATTTTTTCACCTGAATTGGCCACCATAAATCCAGATCTTAACCCAACAGAAAATCTTTGAGATATACTGGAGCAACAGTTATGGGGAGAATGGTCTCTTCCATTGTCAGTTTAACATGTTGGTGAAAAATTACAGCGACTCTGGAGTACAATAAGCATTGAAGCTATACTAAGTCTTATACCATATAATTCTACTTTCAATAAGTAAATTATTAAAATATGTAATAAATAAAGTGGATATATTTTCAGGCCAGAAGGAAGATTCAAATCAAGCTTGGGTTTAAAATATGAAATTCATGATGGTAGTAAGGTAAATATATTTCAGCATGACAAAAACTCTATAAAATGTCTTTTTAAATCATCATAAATAACCTTAGTACATTTTATGGTACAAGACATTTCTAGTACATCATTTCATCAGGTGAGCTCTACTCTTAAGAAATGATGGAATTCCAATAATTCAAATTTCAGAGTGTTGCATAAAACTTAACTTATAAACTTAATGCATATAATTAAAATCTTTTAAGTAAATAATATATTTTTAGTACACATGTTATTCAATAACAACAAAAATCAATCAAATTACCTAATAACAAATTTAAAATATTGCATAAATCTTTGTTGCAAACACCAATCAACCGAATACCTCTTTTAAAAATTAGAATATGAAATACATATATATTCTCAAAAACTTATTTCATGGGAAAAAAAGTCAATCACATCTTAAGCTAATAGTAAAAGTTTCAAAAAAGTAAGCAATCATGTGTGTTTTGTTTAGAATCCTGTTAATAAATAAATTACATTAAAATAAACTAGCTGTTTTAATAATTTTGTAATTTGCCTTAGTTCTGTTCTATGAATCTTGAACTCCATAATACACTAACAGAGATACACATTTTTATTTTTATTATTAAAATTTAAAGCCATATTCTCCAACTATGGCGCATAGGAACTTTGAAGAGGTCTACAAGAAAAAAAATTGTTTTTTTGGGGGGAATTCATAATATGGTTTAAGGGGTAAATGGTAAAATATTAGTAAAATAATTTGATACCAATAATTCTTATTTAACAGTTAATTTTTTATAAATCAAATCAATTTGTATATATTTTTTAAATTATATCTACTTTTTTTTCTATTTATGTAAATAAAAATGTTTGTTGCATCAAAAAATTTTTTTCAAAGTTGTAAATTACATTTTAAATTATATTGGAATTGTGGGGCACAAAAAAAAATAATAAAAGTTTGATAATCTTTCTGTTGGCACTACGATTGCCACCCTCATTGCATACCCATACTTGCACAATCTCTTGTAAGGAAAACAATGCACAAAGCAGTCGCAATAAATGTTTATGCCCTAAAACTTGCATTTTTAATCAACTGCAGTCCCATATGCATTAATACTTTCCTTTAAATGAAATAAAAAAAAAAAACCTTTTTTATGATATAAAATGATCTTACAATTCATTAACTTTGCTTAAACAAAATAAAGTTTAATTTTTAATTTCTTCAAAGCAAATACTAGATAATTTAATTAATAATAAACACTAGATTTTTTAATTAATTGCATTTTTTGCAATTTGATTTTGTATTAGCCTAAAAATTTTAATTAACTATATGTGGGAGGAAAAATTTTTACTTCAAATTCGTAGAAAGTAAAAAAGAGCTCAAAACATTTGCATATACTTTTAAAATTGTCATTCTTAAATGCTAACAGTCCTTAAAATAAAAAGAGCAAACAATTTTAAAGGGAATCATGGAGAAAAAGCAGTAAAGCAGAGAGAAGGTGAATCTGTTTTTTATTAATCCAACAAATGTTTTGCAAATTTTTTTAGAGAGATTATTGATTGATATATGTGTTAATAGTAACTGAATAATATCCTGAAATATCAAAAAAATCAGCAATTCTTCAATCATAGCTATTCTAATAAATTTTTCAACTAAAAACAGTATGTCAATAATTATATATAACTCCAAATTGTAAAAAAATGGGCAATTTTGAAAGCTTATTTTTGTAAAATTATATACATTGCCTGACATATATGCTGTAAAATCCGGCATATAATGGGCACTTTTAGCATAAAAAATAAGACAGAAATTTACACATGTGCGTTATACACTGGGTATAAAAATGATAGCTTCAAAAAAAAAATAGATGTACATAAAGAAAAACTTAAGACTTCTACAAAGATCGTAATGTTGTTTATTTAAATAAAATGCCATACCTTATGAACTTAAAGGGTTGTTTTTCTAGAAATATACTGTATTTCTTTTCTTTCCAAAATCCTGGGGTAATAGCTCGAACAAACGGCTTAGAAACATAATAGCATTGCTAACGTGCATTGCAGGTTTCTTCGTAAAAAAGGGGGTGCGGCTTATACTACAAATATACCTCAAAATTAAAAAATGCTGCTTGAAAGTATGGGTGCACTTTCTACGCCGGATTTTATGCTACTTAGAAATATGTATGGTTTAAAATTATATCCATTAATTTCAAATACAAGCTACTTGAAATTTTTCATCAAACTCAGAATTATATTGGTAGATAGCATAAGAAGAGAAGATATTAACACATTATTCTGTGTTCATGATTTTGTTTGTTAAAATGTTTTTGAGCAATATATTTTCAAAGATATTTTTCAATCATATTACATTTACTAACATATTTTTAAATATCCTTAATATTGCAATTTAAAAATAATTTAGTTCAGAAAAAAAGCTCATGAAACACATGACAGATTAAAGAAACTAAAGTCAAAAGAAAGTGTATTATTTACATCTAATTTAGGGACCAATTTCATGAAATAATTATTAATAATAATAATAAATAGAATTACTCCATGATATACTGTCAGTATTAGTTGTAAAATTTACTATAACAAGTTTATATAGTGACTATATCTTTATAATCTGCAACAAATAGATACCTGTCAAACTTTTGAGAATTAAATGTGTAAAATGAGCACATGACATTACAAGCAAATTTTTAAAATATGAAGATATCACAGTTGAAATATAATTCAATTAGAAAATTACTCATAGAGAACTTCTTTTGCACTGACATGATTTTAAAAGTAATAAACTAAGGTAAACAGTTAAATAAGGTAAATTTAATACAGTTAGTAACAAAAAGCAAAGATTTTACAATAATGATTTTTTTCTATAAAAAATACTGTTAAATTACACAAGACTGCTATTATACTTGACACTTCATTTTCATTTATTATATTAAGCATGCAAAGAAATAATATAATGAAATACTGCAGCTAAATTTAGCAACTTAACATTTCTTAAAACTTCCATTTATTATAGGAATCTGTTTATTTTATAATCATATGAAACAGTATAAAAATTAAGGATTCTATGGAATTTTTTTATTTAACTGTACTATTTCTTTAGTTTTGTGGCCAACAAGATCATTAACCTCTTACTAATATTTCTCCCCCCTCTCACACACATACACACACCATAGCAATGTACATGTTCTTTACTGCTGATGGTTTTAAATATTTTCAAAACAGACTTTAAATCTAAGTATTTCTGCATCTATCTATGTATGTAAGGGTCCCTTAACAGTAAAGTTCTGTTTATATCGGAATATAGGCATTTTAATTGAGTCAACTTTGAAAGTTTAGTAGTACCTGTTTTATTTCATAGTTAATAGAACACATATACATGGGTGTCTCATCAACTATTGAAGTTTAAGAAGTATCTCAGTTTTTTGATGCAAAATTTATTAACTGACACAAACAAACCACACTAGTGAAGTTCTTATCCTTTTCCCTTTTAAATAAATAACTGTATCCTTTTGTACTATCTGCCATATAAGAAACGAAATATTCTCTCTCTCTCAAAAGGTATCCCACATTTTTTAAAAACTCATCCATAGTGAGTTGCCATTCACTAATTACAGCAAATACACTGGTGTAAGAAATTAAGAGAATTGGCAGACTTGATTGATTATCTCTAGAACTACTGGACCTATTTTAATGAAATTTGATATGCACATACATTGATACAATACAAAACAAATAACCATTCAACAATTGCAATACACATGCATGATCATGCATAAACACTCGTGTGAGTTGGAAGGTATGAAACAGCAGTTACAGAACAAACAAAAGAAACGGGTTAATAGGGGATATGGCCCCCTCTTACAGCGATACAAGTTTTGCAGCGTGATATCATACTTGAAATAAGGCAGTTTATCATTTCTTGTGGTAATTAGTCTCACTTGTTCTGAAACGCTGTTTTCATTTCTTGGATGGTTTTTGGAGGGGGGTTGCGAGTTGCAATTGCCCTTTCCCGGGTGTTCCAGACATGCTCTATAGGGTTGAGGTCAGGAGACCTGGCTGGCCAATCCATACGGCAAATATCCTCATTCTCCAGAAATTCGTCGAGAAAAAAAGAGCTCTATGTGGCCTTGTGTTATGATCCATTAAAATGAACTTGGGGGACACATGAACCCCTGAAAAGGCGAACATAGGGCTCCAAGACCTCATCCCTATACCTCACACCAGTCACAGAGCCTCTTTCAAAGACATGGAGAGGTGTACAGACATCAAACATGATGCCTGCCCAGACCATTAAACCTCCTCTGCCATAATTGTCGACATTGTAGGGTAGGTAACAGGCTCCTGGTTCTCTCCACATGAACACAGGGCAAAATCCGAAACTGGACATCGGTAAACAAAACAGGTGCCCACTGATCCATACTCCAATCTCTTTCTGCTCTATGCTTAACAGACTCCTGTTCATAGATGCGAGAGGGCACAAACAGTAGGTCAACAACCAAGAGCCAAACAACCCTCTCTCATGAAGTCTTTTTGAAACAGTCAACCTTGATACATGGTTTCCTGTGGCTGCATACAAGTAACGAGAGAGCTGACAAGCTGTAACCCCTCCGTTATGCCTCGCTATAATTGACAAATGGCGATCTTTGGCCGTCATGGCTCCTTGCCAGGCTTTTTCTCAATGGATCCAGTATCCTGGAACCGTTTCTATAAGTTACACATGATGCTGGACATTCAATTGAATTCTCTACAAATCTGGACTAGACATTGTCTACTTCTAGCCTCTCTATAATTTGCCACCTCATTCCATTATCTAAACATTGGTGGTTACTCATTTTTACTGTTACAATTTGACTGCTTTAACCCTCCAAGCGGTCTGCACGTAAAATCCCGTCATTCCAGAGATGCTTTTTCTGCCTTCAAGCAAGATTCCCAAAAGCGGCCGAGCCACATTCTTCAAAATACGGCTCAACCGCTTTTGAGAACCCCACCTGACGGCAAAAAAATATGTGCGGTGCATTTTCGAAGCATCTCCAGAATGGCAAGACTTTAAGTGCAGACCGCTTAGAGGGTTAAAATAACTATGAGGTGTGCTGGCAAACAAAATACATCTTAACTTACACACGTTTATAAAGCCTGTTTTTCTGCTCGCTCCGCCTACATGCACATTACGCTTACATATTTGCATTTTTATCTAGAAGCAGTGGTTTTTCATTCAGTTCAGTTCTTTTTGTAAAATTCAAAATATGCAGATTCTCTTAATTTAGTTCGCCAATGTATTTTAATCCTTGCACATCTATACTGTTAGGCCTATTAAAAGATACATGATTCACTCCCTAGTGCCACCATTTTTCACATAGGTGCATGTAAGTGGGATATTGGAGGGGAAGGAAAAGGCAAAAACAAGCCAATTTTTCTCCGAAATAAGTAAATCCTTTTCAAACAATGTCATTTTACTGCATTCCAAAGCTTTTGAAATAGTTTTACTGATAGCAGCACAAAAAAAAAAATTGTTTTTTGGAAGGACGGATATATTTGTTTGGGTTATATCTGTTGAGCACAAGAAGGATATATACCTCGGCAGCACTTAAGGGGATAAAGGAGCAATATGTTCTACAAGAAAAGATGCAAAAGGTACTTTATCCCTGATTACATAGGACTAGACATTGTCTTTAAAATACAATTAAATGTTGAGCAATTGCTACTTAATTTATCATTTGTAATGCAGTTTGGAGTTTTCAAATAATAGACATTATCATATTAGCAACTACAATAAATGCATGTCAGTATAACACAGAACATGAAGTGCATCTCCTTTAAGGGATGTGTTAACACAATCCAATTCTTTTAATAATATTATTGAAAGTATATTTGGATGGTGAACAATTGATAAAAACAAATTGTTCAGCAGGAAGAAACATAAGAAATACACAGCAAAATATAAGTAGAGTTCTGGAAAGTTGCTGTAGAGAGAAAATAAATAAAAATGCTTTGTTAAATGAATCCACACCTATGAATTATCTAGGAAGCAATAGTCAAGAAAATATTATGTACAGGAAAAAGAATAAACTTTATGTGAATTCTTTAAAAAAAAATTACTGAATACTCCTATGCTTTTTGTCTACTAATTTTGTATTTACTGTGAGTAGAAAATCACAAATGCAAGTTGCAGGGAAGAAAATCAGCAAATGATGAAAATGTGTGATCTAGATAAAAAAGCATAAATTTTGGACACAAAACTTAAAAGTTGACAGATATACAAATACCATACATCAAATAGTATGACTATAATGTGAAATCATTTGTAAAAATTATAAATTTATTGCTTTCAGAGAGAAATCTGGACACAAGATAAAATTTGTTTAAATCTCAGACTCATGACACTCAAAAACTTTTCCAAGGATATGTTGAAAATAAAATTCTTTGGCAATACAATGTCAGTTGTTAAAATAAAAAGAAAAAAGAGCTTGCAATGAAAGTTGCTTCTACAGTTGAAAATTATTATTGCTATATTTTATGTAAATTCATGTTGTTGTAAATGACATCTGTCTGACAGTGTCAGATCAAGGCCCACGAAATTTATCCTGGCAAAGCGCTAGATGTATGCCTGACATTAGCTGTAGCTCTTTGAGCATCATACACGTGAAAGTACGATTTGATTCGTTTCCACCCAAATTTTGAGGGAGCCATTGTATATATGTATACAATACATGTAATATAAATCTCTAAAATATAACAAAATTATTACACTCAATTTTATATTTTGAATTGATTTCAAACAACAAGACAATTGTGTGTAGCACATATAAATCAATAAATAAAATTCAAACAAAACTAAAAAAATTTGTAATTTTTTCTAAAAAACTGAAAGACTTACTTAATGTTTGATGGAGAGAGTGGGGATGCAGGTTGAATTCCAGGCACTATACTATCAAAATAAATGATCTCCCATGAAAAATAGACTAAAAGGAGACCTCCAAGAACACTTTTGACTATTTGAACAAGAGGACCTAAAATTTTTAAAAAATTCATCATCAAATAAATTTTTCATGCTACTTCAGTTATTTTTAAATTAAACCTAGAACTTTAATGACAATTTATATTAAAGCTACATTTTTCAAAAAAATTAACAGAAATTTGGTCAACTTTCTTTAATCAAAAAATTATGTCACAAAACATTTATATAAATTATGAATTATTAATATCAATAATTGAGGAAATCTTTCCATTCAGAACATCAATATCAATGCATATAAAGGAATTTAAATGATATTAGCTACACAGAAAATTGCAGCATATTCACAATACCTCACATCACGTAATTATCTACATTAGTTTACCTAAAGTGTCCCCAAGTATCAAGACAACTTTTTAAAATAAACTGGACCGACTGGTTCTAAATTCAATTAAGATTTTAACCCTCAGTTTATGACTCCCGCAATTTGAGCGGGGTATCAATTTCGTCTCCGATTATGGATCACATGAAAATCGCGGGCGAAGAACTCATTTCGCGTGGGTTAAAAACATCATTTGATGCTTATTTTTGCTGCTTGATGGCAATAGGGGGTTCAGGAATTTTTTACTCCTTGCTTGAATAGCAATAAAGAAACATAACAAGATGTAAAATTTTGATTAAAAATTGTTGTGCTGTAAACCATGACCAACGAGAAAAGGGGTTCAATTATAAAAAGGACTAGTGAACTTTACTGTGGGCTTATGCAGCATAGTAAAGATAGGATCCATAAGCTGCAATATGTCTCCAAACATATCTACTTCAGCTTTTAGGAAATAATTCAAAATGTGAATCATTATGAAAGATTATACACCCTAATCAATGCAAAATTGTACTAGGAATTTAATTTTACCGAAAGCACCCAAGCCAGACAGGCACTAAAGGGATGGTTTACATGTTGCATAATCATATAACATGGACGTTGTCAATTTTTTGCATCCTGAAAATCCACCGACATGGACCGGGGAGAAACACGCAAATTTGGGCACACAAGGCCAGCAACTAATCAACTACACCACCCAGCTATTTATTTAAATATCAATCTATTACTTTTTCATAATTTTTCCTACCTATCGCATAATTTTGTCAAAAAAAAATTAAGACATTCGATTTAGTGACGTAACTGAGAATATTAGGGCCCCCCTGCAAAGTCAAGTTTGGGGGCCCCCAATCCCAAATACGTACTTTGTGTCTGTCAAGGATGTACGGGGGGAAGGAGATGTACGTTACGCCACTGATTTGACTGTAAAATTCATAGAGAAACTTATCAATAAAATTAAGAGTATTATTTAACAAATTTATAAGAGCTAATAAATATGTCAATAAAAGATATTCAAGGGCAGATTAAATAAAAATTCAGATTTAAATGAATAACTAAATTAAATTTAAAAAATACATGTCGACACCAAAACAAAAATTGATATAAATTATACAACAGACATCACATACATTATAAAATATATTTATGCACAAGTACTACTTAAATAAAATTTATACTTCATTCTAACTTATATGATGCAAATGCACAAGATACATCAGAAGTATTTTATAATTTTTACTACTTTGCTTAAAAAGTATATGTGCTCTTAAATTTTTTTAGTTGAAACTCTAAGATAACGGGTTATTTTTTTTTTTAAAGAGAGTTTATGTACACTTTACAATGTAGATACTTTTCCCCATTTCGGGGCGGCGGGTGGAGGCCGGAAAAATGCAAGAGGAAAAAATCGCTAAATTCCATTTACGATTACGAAATTTACTCGTGGTAAATCTACCACAAAAACTAACCTTTTACAACAATGCTGGAAGCAATTAAAAATTTTAGACCTTCTGAATAACATAACAACTTCGGAAAGAAAAAAAATTATCCGTCGCCAACGGCCCTGAAGCATAAAAGTACCTAATCTATTTATATAAACTTTTCTTCAGTACGTTTTAATTTATTTATAACAGAAAGAATTTTACATTGCTACTGAAGAAAACAAAATTAGAATAAAAATACGTGTAATGAAGGAAATCAATATTTTAACACAAACATAAGCATAAAATGTTACTTTGAAAAATCTCCCAGAAAATTAGGAGAGATATAAGTCCTAAAAGAAATGGTAAAATGAAAAGGGAATTTTCGGAGTCGCTTTTGGATGTAATGTGCAGTCTTGACGTCATGATGACAGCTTTCAAATTACATGCAATTTCTTACTTAACAAAAATTTATACACTTAAAGTAAAAAAATAAACACACATAAACATTGACATGCTTCATGTAGCTGTTTTATAAACGACGCCAGTTCCGGAAATCCGCGGAAGTAAGATTTGAAAGCTCATCGCTATAGTTAGAAAGCGGATACCCTTAATGTTTTTTGCATGGCAACAGATCTCTTTAAAAAAATAAAAAAGAAAGAAAGAATTGCATAATAAAAGTATAGTATTGCACATGTATTATGTTACAGGGTCGAAAATTACTTTTATAAATAGTTATATTCTACTTTAAAACTATTTTTAAGGACGGTGAATTTAATTATGTTCACAGCTTCAGAATTATGGAGGCAGTGCCGGTTTATCTACTGGGCGCTTGGGTCGGGTACCCAGGGCCCGGATAAACTGGACTCCAATGCCATTGTGATCCACCAATGCCAAGGAAACCCGTAGATCTTCTTCTCCCAGGGCCCGAAATGAGCTTAAACTGACACTGCATGGAGGTATACTGGTCGTTATTCATTTAACGAATTAAATAAGGTATTTGAGTATTATATACTCTCTCTCTCTACTGTTTTACGGTCAAGGTAATTGAGGATTAATCACTAACTCTTAGATAATGCTGTTGAGCCATGAGTTCGAGTTCTGGTGGCACTGTAAAAAGACCAATAGTCATTAAATGTGTTGAGGCTAAAATTCTCACGTTTGCGTGTTGTGGATGTTTGGGGAGTGGGAGGTGAATTCATGCGTCGTTCAGGTTACTTAAGTGAGATACAAATTATGGAATTTGTTGCCTATATCTCGTGTGCAGCTTCAAAAGTACAGCTAAATCTAATCAGTCTACATTTAGTTAAGGCTCCCGTCTACTCACCACCATGTATTCCGCAGTGTATGAAGTTTCTTAATTTTCTCCACAAATCTACATTACTTTATTAAATTCAAAAAATAAAATGTATTCAAAAGGTGAAAGAAAAAAATGTATGTTTCACAGATATTTACAAATATTTTCCTGATTTTTAGAAGTACTTTTAAATACTTATTTAAGATAGGGAAGCAGAGCCACTTTTAGGCTTAGGGACGTGTCTAGTGCTCCAAAACATTTGAGAGCGCAAAAAACTAAAGGGTGAAAAGAGATTTAAAAAATAATTTATAGAGAACGTACCATCACTACGAAGCTCTCAACACAAGATTCAGAAGATATTCAGAAACCTACATGAAAAGGAGCAAGAAGATGACACAAAATAGACAAAATACTTGGTTCTAATCTAACCCAAATGCATCAATGAAAAACAGTTTTTGCAAGAGTGTCAACATTTCAAAATATACATGTAGGTTGAAAAACTAACAGGACGAATATCTTTCTACATCAAGTAAAACAAGTTAGAAAATACTTACCCAAATTTAGAAGTAGCAAAGAGAATTTACTTGACTCTTCCTGTGACAAATTGTACAGCCGAGAGAAGCTTATCTGCCCTTAAGAGAATAATGGCTGGAATGAGATTTAGTATGGAAATTGAAAAGTTTAACAGCTTAATGTTGCTATGCACTCAGAACGATATTACAATGGAAATTGATTACAATGATGTCGTTAATGATTTTGCAATGACCAAAGCTCGAAGAAAACCTTTACAAGTACAATGACAATGAAAGTGACTTTACGGAGAATAAGAATGTCGAAAAATAAAAGTAAATCGATAAGTGACGAAAAAGATTCTAATTAACAATTTGAAATTATTTCATACAATAATGTATTCTCTAAACAGTCGCCCATCCAATATAGTGGTTAGTGACGCTGACTGCGTTGCCGTAGGGTCTGGGTTCAAATACCGGAAAAGGCATGGATATTTGTAAATGTATAGTACCTTCACTGTAAGGGGGTACTCTAAATAGCCATCGAGCCGAAGATCTCTCGTGAGGTTGGTGGAAGGGGAAGAAAGGTGGGAGGCCCCTGACCACTCTCAGTGTGTTCTTCCACAAAATCGGAGCGCTGCGGTAGCCCGGTGGTTAAAGTATCGGATCATGGCAGGCATGTCATGAGTTCGAGCCCAGTACCACCACCCGCCGTGTAGGGCAGCGATGCACGTTAAATCTGTCGAGAGCTCAAACGTCCTCCCGTTGGTGTGGTGTGGTAGTTAGGAGAGGGGAGTACCAGCTCAGGTGTCGTCCACGTCACTTAACCATGGTTCACCAAACGCCCTCGTGTAGCTGAACAGTGCGACGTTAATATTCACTCACTCCACAAAATTGGGGTGGAACCGTGCAAAATCGTACTGTCACTTGCATGGTACTCAAAGCTAAGGCTATCAACAGGCATGAAAATCTAGCCCTTAGTCGCAATGAATTTCGTGGACTTTTATCTGATGTTTCTGTCGATCAGATGGCACAAGCAACAACAACATACTCTATAAACTGTAATTTCAAACGATTTCATTAAATTACTGTAATAATTTACAAAAGGGTGAGAGGGTTCTTCGTAATGCCGTAAGTTAAGAAATGAACAAAAGTGACCAAATCATGTCACTATTTTTTCCTTACAGCTGCCGATTGCCTGTCTGGGACACGACTGGTCCATAGGTGGTGGATACAGGAAATACTCTCCAATGAAAAATAAAGGAGGAGAGTAAGAGAGTTAAGGAAAAGTCCTTCCCGAACGAAAACTGGCAAGGTAAGAATTGAAGGAGGAGAATGCTCTGGAAATAGTATGGGGAGGCGTAACAATTTGAAGTGTCTAGGATGCAGTGGAGGTTAAAAACAACCCTGTCAAGAAACACACATGCAGCGCTCTAAAATTATTATTAGGATACATTCAGTCGCCCATCGGGTATGGTGGTTAGCGACGCTGACTGCCGTGCCATTGGGTCGGGGTTCGAATCCCGGAGAAGAAATGGATGTTTGAAAATGTATAGTGCCTTCGCGGCAGGGGGTACTTCAAATAGTCTTCGAGCCGCAAGTCTTCTTGTGAGATTCGATAGTCAGACGCCGAGCTGAGTGCACGTGTTTTTACCACAGTCGCCATTTTCTTTTTACTGAAGTTGAGATATCATAAAGTCCTTTGTAGCCCTTTTCAGGGCTTTTTGATATCAAGGGGGAGACTCTGTGGGAGTGTTTTGATGAATAGTGACTCTAATTTTTTGCTGAAAATGTCCGAAATATCGCATAAATCGTATAAAAGTAGATCTTCTACTTCGACCAGATGTGGAACGCCCAAGCCTGCTGAGCCGACTACAGACTGTGAAAGACGCAGGCTAGCCATTGAACGCCTTGAACGGCAAGATATTCTCATTACTGGATACAAGAAGTTTATGTTGCAAGAAAGGACGAACAACAGGGAGCAATCACCAGCTTACTACAGTCTTGAAGAGGCGCTCCATGAGACGCTTGAAGACAAGGACAAACTGGTAAGTGAGCTTAGGACTATACCTCCATTTTTAGATGTTAATTGCCCTGATCATACAACTTTAAAACCTAAAGATAATGATAGTGATAATGATGTTGAAATGAGATTTCATGTAATGTTAATGTTAATGACAAAAAATCTTCCCTTAAGAGAAAAAATAGCAAAGGTAGCTCGGATGGCTTTATCTTTCCTAGTTAAACAGCCCGACCGATCACCCCAACTCCAGTGCTTAACCCAATCGAAACGAACAACTCATTTGAAAATCTAGAGCAAGACTCAGAAATTGCTCAAGCTAAATCCCCTGAAATTCCTGTCCCCAAACCCCCGACTCCTGTCTTTCTTAAAATCAAAAATAATTATAGAGAGCAATTAAATAAAATAATTAAAAAATGCCCAAGTATTAAATCTAAATCCTCAGGAAATCACATTAAGTTAAATCTAGAGAATGCCATGAGGAATACCGTAACCTAATTAGTTTTATGGACGAGGATCGTGACATGGAATTCTATGTCATCAAACCAAAAGAAGAAAAACCAATTAAAGTAGTAGTCAAAGGATTGCCAGGCTGTACTAAGATTGAGGAAATAATCACCGACTTAGAAGATCTTGGCTACACTGTAACCAGTGTTAGTCAACTAATTTCCAAAAAAACAAAACTTTCACTCCCCTTTTATTTAATAACAATGCCGAGAAATAAATTTAATTTATCCGTTTTTGACCTTTCCCACTTGGGATACATGCAAGTAAAGATTGAAGGGTACTCCGTTCGGGGTACCATGCAATGTTTTAACTGCAACAATTTTTTCCATACTGCCACTAACTGCCATATGATTCCAAGATGTCTCAAGTGCGGAAAGGATCACCTTACTAAAAATTGTGAGATTAAAGAAAGACACAGGAGAATCCTTACTGTATTAATTGTCACGTGTACGGGCATACTGCCTGTTACACGAAATGCCCTAGCCTCCCTAAACCCAAAAATGGTGCCCCCTTAATAAATCGCAATAGAAAAAGTTTCACCAGTAATAATGTTGTCGAAGGAATTTCCTTCGCCAACATCGTTTCTGGTATTTCTAATAAAAATAATGACCCCCAACCCTCTATCGACAGTAACAGTAATTAGGAAAGACAAAGTCCTCCTCAAGTAACCCCGCTACTGAAATTGTTAATAGTAATAGTTCCTCTGATATACAAGACATAATAACTCTTTTAAAATAGTATCTAACACATTTTTAAGCTAGTAATAGTATCTAAGCATTTTTAATAGTATCTAACACCTAAGTTAAAACAAATCCTCCCTACTTTAAGGAAAACCAAAGACATTAAAGTCCAAGCACTAATGCTAATGAAAGCAGTGCTTGATTAAAATACCTAATTTATTTATTTTCTAATTTTAAATTTAAACTTAATTATAATGTCTTTTAACTCAATAGCTTAACTTTTCTTCCTTTACCGATCAGGCAATTTTCATCTCTAAGTCCAAAAGCTCACTAGCCAATAGGAAACACCCCAATTTTAACCGTCGAAGCCTGCTTGCTTGCCATTCGTTCCCTGCTCTAGTGGCCACACCTTCTCATCCCCCAAACCATGTACTCATCACAATGCCCACTCAGTTCCCGATATGGGGTGGAGGAGTCTGCCTAGACTCCAGTCCCCAATGTTATGTCGAAGATGTTGAAGTCTTCTTGTGAGATTAGTGGAAGGGGAAGAGAGGTGGGAGGTTCTGACTACCCCCGGGATGTTCTCCCTCAAAATTGGGGTGAAACCGAGCTAAATCGTTCTGTCATCTGTATGGTGTTAAAGGTAACAACAGGCGTCACTTAGCCCTTCGCCATGTCGAACTTCATGGGCTTTGATCTGGCCTTTGCCGATCAGGTGGCATTAGTAACAACTACAGGATGCGTTCAAAAAATAAGACAAATGAATTAAAACCAGAGGACCTTTTTTCCCCCTGTACTTTGAAATGAATATAAATTCAATATTTTTTTAGTTAATTTCTTGCAAATAATTAGAAGAGTCAGATTCAGGGAAGATTGCAAATTTGGAAAGAGAGAAAAGAAATTATACATCACTTTTATTTTTTAAAGGATATATGCCATTTCCCATACGTTCCATTGATAAATAGCGAGTTATGGTTGGTTTAGTTGAATTTTTAAGGAAAATTTATTTTTTCTAGAATTTGTAGTAGTGTTAAGAAAATCGCGTCGTCCCCTTAGAAAGTTTATTAGTTTCTTACATAAATATCCGTAAAAATTCATCGTTTTCACCCTCCTCAACATACCCTAAGGTGTCAAAAAATTAGAATTTTATTGCGATTGTGTTTTTTAAAAAGAAGATCAACATTAACTCAGATGTCAGTGCACAACCGAAATGCAATTCCGGCAGCACGAGATAGATAAAAAACAGAACAAATAAATATTAAAGTTCAGAGTCATTTTTCATAAGATTTTATAAAACTGATATTCTTTAACTTTTCATTTGTTTCAATTAATATACGTATAATAAATATTACGTAATATAAGAGTTTCTGATGAAAGTCAAAATAGGAATGTTTATATAAGTTTGATTAGCTTCTTTCACACAAATTTATATTATATGCTTTTATGTAATCTGTTGCGATAAAGTTGCGATTCGTCTTCTGGCATATGATTCCAATCTCTATCTGGAAAAACTCCAATGTGGAAATGACTAGTGTGGAAAATGTCCTGCCACGAGAGAGAATATTTCTTTGGTTGCTGGAAAAGTATCCAGTGGGTGTGGTTACGGCTACAGTTGAGCTTTTCGCTGAAAAAGTTGGTTCCTGCTTGTTGGAGAGCTAAAATAGAGATCTCTTTGGTTGTTAAGAATTATATAGCAGAAGTTAAACATTACAGTAGGTTCTAGGAGTCTTAAAGGATTCTTCTAAGTCTTTTGGTTTTATTTGTGGAATAATAATCATTAAGGTTAATCATACTGACATTATTAGTGTTAGGCAGATAATTAAAACAGTTTCTATCAATTCTTTTGAGTGCGAGATTTGAAACAGTTTAATTTAAGAGGATTATGGATGTATCTTGTGGCACTGACGATCAGCTGAACGACAGAGTTTTGTAAAGTTTTAAATATATAAATGTTAGATTTTTAGTGGCGTATCTCCAGATTGGTCAATAGCACCACTGAAGACCGACCTTGTAGGGGAGCGATGCACGTTAAATATGTCGAGATCTCAAACGTCCTCTCGTTGGTGTGGTGTGGAAGTTAAAAGAGTCACTTGACCATGGTTCAAAATTACGAGGTCCGGCGCCAAAACCCCTCAAATAGCTGAACAGTGCGACGTTAATCACACCCAGATTGGTCAAGCAAAGGCTATTATGGGACGCATAACGGGTGTATACAGAAGCAGTTCAAACATTATTTTCGGGAATTTCTCACGGATATGAATGATGTGTTGGCATCAATTAAACTTTTAATCAAAATTAATTCTAAAATATTTTGTTTCCTGAGGCCAGGTAATAGTTGTGTGGTGTATTATGGGTGGTGGATGTGTTGTTCTCTTTCTTGTGAATAATACTGTAGCTCACTTTTCGACATTAATGCTGATTTTCCGTTTATCATAGTATTGTTCTAGGAGATTGAGATGCTTATTGAGTGTGAAAGTGATTGAGGACGAATTTTTGGCATGTCAGCACTGCCAAATCTTTGGAGTACATATTTATGTTGGTGTTAGAGATTATTAGAATATAGATGTGAGGCTGTTTTCGTATAGATGTTAAATAGGAAGGAGTCTTAGCAAGGATCTTTATGGTACCCCTACTGGGATAGATTGGAAATCAGAACGATAATTTGATACATATGTTATTTCATAACCACACAGCTGAAAACATTTTGGAATCCAAACTGATTTATATGTATCGCTTTTGTGTGCCTTAGAGTACACACCGTATTTATTCGAATTTAAGTCACACTTTTTAGTGTTAATGGTACTGAAAATCGGATGCTGCTTAAAATGAAGGTGAAGAATTCTTTGGATGGGGAAAATCGACGGTTAGAGCAATTACAGGTTCATGTAGGGGAGACCAGGGCAAGATAACGAATGTCTTTAATTTTTCCATTTTCCACTAGGTGGAAGGATCAACTGGACACTACTGGCTCTCCTATTTACCGTTCGTCAAAAACAATAGTATAGAGAAACTGAAAACGCCATTTTTGTGTTAGTTGTGAGGCTTTGATTGTTTACCACTGTCACGATTTAACTTTTATGCATTTATAAATAAGTTCTGCTACAGATACAGGCAAGATATATCATTTCTCTTTAATATTTATGAGTAACTAAGTTTAAATGCTACCTATTACCATGAATAAATGTCAATTAATCGCCTTCCTTCATATCAAGGAAAAGGAATATTTTTAAACAGACAGTCCGGGCAAGATTACGAGCTCGTCATCTTGCCCCGTGTTTATAAATTTATTGAACTAACTCTACGCGTTTTATCCATTTTATTAAATCCTGTAAACGCTTGTTTGTTTGTGTGTTTGTCCGCTCGACCTTGCGCTTCTATCTTCTCTGGGGCTAAGGGGTGCATTGGATAGGGGAATGTGTCGTTCGAAAGGGGGCAACCAGTGGAAGACATCCGCTTAGCTCCCTCCCCTAGCCCCCTAAAGTAAAACCCTACCAGGCTCAAAAAATGAAATCCCTCAATATCTTCGATTCTAACAGTGCGGTTCCTTCACGACCGGTACTGTTCGATTGGGTTTTGCCTTGGTGGTTTTTAAAATATATAATAATAGGGGTAATCCTCAGACCGTGGTAGTAGAAAACCAACATATAAACCCACCAGAAGAACCGGAACTCATGGCAAATGCAGATTCCAATGCACCAAAGAAGTCTGTTAGTATTTTTTCCCCTTCAAATTATTGCCTAAAGCAACAGAATACGAGAAAAAAAGCAAAAGCAAAAAAGTGAGCTCAAGCATTCTTACAAGCACACCCATCAAAGAAATGTTAGAAGAAAGGGAAAAGTAGAAGGAAGAACAGAAAACACTTTAGGAAAACAGAGAAGAGAAGCTAGTGAAGCTAAAAAGGGAGTGAAAAAACTCAAACTAAGTTCCTGTAGGCCTAAGTCTATAAAATCCTGGCTAAACAGTCCAGTTGCATCAACTTCAAAGAATGGTGTTATAAGATGTCCTGCTTGTGAAGAGGAATATTCTGACCCTCTGATAGAAGAAAGGATCCAGTGCTATAAATGCCAAGAGTGGTGGCATGAGAAATGTTCCAACTATGAAAAAGGCACTTTTGTTTGTGACTATTATCAGTTGCACAATTTGTTAAGGTTATGAATTTGTTAAGGTTATTTGTTAAGGTTATGATCCTTTGTTTGTTTGTTTTTATTTGAAAAATTAAACGGTAAAATATTTAATGCTGCAAAGGTCTACTCTAACACTTCATGTAAAATTTATTTTTTTACCATTAAGAATAAATTAATAAACAACAAAAATTGTTAATATAGTCATCTTGCCCCGGTCTTTCCTACATATTTAAAATATTTGATATTGGTAAAACAAATTATATAATTATTCACTTCTTATTTGTTCTCATTTAATTTATTTTTTAATTTATTAAATATCGAATATCGGTAAACCATTTTGCACTAATTTTATTTTTTTCATAAAAGTGTGTTGAGAACTTAGGGTGTAGCTTCGGTTTGAATAAATACGGTAAATTATTATTGTATATTATATGTATATATTTATATTATTTTTAATATCACAAAATGAAAAATTTATTTCAAACAACTTAGTTGTGTTTATCTATAAAAGAGAATTTATAAGCATTATTAATTTTAAACAGAACGAACTCAGTGGCGCAACATCCCAAGAGGGCCAAGGCCTACTGTACCTATGTCGGTTTAAGTGACTATAGGCGCTGGGGCATCGCGGTCAGTCTGACGCAAAAACCTCCAGTGTTCAGTTCCCAAGCAAGCTAGGTATTCATTTATCGACCCTCTATAGGGATGAAAGGCTGAGTCCACCTTTCCCAGACCGGGATTTGAACCCTGGAACTATGGAGTGGAAGAGCGATACACTACTACTCAGCCACTGGGCTTCTATAAATTATATATTTACGTGAAAAGATTTCGGGATATTTTTCTAGATATTTTTCCACACTTCAGTAAATGAAAGTTTTATAACGAAAATCTGCTTTTAAAAAGCAATATAAACATAGAAAAAAAAGTTAAGAAATTTTTTGATGTAAAATAATCTATCTATATAAGTTGCATTGAATACGTAAACAATTTCTGCACAACTGTTCACCTACACGAGGGCGTTTGGCGACGGACCACATAATTTTAAGCCATGGTCAAGTGACGTGGACGACACCTGAGCTGGCACACCCCTCTCCTAATTACCACGCCACACCAACGGGAGGACGTTTGAGCTCTCGACAGATTTAACGTGCATCACTCCCCTACACGGAGGGTCTTTAGTGGTACTGAGCTCGAACTCGTGACAAGGTCAGCCACGATCCGATACCTTGACCACTCGGCTACCGCGGCCACCTATGCACTCCAAATGCTGATGTCTAGCAAATCAAAGAGTTTTTATAACATTTATCTAAAATTATTGTACATTTTATCTAAATTTCACGAAATCACGATGACGGATTGCAGTCGGTTTCGCGAGTGCAAATGGCGATCGTTTATATTCGAGTGTAGAAATTACAGCAGCATAAAACACGACTCTTCTCGAATTATCTCGATTGTGCACAGTTTGGTCAGTTTAGCGAGATCAAATCAACTCAATCGCGTACGTTAAGGAGTTAAGCCTTTTACTCATGGGTTTGTCTCCTAACTAACTAATCTATTTCATGGAATCGCCGAATGAGTTGATATAGCATACCTTTACTCGGTATCTCATTAATCGCATATCTATGACGCTACAACTCTGTACATCTTTCGTATGATTTACATTCAAAACTGCGTAATTCCGTAAATGCGTGCTAAGCTAGTTTAGTTAACCGGGAGCGGTCGCACAGAATCACCCCAGGCTCACGAAATCGTTAATTCTGGGAAAATTGTTTATATGTTACCAATGAGACCTTGACATTATCCTCCTATATGACAGTCTTCATGGGAACTAAAATGTATTTGTTACATATCTCCTTCTTTTTTGGGAGTGGCAAATGTTTTTTACAATCTTAAGGTACTTGGGGTGGTTGAGTTCCCCGAGCGACCACTTTTGTTCCAAAATACTTCCTATGAACATGCTACATTTTCCCCCTGTGAATAGCTTAGTGGTTTGAATTACTGTGCTGTACGACTTCTTATGGTTTATAAATGTAAATTAGCAGAATATAAAAAAAGAAGTGGGCACTTGTGATCTCTATTGAAGGAAGTTGAAACTGATCAAGCAAGGGAAGAACCCGCTGAAAAAATGCATATTAATCATGAGAGCGAAAGTAAATTTGAGAAAAGTGATGAACATGAAACGTTTGAGTTGAAAGGAAAATTTTCAAATGCTACCTAAAGAACTTCACCAAGAAAAATATGAAGCCATAAGTGTATCACAAGACCAGGGGCGTAGTTACCGCCGTATCAGCCGTATCTGTGATACGGGGCCCGCAAGCTACAGGGGCCCCATTATGCTTAAGAATATAATCACAAGTAGTCAAAAGACCCTAAATAGGAGCCCTCAAGGAATTTTGATACAGGGCCCACTCAGGACTATCTACGTCAGTGTACAAGACACACTTAGCCCTGTCAAAAAGACACAAGCAAGGTTAAGTTCCGTATGCTGTTTGTCGCGATCATCAGAGGACAATAAAACTACAATAACTTGAACAACATATGTCAGTTTTGCCTCCAAATAACATTCCTGCAATCTTAGCGAAAAGTGTCTGCGATTTGCAGCGGCATAACGTATGCCCCCCCCCCCCCACACCCGCATCGCGGAGGGGTCAATGCGTGACTGCCACCATGTACCTAATCCTTTGTAAAATCCAGTTTTGGGGCCCAAAACCTGACTTTGTAGGGGAGCCCAAATGTTCTCCGTTACGCCACTGGTGATTTTTGTTCTTTATCCAAGTCACACACATTTGAAACTTCTTGGTTCAGTTTGATCGATATTTTTTCTGAAATTATCCAAGAAAAATTGAAAAGTCCTTAAAAGTATAGGTAAGTATACTTTATTTTAATTAAATTATTCACAGGAATAATGGCTGTTTTTTTTTTGTCTTGTACAATAAAAGTAATTATAAAAAAAGGATTAGGGTAACTCCATCATCCCGGGTGAGCATTAACGTTTGCGTCGAGTGCGTGCTTTCTCCCGGGTTAAAAAAAAAGATTGGCAAGAGAAATCCTAACAAACAAAATTAAAAGCAGATAACAAAATTTATTTAAAAAGAAGTATCGCAGAATATATACAATTTTCTCTAATCATAAGCTTAAATATCTTAACCATTCGAATCCTGTGTAGTCCACGTTTAAATTTATGAACTTTGTACTTCGAACGTAGATTTGTACAGTTTTACTTTTGAAAAATAATTTTATGAATAAACCAATCAATCATGGACAAAAAATAAATATGTTTTATTGTAATGCAAGCAATATAAAAGTCACAAAACAGTTTTACACAATTATTTTAAAAAATGTGATAACTAATCGCATCTTTTGAAAATTACGTTTACACTTAACCTGTATTTTTACCGATGATGGCAGAGCAGAGTAGCATAACTTCAACCAAGTGTGTATGTAGCTAGAATCCAAAATGATCTCTCAACAAATTACAGTTGTCCAAATGAGGTCCAGTACCGACTCGGTGTTCTTTAAAATCCGTATCTATGTACACAAAAGAGTGATCTTTCTTGGAATATTTGGGCCATTTGAAAGAATCAGTTGGATGTCTGCAATATAAAAGTCAGAGTTAGAAAAACGAAAATTCAAAAAGTAAAACTTACTAAGTCCAAAATATTGTGGGACCTGTAACATGTCCTATGTGATATGTTACTGCTATAAACATTTTTTCAATTCCTACTATTAGCTCGCACTGTCTATATACTTATTTATTTATATATTTGTATATTTATTTATTTATCTCGGTGGAATTTTCAATCGTTAATGAAATACATTTTAAAGCGCTGAATTGAGCTGAAATTTTATATACAGGATCATTTTGGATGACAATACAATAATTTAATTATAATTAATAAAAATTAATGGATTAAAACTAATTATTTAAAGAATTACAAATACAGCCACGTTGGCGACTTGTGTCAAAACTTGAAAAGGTTTTTTTTTCTCACGTGTTAAAGCATTCAGTTGGACTGAAATTAAAAGGACAATACGATACTTTAATAATTAAAAAAAACTAATTACCACTTAATGTTGTGATTCTGTCCTATGTATATGCATATTTATATTAATTGTAACTATTTAATAAAAAGTAGCTAAAATAAAATTTTTCGTTATTGATCTAAATAAGAATTGACTTAAAAACTATTTTTTAATATTACTTGTTTCTATTGTAGTTTCATATATATATATATTCCCTCTTTAATCTCTGTCATTGAACGACGTTCTGTAAAATCCGCTTGCGCTTGATAGCATGAAAAAAGATCCCTATAACGTCTAATTTATATATATATATATATAACCTTCCTAGATCGTAAAATATTACATTCTTGTTGAAAACTATTTGCTGAATCAGATGTTAAATATAAACAAAACATTAAAAATTCCAAAAACAATCGATAACGCAAAATGTACCGTAAAATCCGGCGTATAATGCGTACTTTTAATACAAAACGTAAGATCGAAATTTAAGGTTGTGTGTTATACGTCTGGTATAAAAACGATAGCCTTACAAAAAAACAAAAGAAATGAGCATAAAAAAAATTTACTTCTACGCATATATCGAAATACTGTTCATTTAAAAGAAATGACATGCCTTACGAAATAAAAGAGTTGTAGTTCTAGAAGTATACTAGTTTTTCAAAAGTCTGGGATAGTACCTCGAATAAATGGTTTCAAAACACAGGAGCATAGTATATTAACATTTCAGATTTATTCGTAAAAAAGGGGGTGCGCATTGTACGGTGAATATACCTAAAAATTAAAAAATGCAGCTTGAAAGTATAGGTGTGCGTTATACGCTGGATTTTACGGTAGTTAAAACTAAGTGAAGTTACAGTTAATTAGCGATTTAAATAAGCTTATTGAGAGAGATAATTTTAATTGTGTATAGAGACATGGAAAGTGTAAAATATTTAAGCAAATGAACAGAAGTGGCAAATTATAATACGAGTGGTGTCCGGAGACAAAATACCGTTTCGTTCTACTGTAACCTCAGTGGTAGTTTTACAGTTCAACACTTTCGCTCACCTCTCTCTCTCTGGTTGATTGTTAGTCCAGGGACGACATTCCAGCTGGATTGTGTTATTTTTACAAGTGTTAGTTTGCGTTCAAAACGTGTAAGACGATTGCCGATCTCGTCTACTGTGAAGTGAGTTCTGTAGTCCGTTTTTTCAATGAAAGGAATTTAAGCCCGTTGAAATTCATCGTCAACTTGCAGAGATTTATAGTGAAAATGTTATGAGTGAAAAAAATGGTGAGAAAATGAGTTCGATGATTCAATGATGGGTGAATCAATGTATTTTCCCTTTTTGTAATAATTCTCTATTAATTTTTAAAAATACCATTTATTTGTGTTCTTATTACACATGACTCATTTTTGTTTTTTAATATTAAAAATTTTAAAAACGAATCAATTTAAAATAGAGGGGAGGGATGAAAAGGCTTGCATATTTTTTGTGCAAGCTTTTCACAATTTAAATATACATGTAATCTTGATTATTGCCTCCGTCTTGGTTAAAAGATTTTTTCAATTGTAGTAGATTGGTTGGAATTAGCATACATAAATTATATTTTGAAATCAAAATCAATGAAATTTTTCTATTGGTGGAAAATGTTACTTGAAATACATATTGATTGTCACGAAAACTGTGCAAATTTAACTTTCGGATCTTATGGCAATAAATTCAGAGCGAATAAACGTTACAGAAGACAAATTATTATTTCTTTAATAATTGTGGTGCTTGATATATGCTCTTCTAAAGAATTCTAAAAATAAATTTAAGGAGAATTTACTGTAAATTTGGTTCATTTTTAATTTTAGCAATGACTACGTGTTCTCTAAAACATTATTTACCCCTCTATAAATGATTAAGATTATCATTATTTGGTGTGATGTTTTCCATTACAACCAAATAAATTTATAACATTTGTTATTCCATATTTGATAAAAAATTCAAATCAATAGTTTGTATTAAATTTCGTTGAAAGTATACCAGATAACATAGGAAAACAGTATACTATTTAATCTTATTCCTTGTACTCTGGGCTGGTTCATATCTGAATTATATTTCTTGTTTTCATTTAAGGCTGCCTGAACCAAAGGTACCTGAGAGCCTGAATTAAACGTGAAGCACATTTTCATGCAGAAAAACGTCTAAATTTAATGAAAATTTGCAACATTATATATAATTCATACATCTGTTTATAATGTAGCACTTTTAGAATTTAAAAATATTCCATAAATGCTTACTTTTGCTTATTTTTTTTCTTTTAACACTTAAATAAATAGATCATTTACATTGGTACAGGAAAAAAAATGAGAACATTTTGTACACGAAAAAAGGCATCAATTCAGATAAAAATAGGTAGTATGATAAAATATGCTGCTGTCTGTAGGATAGCTAGAATATAATATTAATGTTTCATTTTTTTTATGTCTGAAAAAATATTCCAAAATCAGATCCTATTCTTTGACTTTAAGCGAAGACGGTCTTAAGTATTCCCAAGGGGTGTCAGGGGTGTTAACTTTGTTTCGAAAGGTGAAAATACAAACAATTTTCAAACAGGTATAATTATTTTAAATTTAAATTAAATAATTCGAATCTTGTACACACTTGTTTCCAAAAAGTACAAAATATTTGAAATATAATTATAATTTTAAAAATTATAAGCTTATGAAAATAAGAAATAATTTTGTAATAAATATTAAGTAATTTTTGCGTTTTGCCCACGCTATTTTTTAAAATAATAGTCTTTGATGTATGAAAAATTAAATAATTATAAAATGTATCATATTCTTTATAAACCCTACTAATTTAAGAATAATACTTGAAAAATATTGAAATTTAAAAAAAAAATTGAAAATATAAATTTTATTTTTTAAAAAATAAAATTTATTATTCTATTTATATAAAAATACTACAGTGTAATAAGGATACATTTAGCTTTATAAATCAACTTATTGATAGTATATATATAATTAAAACTACTACTTTAGAAAATAACATGCGCAACATAAAACTTAATTAATATTTCTTATAGAAATGTTTCTGATTTTCAAATGCTTATAATTTTTAAAATTATGATTATATTTTAAACATTTTACAATTTTCAGAAGCCTCATTCCTTTATAAATAATGTGTAAAAGAGATTCGAATTATTTAATTTTAATTTCAAAGAATTATATATATATTTGAATATTGTTTATATTTTCAGCCCTCTAGAGAAAGTTAACACCCCGAGACCTCTTTTAAAGTGTTAAATTACACAAATGGGATTATCAGTATAAAGCAAAAATTTCTTTATACATACTATATTTCTTGATTCAAATTTAATTCAAGGAAACCCCCAGAAAATGTACAAAACATTTACTAAGTGTTAATACAATCACAAAATTACAATCAGAGAGTACGAGAACTATATATAGAGAAAAAATTACCCTTTCTTTGCAAAAGTTGACCAGATATTTATAATATCAGAGCTTAGCTGAGTTTCTTCTTTTGTATAATTGCTGGGTTTTATTATAGGTCTGCCAAACACGAATTGCACTTCCTCAAAATGTACAACTCCCATCCAGGGTGCCCATGGGCTGTTGCTGGGGCGGTGTACGTAGAAGTAGTAATACACGTCATTATTTCTCTCGGCATAACTCTCAGCAAAGTAAACAGTCTCACACAAGAGACTGCTATCACCAGATGCCGTGTATACCTGTCTCCTGATGGTATCGTAATCATTATCGGAGACATTGCCCAGGTAATGTTTGACGTACTTGTCTGGATTTGAATAACTACCGAATGTCTTTCGTATCATGGATGCACCTTGAGCTTTGCTGATCTTTGGATCCTTTTCTCCAAAGAATCCGTAAAGATCTGGATTTCCAGTTGTGATCTGAAATGATCCTTCGTCCTTGACGTTACCGATGAGGAGAGGGACGTTGTGGAAGTTGCCATTGCGGATGTCTTCTAGAGCATTGTTGGGAAGAAATTCGTCACCGTATTGCGGGAAGAACGACCGAGCTGATGTTGGGTTGAAGGACCAGAGAACGTATGCCAGTTCGGTAGCGTTTTTCTCTAAAATAAAATACATAAAATTGAGTTGCTGATGTATACATTTAATGAGCTTCAAAAATTAGAGTCAATCACTTGTAACTTCAAACAAATAAATAATCAAGTAATGAATAATTTTAAAATTTTATTTGTCTAATTATTTTGATAGGAAGAGTAAAAATAAAACAAATACAGGAAAATAACTTTGCTTTTTCAAAATATTGAATTTGCATATCTATATATATATAAAGAAAAGCTACTTTTTGTCATTCCCTTTCTCATTTACTCATCATGGAACTATAAAACCTTAGCATTGAAATTTGGCAAGCTGTTCCTTTTGTTGAGTAGAGGTCCTCTAAGAGCAGGCTTGTAGAAAATATCCTCCCTGGGGCGGTTACAGAAGTTGAGATAATTCCGTTTTTGAACTATTAGACCTACATATCTAAAATTTGGAAAACAATCTTGTTCGATATAGAGATCCTTTAAAAATTGTATTTGTGGAAATCGTCTTCTGCGGTTTATGAGGTATTATTAAATTCAGAGTAGAAAGCTATAAGAATATTTTCTCTACAATTGAGGTTTAATGCCAAAGGACACTCATATTTTAATAACCAGAAATAATATGTAGTCATAAAATCATCCCAACGAAATGGAAGGGTAAGGGTTACTATTTAAAATAATCCAGTTTATATTAAGGCCGGGAATCAAATCCCGGGTTGAGAAAGATGGATTCAGCCTTTAGTCCCTTCAATGGGTCGATAAATGAGTACCAAGCTTGCTTGGGAACTGAGCACTGGGGGTTTTGCGTCAAACTGACCACCCGACCGAAACATCTGCACATGTACCCCAACACCTAAGGTCACGTAAACTGAGATAGCCACAATAGGCCTTGATCCTCATGGGCTGTTGCACCCCTAAGTTCAATTCAGTTATATTAAAGCATGGTACTTTTCCGTCAGCATCTTTGTTTATTTCGCTTAGGTTATTGATATTTATGTATGAATTACACACATAAGAATGTGATTGCTCAATTTAAAATATTATTGGATTATCACATCTCTAAAATTCTAGGATTATGATTAAAATAGATTACTTGAAATATCTGCGTATTTCTAGAATGGCGTAGCTTTTTGTATCGGGAAGAATTTATCAAGTAAATATGAATTTGAAAGCGACTACGGTTACCAAGAAAAGATTGAGAAGTAACTTGATAAAAAAATTCCATGAAAGGGATTTTGTAGGACTTTCTGAAGATCGTGTCAAAGTCACCCGAGAGTTAGAAGATTTGGGGTCTAAAAATCGCCTGTGGTTAAAATTATCTTGGATATTTTTGATGTATTTGACTGAAGCTGGATAAATTAGAGTAGGACAAAATTACTGCATTAAACTTTGTTTTCTTCAACTCAATGGCGCAACGGCCCATGAAGGGTCAAGTCCTACTGTGCCAATCTTAGTTTTCATGATCTTGGGCACTGAGGTGCATGAACAGATATTCCGGTTTCTGGTCAGTCTGATACGAAGCACCCATTGTTCAGTTCCCAAACACACAGGCATGATACTCACTTTATCAACCCACAGAAGAGATGAAAGGCTGAGTCGACCTTGCTCAGCTTGGGG
Organism: Trichonephila inaurata madagascariensis; assembly: GCA_019973955.1. Classification (NCBI taxonomy): domain Eukaryota; kingdom Metazoa; phylum Arthropoda; class Arachnida; order Araneae; family Nephilidae; genus Trichonephila; species Trichonephila inaurata. The sequence continues at coordinate 258,040 of BMAV01003510.1, forward strand.
TTTGACCCCGGATCTGTGGCTTAGAAGTGTGATACGCTACCATTCGGCTACTGGTCTTTTAAACAATTATAGTTTCATTAAGTTTTTCTTTCACAGAGAAAATTGGATTTTGCTTAAATAATTAAAAGAAATAGCCACTTTAGAAAAGTGTGAAAATAGGTACAATATATTGCAATCAAATCACATTCTATCTTACTAGTTATACATGACGACATTTGTTTGACAAACTTCTTATGTACTTAACTTGATACAAATAAATGCGTTAGTGATAAATTTTTTAATATTTTTCATAAATACATCAAGAAAAGCAATTTCTCGATTGCGCAATATGAGAAATTAATACTAATTATTACTAGAAGGAATTACATTGATATATTGTTTACTCACATGATCACAAACAATGAATTGCCAAAATTTTTTATCCATTATCAATTACTTTCGCTGTAATATGGATATTAACATACATTTTATGCTGCTTAGACGTTTCATTTATGTATGTGAATATAAACTACTAGTTATTGTTGATTCATTTGTTAAGAAAAAGAGATATATATATATATATATATAGTTAATAATGAAAAAAACTAGAACTAATGTAATCTAAATACTTTGAGCAATACAAGATGAGAGTTTTTTGTCTTGCTGATATTTACCTCGCAGACATCCAACAACAGTTTCCGGATCGTCTTCAATTGTGTTGTCGTCTGTCGCACATCCAACTGCTTTTGCAAGGCGTTGACTGAGTTTTAAATTTGGTTGCAATTGGTTGTCCTTTAAGAAGATGGCTGTTCCGCTTTCCAGGATAGCTCTGCTGAATAGACCTTTGGTCAAGGGCGACACACAGAGGAGACTAATGGCTATTGATCCTGCACTTTGACCGTCAAGAGTGATCAGATTCTTGTCACCACCGAAATACTCGATGTTGTCATTCACCCATTGAAGCGCCATGACCATGTCGTACATACCTAAGAATGAAACAGTAGATACATAAGATTGTTTATACGTTTATAATGGATTTATAATGAATGAGAAAAAAAAAATTGTCAATCTAAGGCAGCGTTTCTCAAACTGTGGGGCGCGCCTCCTTAGGGGGGGAGTGATAACTCTACGAAGGGGGCGCGAACATATTGAAAAGTCGAAAACAAAAGATTATTTAAAAAAAAGTATTAATTTACTGTAAGTAACAAACAAAATGTAATTCTGACATAATAAAAGATAAAATACACAATTACACTGATACAATACACTTATAAATGTATCAGTCTATACAATGTATTTTATAATTAATTTAACAATACTAAGTTAAGAACAAGTTTGATAATTACTAGTGAACTTATGGGTTTGTATTAAAGCTTATCTTGATAATTTGTACGGTTTATAATTAATCCTTTAATTGCCGAATAAAAGTTACGCGATTCGCTCCCCAATGCCACCGTTTTCCCCGTAGATGCTCATATGTGATGTTTTTTTTTGGGGGGGGGGGAGGATAAAAAAGCAAAACCTCTGAAATAGGTAAATACTTCGCAAATACTGTCAAGGTCTTTTTATTGCATTCCAAAGCCTTCGGAATAACTTTATGGACAATAATGCACAGAAAAGATTGTACTTCGGAAAGACGTATATATACAGCCATAAAATTAATGCTTTGGCTGAGCGAGACGTTTATATACGCTAAGGCATTTGATTATACAGCATTAAAGAGTAAAATGTGTCTGAATCTGATAATTAGCTAACATTGAAAAATTAGGGGAATTTAGAATATAATATGTGTGCATAATTATACATTATTTTACTGTTCACATAAAAATGTTGAAAATGATGTGAATTTCAAGTAATTCATATTTATAGAAATGCAACAATACAATTTTACAATAATCCAATACCGTATACACATATTTTTTAATTCAGTAAGTTAATTGAATATCACAATGTATTGAGATGTTAAAAGAGATTATAGATGAATCTTAAAATGTGTGTAATATGTTTGTATGTGCTTACTTCTGATTTCTAAATTTATTACAAACCACGTGATAACTAGCGACATAATAGTGAGTTGGCTGCTAATACAAATTCTACGAATGTATATTTATAGTAAAAAAATTCTGCTTATTTCTTAAGAAAATTTATATTATGTTTAACAAAACCTAATTCGATAGTTTCATTTGATATATAGTTAGAGATATTGAAAGATTCTTCAAAAAACCTCTTTTTTTAACCCCCTGCGTACCATGTAACCCCTAGTGGATACATGCTATGTAGAGGGCAAAATCCCATGGTAACCTCATGGGGATACACGGCTTATTAAGGTGTACAACCAGTGTAGCCAACACAGGAAAAATTATAAGGTAAATTTTCTTTTGTTGGGATTATGTAAAACTACATAAGTTAAATTACAAAATGTCTGGGTTACAAAAGCTTAAAGAAAAGGAAAATTAATATTAAAATTACAAATCTGTGAAATTGCTCGAAATGTTTCTTAGGAAAAAATGCTTTTCCTCATGCGTTACATAAGTGTATTGTCATTTTTTGTTCTATTTCTTCATCTTCTTTATCACTAATAGATAAATCCATATCAGAGTCCCTTTCATATTCATCCGTTTCCAGCAAATATCTTCATTCAGTATCACTTTCGATGAAATCCAACAACGATGCCATATTTGTAAGAAAAGGAAAAAATAAACAAAACAAAAAAGTAGTTTTAAAGACTTTAGGAAGTGAAACGAAACACGAACGAACGTGCACCTTAGTGAGTGTCAAAAGGAACAACGAAATGTGCGTCGTAACGTCAAAAGCCAGTATCCCTAGAAATTCCAGATTTCTGGGGATACTAGAAAGCGCAGTCTGGTACGCAAGGGGTTAAAGTTATCAATCAATAATATAAATGAAACTGATATTGGTTTTTCGATTTCCGATAAATGGAAAATATTGATAAAGGAATGTTATCTAGATTAAATTTTTTTCTGATGCAATTTCGTCTGATTATGACTATAATCAGCTGATTGGTGAAGTATTGGACTCTTTATCACGGAATTCAGTTTTCTTCTTCTTAAGAACATCGTGTTCCATGGTGTAGAGCAGAGGTTCCCAAACTTTTCTGACTCATAGACCCCTTGCCACGTTTTTCGTCTTTAGGTATACCCCTGCTTACTAATAATAAATTTTTGCACATTGATCAACTTAAATGTCTTTTTGACAGCTAGTACAGAGCTACTTACTTTAATAGATAAATATTTTTAACTGTAGTGAAGTATAGTGTTTAAAACTTATGAAAAACATGTTAATTTTAAATTTAGATTTAATATTACATAAAATAATCGATCAACAAACAAAAGTACTCTTAGCAGGAGGGATGAATCTGGCGCTTTAATAACAAATTTTCAACATTTGGCATCAATCGTCGAGTTTAACCCAGTTTAGTTCCTTTGGTTAGTAGTATCCAGTCTTTTTTTCCCTCTTTTGTCTACCGTAGTCAAAGCATTCTAAAATCTAGATTCAAAATCTGAATAGAGGGCATTTAAATGAACGTAGGTTGAAAAAACATTATCTTGGCAGATAGTCTGTGACAAAATAAGAAATTGGGAAATTTCGCGACGTCCAATATTGTATTCCTTTAGCTTAATTCTGGCAAGCAAAGCTAAAATGACGGTCGTTGTTTTAATAAAATATATGCTGTCACCTTGTAACTGTGTAAATTAA
>BMAV01003511.1:0-38035 GCA_019973955.1 Trichonephila inaurata madagascariensis
GAGATTGACAAATTTTTTAAAAATGTGAATAAATGAGTTTTTACACATACATAAAAAACAAATCACTAATTACAAAAATGAAATTAAGCTAATAATTTAAAATATCACTTGCCTGTACAAATTCAATCTGATATAAGAAATAATTCATTTACCTTTAAAATGTACATTAATATTACCAATAAATATATATTATAAAAAAAACATAAATTTTCTTTATTAGTGACTTTTTTTTTCTTACTTAAGGTTAAAACTCGAAACATGTAATTCATTTTCAAAGTATTATTAATCACAGTAAATGGATTATTAAAAGCTTATATAACAATTTTTTTTTATTTGCAATTAAGTTCCACATTTACTAAGCTCAAATATATATTTCTTCCACAAAATTGAATCCATTAAAAATATTTTGATTTACGTGAATGAAAAAAAAGAAAATTTTTTTATTTTTACAGTGAAAATTTCATACGCAAGGGAATTTAACTATTATACTCAAGACACGGAAGAAAAAACTGCCTGAAAAACTCTATCTCCCAAATGAGGACAAAATTTTTATGTTTCAATGAACCACTAGGGCATAGAAAAATGCTATAACGCCAAACCAGGCAATCCAGAATAATGATGTCATTGCATATCTACCAATGACAAGCAACCTCTTTTCCTTTGACCGTGCCGAAGAGGAATGCCCGATGTGTGAGGAACTCAAAAAGTGCTCTTTATTTAACGTTTTGCTGCTAAGACTGAAACCAAATTTAAACAAGTTTTAGTTATTTAAATGTTATATTTGATATTTAGTGATTTACCTAAATTTAAATCTATTCTTTACTTTAAATTTAGTTTTAATTAGTTATTATATTAGATTATTGAAACTCGCTAAGGCTTAGTAACCAGTTAAAAAATGTTTGAAATATTTGAACTATTTGTAAAATAGTTCTAGTTTCATTTTCTGCATATGAATTACTCATTAATCCTAGTTTTGGATGCAATTTCAAATTAATTACTTTAACAAGGTAATATTTTTTTTTATAAAAATTTCTGTTTTCTAAAATTTATATTTTTAAATTGTGTAAATTTACTGTATGCATGTACTTTATGTTTCTTAAATGCAATTGGGTATACTGAAGTGACATTTTTGAAATATTTGTAAGCAGATATCATAACAAAAATGACAATTTTCAATAAATTCATAATAGTCATATTTGCTCGCTAACCTACAAGCTTGTTTTTGAAAATGTCCGTATAATCAGGTATTTTTATATACCATCTCAAATTCATACCAAAACCATATTGGTACATTTTCACATTATATTTATGATGCTTTATGTTTAAATTTGATATCTGTAAGGCATGAAAGCTACTAATTCTTCAAAAATTGATACCGAATTGAGAAAATTGATGTAATACTAGAAATTATCTCGTTAAAAAAATTAAAAATGCTATTCTGGGCAATTTAAGACTTTTTTCTTTACTAGTTTATGCAAATTAAACAGCAAAGATGCTAATGTTTAATAAAATGGGACAAATACATGTTGTAATTCATTATTTTTCTGATGAAGTTGCACATTATTGTAAAAATTCAATTTCCTCAAAAATGATGTTTTAAAATTACATTTATCTTTTTCTCAGAAAATAATGTATGTTTGTACATGAAATTTTTTCCCTCATGTTACTGATATGTAACTACATATATTCATGTGAGTTTTTTTTTGGACTTTTTCCAAAATATTTGACTGAAATCAATATATCGGGACAAAAACTGTCAAACTTTTAAAAGTTCATCGTGATATTTTTATGTTACATGTTTTTGAGAAAACTAAACAATATATTTTAAATATTTCAAATCATTGCAAATATTAATGTTTATTTATTGTTCAGACAAGTTTTTAAGCTTTAATATTCAAAGGTATTACAATAAATGGAAACTAATTATAACTCAAATGTTTAATGCTTTTTGTCGTTGCGAGAAACTTGTTACATGCATAAAAATACACAAATTTCATGTTTCAAAACAGAAAAACAGTTTTATTTTTGACTTTTTTAGAAATCTCTTGTACAGTTTAGAGAAAATTTTGAATTTTGAAACTTTTAGATATTGTGTTTGCATTGTGGACATACAAATCCATATCAAAACATTTCGGAATGTCGTAAGTCTACATATTTCCAAATCATATGACATATTGATACATGTTTGACATGTATCAATCTTTGACATATTGATACATGTTTACATTATATTAATGATGTTATAAGGTCAAAATTGATATCTGTAATGCATTGAAGTTAAAAATTCTTCACAGATTGCTACATAATTTGTGAAAATTGATGCAAAATATTAAAAAAAATCTTGTTGAACAAAAACTGAAAAATACTATATATGTATTTTCTGAACATTTTAAGACTTTTTTGTTTCCTTTTTTATGCTTAAAAAAGTAGGAAGATACTAATGTTTAATAAAATAGGGCAAATACATGTTGTAATATATTATTTTTGGGATGAAGTGCCTTTTTACATTAAAAATGCAATTTTCTCAAAATGATTGTGTACCTTTTTCAAAGAATCTAAAAATGAATGTACTTGCATTTACTGCACAAAATAATATGTAACTATATGTAATGGAGCTACTTTTTGGATATGTTTTTAAAATAATTTGCTGGAAAGCAGTTCTCGTAAAAGACAATTTTCAAAAATTTAAAAAGCGATACTTTTACTATGAATTTTTTTGAAAAAGTAAACAATATACTTTAAATAGTTTACCATTATTTAAATAAAAAAGCCTAATTAAGATACAGACAAAATTTGAAGTTTTTATATTTAACAGTTTCTGAGAAACAGGTTCCCCAAAAAAGGCTCAATTTAACATTGTCGGTATAGGGAATTGACTACTTTTTAATATAAAATAAATATATTTAAAAATAAATTTACTTTGATAACTATATACTAGATAGTTATATTGCAATTAAATTGGCTTAAGATATTTTAAAATATTTTAAAAATAAACTAAACAGAAGAAATTTTAATTAAAATATTGAACTAAGATAAAAATAGATTTAATTTGAATTAGAAATATATTTAAAAAAAATATACTTGGATAATTGTATTCTAAATAATTATTGCAAAATTTCACAAAATTACTGTTTTTATATGTTATCAGAAACTAAATCATTTTTTCTTTTTATAAATATTAAGATAATATTTCGAAATATTTATAGGTGTAAGTTACTGCCCAGGAAAGCATTTTTATAATGTTAAAATCAAATGAGTCTCATTTTATCAAAAATATTACTTAATAGCAAATTATTCTGAACGTTTAATTGAAGGTCCAAAAAGTTAGGTGATTCATTATTATAATTAGTATATATATATATATATATATATATATATATATATATATATATATATATATAAAACATGTTTTGAGCCAGAATCAGCCCTTTAATTTTAAAAGGATCTTTAGTTGATGAAATCTATACAAGCTCTGACGCTGAGAGGAGAGAGAAAAAAGACCGCCCTGTGAAAACTAAGTGGGTTAACACTTAAAACACAGATGTTAGAGTATCGCTGATGTTATGAGTGCACTTGAAAGTTAATGCTGACATATAGGGCAATTAAATATAATGATTTGGAATCAGAAATGTTTAAGGGTTAGGCCATCTGTTTCGGAGAAATAATTGTGTGATTAATTTGATACTAAAGTATATTTAAAATAAAAATATAAGTGCTTATAGGAATTTTTAAATTTTTAATTTAATTTAATTATCTACATACCCTCCCTCCCAAATTTTAAAGGGAATCACATTCGTGATTTTTTCTCTCTTTACAAACTTAATCAATTTCACTATGCAAAAAAATGCTAAGCATCATTTGAAAACATATTACAAAGAAATATTTAAGTAATAGGGAAAACTAAAATCAAAACGCATAAAATAAACGGACTAGATCAACAAACAGAATGACACTTCCAAATATATTAATTGATAAAATGAAATTCCGTACATATAAAATGAAAATTAGCTTGTTCAAATCATTCGACATCCAGAATAAGAGCTCGCGTTCCTCCTATTCCTTCATAATAAAGATTCGTACTATACCTAGCATATAATGTATTCAAATTTCATTTTTATATATTGGAAAAATATATATCAAAACAATAAGGTGGAAAGGAAAAATACATGATATCATACAAATGTTAAAATAATGATTTTGTAAAAAATCTATTCTGGCCCATCGTAGTAATTATTTTTACAAAAAAAATTTTTCATTATTTTGGGAAAAACGGGTTTTTTTAAACATAAAATATAGAGACAATAAAATGAAATAATTAATAACTGAAAATGGTGCACAACAACTTATTTGAACATATTCAACGCAATAAACAATATTTTATTTTATATGCGTTATAAACTATAAAAATATAAGAATTATAAGAATAGAAGAATATAAAATTTATATAAGAATAAAAGAATATAAAATTTATATAAGAATATAAGAGTATAAGAGCTTTTTTTTCATTAATTTTGAGTCGGAAAAAACGGACTCACTTCTAGAAATAAGTCTATCATCACCTTCAGTATTTATGTTTAAACGAAGACTATATCTGATGAAATTACTTTTTCACAATATTCACTGTAATTTTAAAAAATCGATATTATATTTTGAATCTCCCGTAACCTTCTAAGTATTCATTTCATAGACAAAATCCTTGACTTTCTCTTACATCACACATTATAATATAAACTGTAAAATACTTATTTTTGAACACATCTTTTCTGAGAAATCGGGGGATCAAATCACAGATGTTCAGGGATGTAATAAGAAAACAATAAAGGGCATACCCAAAATGAACACGTTTGTCCTCTTAATGTTTCAAGACATATACAAAATTATAATGATTCTATTCTCCCTTATCCCCTGTGCAATATCCAAAAAAACTTAAGTTATTAAATTTAAATTTTTAAATTTAGATAAGAAGAAAAATTTTGGGAAAAAGTGAATCTTGATATACGGCCAGTAATTCAAATTTCACAATTTCAAAATGAAAAAAAAATTTAAAAGAGATGCAATAAAGTTATTGATGAAAAAAATAATTAACAAAAAAAAAATTCAGTGAAGAAAAAGAATGCAACGTGATTTGTTTTTTTTTTTCATCAATATCATTAGTATTAGTAAATTAGTCATTTTCTTTTATTTAAATTTATATCTTTCAAATTTAAAACACCAAATTTATCATAAAAGTTAACATTCGACATTTTAAAATAAAATAATGAGAATACATTAAAAAATTTTCAAAATGTTATATAACAAAACACATACAATCTGCTTTCTCAATTAAAGTATAAAACAATATCTCCCTTTTAAAACAAACTCTATACATATAAATAAAAAAAGAAGTGTTGTTTGTAGTTTGAAATTAACAGCTTTTTTTCTACATACCATTAAAAAAAATTTTTGGTACTTTTAGAAGAAATCATTTTTACAATTTTGTCTATCTGTCTGTTTGTTTCGGCCAATCTCTGAAAAGGTGGGCCAATTTTTCGGAACTTTCACTGGCAGATAGCTACGTTATTAAAATAACTTATGCCACTTTTATCGTGAAAAATTAGGGGTTTCCCCAAAAATAAAAAAAAAAAATTTAAAAACCCAAAGAAATGGTGGATAAATCCGATTGAAATAGGGATTATTTTTTCAATAGGGATTATTTTTATTCAATAGGGATTATTTTATTTCTCGAACGTTTGTAGCAGTTATATCGAACTTTTTTGTTTGATAAGGTTATTGACACTCGCGATATTTCCCGTTCATGACTGATCTTAACGATTTTACATTCCTCACCCCATCGACAGTGTCAAAAGTCATGCGTCCATCTAACCCCTTGCTTGCGGCTTCGTTGCACCCTACTGCTACTTAGACCTGCTTTGAACTGCTGCATTCAACGCTTATTATCAGTCCAATGATTTCATTCTCTCTCAAGAACACGGAGCAACATCAATTTTTCTATAACATAGACAGCATTTAAGCATAAAATAGGAATTTTTTGGGTTTTATGTCATTTGACTTCTTAAAAGGCTCCGCATTTAAATAGAGGTCAGCCAATTTCATACCTCTATTGATTATTTCATTGCCAAACACTGCACAAAGCAGTAACAGTAAATGTTTGTCTTGCAAGAGTGATTGTACAAGTGTAAGTGTGCGGTGGGGGTGGCGATCGCAGAGCCAACAGGTTGTTTTATTTAGTTAAGTACGTAGGTAGTTGTTTCTAAAGTAAATATTTTTTATTACGTTTTGGGTGAAAAAGTGCACTAACAACCTTAAATTAAGTACGTTTATTCAAAACATTAAATAAATTCATTTATCTTGCGCGTAATATATAAATATAATAATATTTAATTGAATAATATTTATATTGCACCAAAGAATATTGAACATATTGAAATCAAAGATTAACAGTTTCTCGAGTCACAAAATATTTTTATTTTTCTACCGTTCCGTTCTAAATTCAAATTGTTTCGTTACATTTTCACTGTTTTCTAGCGATGAGACCTTTAAGTAATAATTAGAAATCAACATTAAATGTCGTTAGGTTTTCTTTCATGAAAATAGTTAAGTTTTTTATTTACTTTGAAATCGCTAAATTCTTTTATGTTATTTTATTTAGTTAAGTACGTAGGTAGTTGTTTCCAAATTAAATATTTTTATAATTACGTTTTAGATGAAAAAGTGCACTTACACCCTTTAGCTATACCTAAAAGAAAATCAAATCTTTCTAATCTATACAAATAAGGTAAACAAGTAATACTATAAAAAAATTAAGTCAATTACTACTTAGGTCAATAGAGAAATTTTTTTTATTTTAGTTGATTTTTATTAAATAATTACAACTAATATAAATATGTATATACATATGACACAGAACTACACTATTAAGTGGCACAATAGAAAACAATTTTCCTTGGAATTTTCCATTTTCCTTTCTATATATTGTGTTTGACTATTATTTTTGTTTGTTTCTATTGATTCAATTCCAATAAAATAATATAGTGAAAAAGAAATCAGGTGGGATTTAAACCCACGACCTGTGGATCAGTAGTCTAACTCACTATTCATTGCGCTATAGGGATACAACGAGCGATTTTCCTTTTATATATGCATTGGGCTATTATTTTTGTTTGTTACTATTTATTCATTAAATAAATAGAATTAATGAATTAGTATTTGAGAAAACTGTATTAACATCAAGTGTTATCCACTACAAATTTTAAAAAAATGTATTTGAACTTGAGTGGATGAATAAATAGTATTTTATTAACAACTGAAAATTGAACAAGATATATATAAATAAATAAAAATAGGGAGAGTGTGAACTAATAGTAGAATTGAAAAAAATCAAAGTAATTTTTTTAGAACAGGTATTTTAGTACGTTTTAACATTTATTGGGATATTTTAGATACGCACTAAATAGTTAAAAGGAAAATATCACCAGGTACATTGAATAGGTTTTATTAGCATTAAATTTTATTAAAAACTTACAATCGACATTACAGTGAGTGAAAAAGTGGATGAAGGAAAAAAGCTTGGATCTGACTGATTCGTCGATGTGGTGATTGTTAGTTGGGGATAAAAGGGAAATGGGTTTTTGCATCTTTTTTTTAAAAAACAATTTCACAAAAATTTTAAAAAAAACCTTCAAATTTATTTTGGTAATTTTAAATTTTTAAATTTTTTATTTAAAATTTTTTTATTTCTCCTAAAATTTTTTTCCTTTTAAAAATTTAAATATTCCTTTTTTTTTTCCGAAATTAATATTTTGGGGTAATATTAAATTTTGGGAAAATAAAATTTAATTAAATTTCTCAAACCCCCAAGGGATATTTTAAATTGATGGGGATTTAAAAAACGTCCTTTTTAACCATTCCCCTAATAAAATAAGGGATTTGAAAAATTATCGTTCAGGAAAACAAATTTTATTAAAAAAATTTTTAAAAGGTTTATTTAACTATGGGATTTTAAATAAAGTAAGTAATAAAATAGTTTAAAATTTAAAAATTATTTTTCAAAATACAAATAATTGAAAATTAAGGGTTTTTTATTTAACATATTCCTCTCGGTTGTTTAGCTAAAATATAAATTATTTAAATCCTATTCCAATTTTTAAAATTGGGGTTTATTTTTGGGGGAGGGTGTACAATTTTGGTTTGGGGAACAAAGGCCAAATTCCCCCTTGTTTCCCCCCCCCTGGGCAATTTTTAAGAAATGTAATTTGGAATAGATCGTTGTAGAGCGTGGGGTGTCACTGTTGGGGTATTTGGAATGATGGACTTTAAAAATTTCTTAATATGCTTTTTTAAGAATTTAAAAATTACTTAGATATCGAACAAACTTATATTAAGTGAGAATAAACCAAAACCAAGTCTTAACTAACTCAGATCGCGCAATTAGATCACTTATCAATATAAATATATTATACCTGCCTAATCTCGTCTCAATAATATACTAGCGTTCGAATATAATCTTTTCCCTTTGGGAAACCAACGGCTCAATCACTTTCAGATAAGTGTTGGGCTCGGTCAATAGTATGCACCTTGTAGTAATGGCTGACTCCGTGATTCTTTGGTAGGCCGTCAAATTACACTTCTACCCCAAACAGAACCCTTTAAAAAGCCATTTTTGCTCATAAACTTTCTATCCTTATAAATGTTATCTTATTTGCATCTTGTTTTGTTCAATTTTGGATTTGGGTTGGAAAAATTTGCCATTAATCGTGGCCGTCAAAAAACATAGAGGTTATGTTAGAGGAAGAACGCGAGAGATGTCACAAGTTCATTTATCATTTCACTGAAACAGTTTAGAGATTTTTATAAAATTATTACTTTCATCAGGGATTTGATGAAATTCTAATTTTGTCATTTCCCCGACATATATAAATTAGTTGAAACATGTCACACACTTATTTTTTAAAAGTTAATATGCATATAGAGAATAATTGTAAAACGCCTATAAATTTAAAATACATTTAGGAGAAAAGTGACAGGTATATATAAGAGAATTAGGGCCGGCCCCCAAAGCTGTGGTTTGTTTTAATCGTTGATTTTATTTTTCTACTATTCAAAAGCAGCATTTTTCGCTTACAATTTTTTTGGGGTTTTAATGTAAGCATAAAACAAATATAATTTTTTTTTTAATTTTTCATTTTTTTCATGTCTTATTTTATAGTATAATTCATAGATTATTTACAAAGTTGTTAGTAGCAAAATATGAAGATTTTTTTTTTGTAAATAAATTAATCCGATTTTTAGCAATTTTAAATTTTTTTTATCATTCAAATTATGACAATATTTTTTATATAATTAATCGCAAAGTGCAAAAAGGTTTTGGAACTGTCTTTTCTTACGCAAATAGATTCGGTGGTTTCCCCCCACGAAGCATGCAACATATATTGGGCCCATGCGATAAAACATGGATTTTTTTTTTCCCCCAAATTGACATTGTTTGGCTTTGATGTTTATTTATGGTCATCGCGAAAGCCAACGAAATGGAAATTAAACCTTTTAAAATTTTTTCGATTCTGGGACAGAGAATACGTGGCAAGAGGGGATTTTTTTAAACTTTACAAAAACAAAATTGTTTCTTCCCCAAAAATTCCCGAAAAGTAATTTTTTTTGATAAACGTAAACCTTTTAATAAACGGTTTTTTGTTCGCACAGAATAACCAATGGACCAATCTTCCCCATAGATTGTGAGGTGGCATTCCTAATATATCCCGGAATTTAAAAAAAAATTTCAGTTTCGTTTTCATCAACAATAATGTCAATTGATTTAAAGGGCATTAGATCACCTGGCAGCACCTCTGTATCTGGAAATTTATTTCGTCAACATCAAATTTTTTCCTACCCAAGTAACAGAATTACAGTCAGTCATTACATAGATAATTATACAGTATATCTCTTCAAGAAGACACTCTCAATTAGTTCCTATTTTGTCTAAACAACAGTACAGAAATTGCTTGGCAAGTCGATACATAATGTATTTTGATGCAGTTCTACTTCACTGTTTCCAATATCCAGCAGTTGGTTAGAAAATATTTGCGGCTCATCTTGCAATTGAGCTCATATGTTTATTGTCAATCGAAGTGTTTTGACGTTTCGCCATAAAAAGGATTGTTTTAAACTTAGTTAATCTTGTAAGTAAAAGTAGAGCAAGGGTGACTTACAATGTCTATCGAAAATCACCAGACAGTAATAGGATACCAGATATCTTCTTGTTTCTATTTAAATCTTACTAAGTTCTATGCTAAGTTTCAGTGAGTGTTTATGGGCCATATTACACTCATTGCAGATTAGCAACTGAACTCCTTTTACCCAATACCGTAGTCATTCCACTCTTTTTTAATTTTGCACATTGCGGGACATCATGAATGTCTAATGACGTACCAATGCTTAATGTGCATTGTCCACCATTTAACAAAGTGTAGCATATTACTAAAGATGCAATTTATGTTGGTCATGTATTTCGTATGGCTGGTCCTGAAAAGTTTAGTAGCTATAAGGGAATAAAAATACGGAAGCGGTACTTTTAAAGCAGAAAAAGATTTGACCCCATTCGGCAATATCCAGAAAATTAAGGGGATTTCTGAAATCGAAGATCAGATTCTTATTCCTCATCCCCCAGATACACCTTGTGCCCGTTTTTGGCACCCCTGCAAGCTCTATCCCTGAAGGGAGGGGTAGTACTATCATCTGGCATTATCCGGTAAAGTTACTAGAGTTTTTAAAGTCCGATTTCAGATTCTTGTTCCCCACCTAGAAAAACACTGGTAGCGCACTTTGTACACTCCAAGAATTTTAAGGTAACCCCCTGCCATGGTTCGTTTAAAATACTGTCGTCTGATATTAATTAACATGGGGAATTCTCAAATTGGATTAATACTAGGATCAGGGACCCACTTTTGTGAGTGTGACGGGCTCACGCGTGCTTTTCTTGCTGCTCTGCCTGCGTTCTTTGCCGGCCAAGATTAATAGCAATTTAGCAGCAAAACGAAGCAAAATATGAACAAATGCAAATAAGATAGCTTTTAAAAGACAGAAGTTTCAGTAAGCAGGAGGGGTAATTTGGGGGAAGTTATGTTAGAAGGAATACAGCGTGAATTGACAGCCGCACTCATTGATTACCGGGGAAAGTAAACCAGTAATACAAGGTGCATACCATTGCACGCGTGCCCAGACGTCTCCATATAGAAATAGAATCTTAGTTGGATTAAGGTAAGGACTGATTATTTGACATTAGGACTTGTATATATTATTAGGAAATGAGGTAAGCGGATTGAATAATTATTTAGAGAGAAGTGGTCTAAGTTACGCGATACGGTTTAACCTCATTGTGTGTGTTTGTTCATTCTAGATTCTCGCTATTTAAATTTATCTGAATTGTTGTTAGACATTTGAAGTTCTATTCTTAATAAAGTAATAGTAAAATTTAAAAATGTCTATTCCTTTTACAAATCCTACACCTCTAGATCACGCTGACAATCAAAGGTACGGTAACCAAAAGGGGTGTATCTGAAGTCTACACGTTTGCAAGTTAGACTGGCACCGCTGTATGTAAATACTATGGTTGTCAGCATTATTCAATAAAAGTTGCCGAAAAGCTAAATTTGATTTCAGATTTTCCTTCTCCGCTCGAAACATACACGTAACTGATTTTCCGGTGCCCTAGCTGCTCCTGCAGATTTAGCCACTAGAGGGAATGAAAGCTTGTTGAATTGGGAACTTGAATGCAGAAACCATTCCATCTATTTTCGGCAATATCCTGCAAATTTATGAGGAGTTTCACCAGGAAACCTGATTTCAGATTCTTGTTTCCCCTATAGAACGCAACGGGGTCTTTTGGCTCCCTTTAGTCTACAAAGTTCAGTCGCTGGAGAAAGGGCATTAGGGTAATCCGGCATTATCTGGCAAAAGTTACAGGAATCTCTAAACTCCGATTTCGGATTCTTATTCACCATCCCAAAAGCATTAGAAAAGTACTTTACCTTCAAGCCTTTTGAGAGCTCCTGTCTCTGCCGCATCAATAGACAGTCGTCCAGGAATATCCGGCAAATTTTCGACAATCTCTATCGGATATCAGATTAAAATTTCCCGCCTCAAAATACATCGAGATTTCAAGCTCCAAGGCTTTTTATGGTAAGCCCCTTCTGGGGTTTGTCTAAATACTGTCGCCCAGCATTATCTGGCAAAGTTGCGACAATTTCTTATATCAGCTATCGATTAAGATTGCCCCTTTCTAAATACGCCAGGGACCAGGATTTTCACGCACCATGGCTTTTAAGGCAAAACCTGCCAGGAAGTGTCTAAAATATGGGCATCCAGCATTTGTCTGGTAAAGGATTACGAGTATTTTTGGTGTATGAATTTGAAATTCGGTTTCACGCCCCGAAATACACTAGGTGCTGACTTTCATGTTCTTTGGTCCACAAAATCGCTTCGCAGTACACACGCATTCTGACATTTTGCAAATTTTCCCTTTTCCCGGATTCTACACATTTTCGGCAATAAAAAATTAATGACGTCAAAAATTGAGATAAAACTATCCTATATTTTAACTTGGGCGAAATGACTCACAATATGCAAAATTATGTCAGGATTGGTTGAGTAGTTTTGGAGTCTGTCGCGGACAAACACTGTGACACGTATTTTTTATATATAAAGATGTAGTTAAAACATGTCTACCCTCTTAATTTAAATATTTATGAATTATTCAAAGAATTCTGAATAGATACAAAAATATTAAGCAATCGTTGACACATATGAATCGAAAATTAGTGATCGTTGAACGGGAATTTATGATAACGAATATCAGACTCACCACTTTATTTCCTGGCTCGTGGATACTGCAATGTAGGTGAGCTGTTTTCGATTTCTGGACAGTAACTTTGGTTTCAACCGTTTCGTAAAAGGAAGCAAAAGTCCGTGAAGTATTCAAAAAATCATAAGGCTTTCCCTGGATCTGTGCTGAAATCACTTCATGATCGTGACTGCGAACCATTCTCCCACTGAGAAGAGGCACTTCTTCAATTCCTAGAAAAAAATAAAAGTGTATGCAACTTAAATTAGAAATATTCTTACTTTGAAATAGAAATAAGTAATTAAATTAAATTAAGTAATTCTGATTAAAATAAACAACATAAATTCCTGCAAGAATTGAATTAGGGTGAATTGCAATAAATGTTTTGAATTACTTATTTGACTAATTGAATAATTATACCAAATATATTAATTTTCCCCAACAGCGAAAGATTTTCAACAAACAAAAATAAAATTATAAGTTCAAAATAGTAGCAAAAATTCTTAGCAAAAAAATAATCTTTAATAATAACCAGTAAAGTAAAATTAATTCTTATAAATCATGTTTAAAAAATGAATGAGTAAAGTATATAAAACTATTTATAAAGTATAATTCATAAATAATGATATAAATCCTAAATACTTAAATTACCAGATTAGGAAAAAATAATAATAGGTTTAATTTATTTATATATATATATAAATAACAATTTAAATTATAATAATTAAATGATTAACAAAATCTTTAGAAAAATAGTAATGATATTCCTATATTTGCCATACATATAATGTCATTCATATATTTGCATATATGTAATGCGATTCATTTTTTCAAAAAATCATTTACTGCGTTACTGTCTAACTGTGGATTGTTTCCGTAATTGATTTGTAAAATATAATTAGTGAAAAGGGTTATATTCTACAGAATTTCAGTCTTCATTTTGAATCTGTAACAATGGTTTTCTAATCTGTATATAACTGTGATAGTATTTTTATGTTAAAATATACGTTGGAAAAAGTTTATGTGTGTTCTACTTGGAGAGAAATAACAAGAATAATTATTAAGACTCCCACAGAAAATTTACTTTAAAAAAACATCAGTGATGGACATTTTGGTGAGTCATTCCATAACTACAATAAAAAAAAGATGAAATTTACCGCGAATGAAACGATAAAAAAAATTTTAGAAATGGAAAATTTTTCCCTCCCCATTGAAAACAAAGAGTCGTTCATAATTTTATTCATAAAGCAGTTAAAACGCAATCAGCCTCTTTGGTCAACTTTTGAATCAAATTTGTTTTCACAGAGATTAAACATTTCGCATATATCTATTACCCGTCTTCTGACGTTTAATGCAAATGACGTTGAACAAATAAATTTAATAACTGTGAAAAAAATTAAGAATAATGAACATAGTTGTCTTTATTGAAAACCCATTTGTTCCATGAGTGTCTCACTTAATCATTGTTGCGCATTTCATTTACCACCCTCATTGTAAGGTGATACATTAATCACATATAACAAATTACTTTTGCACTTCTTGACAACACTTAACATTTATTTCTCAAAGGAAGTTCAGAAAAGTGACGATAAAAAGAAAATCACTACTCAGGATAGAAAACTGTTTGAACGTTCCGTTCAGAGAAAAAGGACTCGCTCGATTAAAACAATTTTTGGGAAAAGCCACAATCCTTTAAATATCCATAAGTAAGACTTCCTTCTAGGGCAGTGTTTCTCAAACTGGGGCGTGTCCCCCTAGGGGGTCGTGATAACTCTATGAGGGGGCGCGAACATATTGAAAAGTCGGAAACAAAAGATTATTTAAATAATTATTAATTTACTGAAAGTAAACAAACAAAATACATTCTGACTTCTAAATGTTTAAGTACTGGAAAATGTATTTTACAATAAATTTAACTATACTAAGTTAAGAACAACATTAATAATTACCAATAACTCCATGGGCTTGTCATATATAAAATTATGTACGAAAATAAACACTTATCTTGATAATTTGTACGGTTTATAATTAATCCCTTAACGGCCGATTAAAATTTAGGTGATTCACTCCCCAATGCCACCGTTTTTCACGTAGGCGAGCGTATTGGGGGTCCTTTTATTGCATTCCAAAACATTCGGAACAATTTTACGGATAGCACTGAACAGAAAAGATCATACTTCGGAAAGACGAATATATATGTATATACATATAGGCTTATTCTCTACAAACAAGAGATAACAATGACATTCGAAAAACACATAGACAGTAGGAAAATACCACAATGGGTAACTGAGATTAAAAATTATAAAATGGATGCTGCAGTGTTATAAACATTGCTGACTTAGGACAGCTAATATATAAAATAATTTATATAAAAGTGGGGTTGAACATGTTTTGGAACCAACCTTCCCCTTTATGTAAATAACCGAGCAAAAACCAATAGAAAATAATGGATAGAATATCTAAATCCATTACAAGATAGGGTAACTTTCCTAAAAATTCCACAAATTTCTTAAATCTGAGTGCAATAAATAAGTTATTCCAGTTTTGCCTAATGCAGATTTAAATCATGTGAAGGGCTGAAATGTAACACTTAACAAAGTATAAAAAAAAAATAAAATTAATAAGGTTTAAAAATTTTACATCTTTAAAAGCATAGGTAAATATGAAAAAAATATTTAAGTAATTTTTCAATATTAATTATGAATAAAATTTAAATATGAAATATTTAAGTTTATAGTAAAAAAATATTATAAAAACTCAAATTTTTAATCTTAACTTTTTTAATGCTTTTTTTTAAAAACTATTAATAAAATTAGTTGGGTATTTCTGATTTAAAACAATATTCAAAGATTTTTAGTTATGATTATTTCTTAATTTTTTACAAGAAATTTATTTTTTTTATATAATTAATAAAATATTTCTGAAATAGAAACATGTAAATTACTCTCCCAATGAGGTTTTTAATATTGAAATTAAATTTTTTTCTTTTATCATAAATATTAGAAACTATTACATTATCATTTAATTTGACTGTATGTCGAAAAATTTCTTCATTTTTTTCATTTGTTTTATTAAATTAAAAATATTTGGATAAAATTTTTAGTTTTAAAAATTGGGTTGTTGCCAAAATGATTATGTCATCTATATAACGATAAATATAATTTAAATTATTAATGAACTACTTTCAAAATAATGTAAATATAAATTGACAAGACTTTGGGTCCGGGCCACTTGGGCAAAACTTTAATCTGCAGATAATAGTTACCTTTATGAAAAATATATAGTTCTCTTTAAGTACAAACCTAGTAGTGAACCAAAACTTTATAATTTAAAAATTATTAAATAAATTATCTTTATGTAAATATACAATAATTAATCAAATCATCAATATTAATAGAGTTAAAGAGATCTTCAAATCTAACCCATAGACTGAATAAATTTCTTTATCTTTCATTTGTTCAATAAGTGATTTAATAATTTTTAAGAATGGCTGTGGATTTAAGATTATTTATTGTATCATGTAATATTTCATGGAGAATTTTGCCTGTTTTGCTGATATATGTATTAAAACCATTTGTAACTGTCCTAAATTTAACTGGGTCTTTATGAAATTTGGGAGTAAGAATTATATGTGGAAATTTAAAATTATTATTAATTTGAATTCTTAACTGTTTATGAAAAGCCAAGATACGTTTATTTATTTCTCTGTCAGAAACAGAAAACTTAATAAAAGCTGTATTATTATCGAAATAATTGTTGATCATTAAATTATAATACTATTTACATATGAAGGCAAAATTTCCTGGCACTTTATCAACCTAAACTATAATAAATTTATTTTGCAATTTTTTAATCTGATTTTTAATATTATTAAAAAAGATTTTATTATCTGTACCATAGTTATACTTATTAAGCTGCTGTGTAATATTACCTTTGAATTCTGTGAATGCCTCTATAGGCATACTATATTTAATAGCTATTTTGTATATAAATCGCTCAATATCATTATATAACTGATTTTTATAATTTTATTATCATTCGAAATCATTAATCTAAAACCAGTACCTTTATTCATTATGTTTCTAAGATTATTGTCTTTTACAATATTGAGGTCGCCAGTAACAACATGCTTGTGATGTTCATCTATGAATTCTTTAAATTCACTACATTTACATAGTAAGTTATCTTGCTTTATAGGCACATTATAGTTAAAAATTGATCTACCTATTTTTTATTGATATTTTGAAGTATCCGACTTTTCAGTTCAATTGTTTTAAGGACATATGACAAAATTTATTTAAATACAATATTTTGGAAAATTAACTAGAATAACTTTTTCCAAATGTTCTCTGAAAAAGCTTCTATTTATATGATTTTTGCTGTATATACTCAGACACTCTGTACAGAGGCTCAACAATATTTTGAAAACTTCAAATTATTTTCAGTTTACTTTGAAATTTATCGGTGTATTTTTCAAAATTTTCCCTTTTGTTTTCGTAAACATGGATAAATCGACTTCGAGTTATGTATTTCAAAATTCAGTTGAGCCTCTGTACAGTGGTCTGAGCTGTGATACTGGTAAATCTTAATACAATAATTTTGTCTTACAAAGAACATGGAAAAAGGATAATTATGCAATTTATTTTAAAATTTTTGATCAAATTCCTTAAAAAATTCTATACATACTATCTGAAAGGACACTTTCATAAATATTATCCATTTACGTTCTGCAACCGGTTCATCGTATCGTTTCTTTAATAGTAATATTTTGTATTGGGAAGATCATGTAGCTTTTTAAAAATGTCAAATTAATATTATCATATGATTTATTCATATATAAAAGTCTTATTCTTTTGATAATCCTTAATTACATTTACTTTTATGTTATGTTTATGTTTTCAAATTTTGTGAATGTCTAATAATATGCAAACATGGCAATCTTTAATTTATGATATTAGTACATCTTCTGTAATACATATTCTGTC
Source organism: Trichonephila inaurata madagascariensis (assembly GCA_019973955.1). Classification (NCBI taxonomy): domain Eukaryota; kingdom Metazoa; phylum Arthropoda; class Arachnida; order Araneae; family Nephilidae; genus Trichonephila; species Trichonephila inaurata. Next base: position 17,821 of record BMAV01003511.1, read on the forward strand.
TTACTGATTCCCAACATAAAAAAATTTAAAGTGTTTTATGTTAAAATTGTTTTCAAAACTATTACAAATATCTAAAATACTATCTAAAAGGACTTTTTGGTCTCTACTTAATCTTTTAGTTCAAACCCCTCTATTTTTTTTTTTTTATTAGATATTATATTAACCCCATTATTGTAATAATACTCTTGAAAATTTTTTTTTAAATTCATTTAGAAATTTTTTTTTCCTTGGTAAAATATACATTTATTTCCATAAGGATAAACTGCATTATGATATTTAATATAGTAAATTTTCCCCCATAATTTTTTTTTTAATATTAGGAACAACTTTAATGATATTGGGGGTGAAACATTTTTTAAAAACCATGTGTACTAAAGTGTCTTATTTCTATTTTATTTAAATTTTTTAATACTATTGAAGTATTTAGTATCTGACCTAGTTGTTTAAATTTCCCAATTTTAAATTTTTTATTAAAAATGTCTGTCCTATATATATTTAAATTGGAATTTTTCCATGTCAAAAAAATTTAAACAGTTATTTTGTTTTACAAAAATTGAATTAAGAATCCTCTTTGATTTTGATCATTATGGATCTTTTTACAATTTTTTAATTTTTGGTCGCCACATCTTTAGAAAAAGGGTTTCCCTTTGCCAAAATTACTATTTTTGAAAGCTTTTAAGTGTCTTTTAAATTTGGGCATTGGGGGTTTTTAAAACTTTATTGCAATGCAAATAATTTTTAAATTCTTTAAGTATTCCTTTTTCCCAGAATATCAGTATTGTTATTAAAAAGTCTGGGTAAAATCTCCACAATGACCTTCATTCAAAACTTTTGTCACTATCTACTGTGTTCATCATGTTGAATATACCCCTGTTAAAAACGGGCCCAACAGATTATAAAAAATACTATTTAATTATTAGAATACAATTGCTAAAAATATGAAAAATAATTAGCTTACCAATACAGCAAAATCAAAAAGGGTTTTTGGTTTTTTTTCTATCGATGCAAAATATATTATTAAAATGTACCTTCCCAGCAAAGGGGCAAACTATATTTACTAGCCAATTTCCAGTCTCTAAATTTATAAATTTAAAATTATTTATATTAGTGTAAATTTTTTTTCATTAAGTATCTAGTAATTGGGGAAATTAAATATATACATCAAAACATTCACTATAGTTATAATGAAATAAACATTTAAAATTTATACCATAAAATTTCCTTTTGTTTTAAAAAAATTTGGAAAATTTTAAAACGGGCCCCTAATAAAAAATATGAAACTTTTAAATTTAAATATAAAATGTTTTGAAATAAAGTAAAAAATTTTTTGATAAAAAAATTTTAAAATTTAAAATTGAAATATAAAACTGGATTCCAAAATTTCTTTTGGAAAAAAGTTCTAATTATAAAACATAACATAGAAAAATTTTTACAAATTGAAATAAAATATATGTATTATACACTAAACATAGAAATAACATTTTTTTAAACCCTTTATCAAAAAAGGGGTTTTAAAAAAATTTCACTTTAAAAAAAACTAATTACATGAAACCCAAAACTCAATATTATCACCCCCTTGTTATATATATAAAACTGCTTTTTTTTGAAAATTAAAAACCAAGAGGCAAGGGGGAAAAAGGGACCACAAAATTTTCTTTTTAGAAAACCTTTGGGGGAAAATATCAAATGATTAAATTTATAGACTCCTGTGGGAATGTGAATGCCGGTCAAATGAGAGTAGCCGCCATTTTTTGGAAATCACCCCGCCACCCTCGGCAAATTGGGCTTTGGATGTGTTTTGGGGAAGGGAGACCAAGCCCTTTCCCCACGTTGCCAAAATTTTCCGGTTGGCAGGGTGGGGATATTTTCCTCGTTGAACAACCATGGACCACAGTTTTCTATCGGCGAAAAGATCCGGAGGGGAGCCCGGGCCGGGGGAAAATTTTAATCGGTGATTTGGCGAAGGCCTTTGGACAATGCGTGCCACGTGTGGTCACGCATCGATTTAAAGGTTTCCCAAAAACCGGGTGGTTCGGGACCCCCCAAAGGTTTTCCAGACTCGAAACCGACCATCGTGGTGGGGCAACGGAATTTGGGGACTCCCTCAGTAAAGAAACTTCATTACATTCTTCCGCCCACATCCTTCTTTCATTTCACCACTGGCGGTGGAGACGTCTGTGATTCTGCGTCAAAGGTAGACCAAGCATCTTGCGGACAGACCACTCTGCTGTAAACGGCGTCGAATGGTGCGCGCAATCACTTAACCCGCGGTCACTCGCGCCTGTTTTTCTACCGTCGTCACTCGCGGGGTGTAGAGAACACCCCCAAACTCTTAACACGTGTATTTAAATAAGAAATTTTTTTTTAAGTCTCAATTATGTTATATATTTATGAAGTATAAGAGGTTTTTTGTATTATACAAACAAAATTGTTAAATTTATTGCATTCAAATGAGTCGAGCATTAATTTAAACTAAACCTACAAAATTTTCATTTTTAAGTACACAATTTTATATTTTTTCATAAACCACAAGTAAAACGTATATACCAGTAATAAATATGCTTTATAATTAATGATAAGGATAGTAAAAAGTAGAAAAATAATATTTTAATCATTTTTCAAACATTCAGAGCAGACTGTATTCATATGCTTTAAGCACATATTTTCTTACATTGAAGACAAAAACAAATAATTTTTACATCTTTTACCAGTGGACAAGCAGTGCCACACCCCTTTTTTAGGGGAATTAATGCTCTTTTTAATATATTCTGTGTCAGTAAAGCTTCTTTTGAGTGTTTTGTTAAGGTTTGGGAAATCCGATCTCATATCCCACTGTGGCTGCACAAGATCCATTATAATCTCCTCTAATAATATTGAATGTCTCATTTATTTTCAGGAAGAACCGCGAATGATAGACAAAGGAAGCATTAATTCCTGCAGTATTAAGTAGATGATAAAATATTCGCAATGGCCAAAGATTATATATTCGCGATACATAATATATACTGCACATTTCAGCAGTGGTATCAACACCACCTGTATTATAAAAATTTATGATTTCAAGTTTCATCTCTCCAACTTTGGTTATGAAATCACGCAGTTATCGAATTCACTTAGTTCACTTTGTCAATCTGTTGATACAGTATCTAATAGACGACAAAGTCGCTATTTCTCCCTTTCTCATGGAGATTTTGTCATAATTTCTAGAAAACGTTTTGAATTTTTTTAAAAAAAAATTGTGTTTTACAAATATTTTATAGAATTATATTATTTTTATACCGCATTTATTGAAATTTTAAATAAAATATTCGTGCATATTAATATATTTGAAAAAAAACGTAAACGGAAAGAGTAAAACGTACTTTTCCGTAGATGCTAAGAGTACGAAAATATAACTCAATCACTCGCGGGGTGTTCTCAGCACCCCAAATAAACTTCTGAAGGTCGTTACATTTCAATCGTCCTAGCGAGATTGATTACATAGGGTCTGAAGGTTCAATGACCTAAAATGGGCAGCTACAGAAAAAATCGTGGCTCTGCGCATTATTTTTAGAATTGTAGGAGGCCTTTCTTGTTGCTGGGGTGTACAGAACACCCTGCGCGAGTGATCACGGGTTAACCATGCGTTCTGCTATGGTTCGTGATTTGACTGAGTGATTCGTCACTGCCATACGCACAATTTGTCTGTCCTCACGTGAAGTGGTGCACTGAGGTGGATGCGATCGACCACGTCAGTCCATCGTACCCTCCTGCATCCAACGGTTACATATCCGCAATACGGTTGTTTGGTTTCGTCCAACACGACTACCGATTTTCCTGAAAGATAATCCACAATCTCGCTAGGCCATTATCCTTCCTCTGTCGAACTCGGATACTTGATCAAAAGCTGATCGCTGTTTTCTACGAAACATAACTGATCGTTTTTTGAAAAAAACGCAAAAAAACACAATTGCCGAACTTGAAATCGTCGAAATCTCCAAGCCTTAAATAGCGCTTTGAGGTGGCGCCACAGGCAAGCGTGATGTGGTCTGCGCTGAAATTCTAATCATCTGCATACCTCACCTCCGCTAATGCATATTGAAAATTTCATGTTATTTGCATTCTTCCTTCAGGGTGTTGTATTTATGGTGGCCATCAGTGTATATATATATATACGCAATTAACGCTTTGGCTGAGCAAGACGTTTATATACGCTGGTGGCCAGAGGTTAAAGTCATATTGTAGCTGTAGCGTCAAAATATAGTTTTTTAAAAAAAATCAAATACATAATTATTGTATGGGGTGCGATAAAACTATGATTGAATATTGGGTCGCAAATGTTGAAATTTTGAGAAACTCTGTTCCAGAGAATGAAGTTACCATCGATAGTTCCTCTGTAAACACGGTAAAACAGATAATATTTAGTTAAATTTTTGGCAGATAAAGACTCACAGATCTCACGTGCGGAAAAGGACTAATTGTATCAGAAGTAAAAGCAGACGTAATAAAATTTTAATGTTTGTTTTTTTTAATCAATTTCTTAAAATATTTACATGCGCTTAGTATTTGTCAAACTAAACAATTATTAAATATAAATATTGCTCGTTTTTAAAAGAACCCTTTAAGCAACTAAGCTTGAAGGAAAACTAATTATCATAAATGTTACCTTAAAGAGGTTCAAAATATAAATCGTTCGTGATTCTGAGGTAATTTAACGCCAAGTTTCATTGTATAGTTTAATTTTCAAAAAGAGTACTATTTCATGAGGTAGAAAGTTTGAATATTCTTTGTCAAATTGTGAAATACAAACATATATATATATATTAATTTCATAAATTTTCATGGATTTATAAAGTTAGCAAACTACGCTATTACTATAAATTCTTAGAAAAATGATTCAACAGAAATTTTAAGAAGCTGGAAAATTTTTCCCGGAATTTCAAGACAAAATAAATTTTGCTAAGAACATGATCTTGCTATAGAATCTAAAGTTTCTTCAATTATTCTGTGGAAGCACTAATACTAAAATTTATGTAAACTTTTTTGGAGTTAATATTCGTTCTTTAGAAAAATAAAAAAGAGGATCAAAAATAGTGTCATAGAAAGACTGGACATTTATTCATTCAGAGAAAGATTTAAATTCTGGATTTCCTACTCAGGTGTGTCTTATTTCAACAGTAATTTTTAAAAATATTGATAATTTGATATCATGTATAATTGGTTATTAAATTTTAGATTTTGACATTTTTTCGAATATTTATCACTTAACCGAATGATGGTCCCCACGGTGAAATATTTGAAGTATGATCTTATCTCGGATAAAAAAATGAACACATTTACAAAACATGTCTTTTAAAACAAAGCAACATTTTAGATGAGAATTTGGGGAAATAAGAAAATATTCTAGAATATATTGAATTCTCAGAGAAATTAAGGGTTCCATGAAGAAGCGCAGTGATTATTTTATATGAAAAAATATTTCTAGCACTTTTATTTTTTTTTATATTTTTTTTAAAAAAATGTTTTAAGTAAAGGTTGACCCTACAAATTAAGGATATTTATTTGGACACTTTCAAAACAATATATCTGCATCATTCAGTGCACTCATTAAAACATAGCCTCTAGAGTCAGTGTTTATCAAATGTGGGGCGCCCCTGGTGGGGAACTACAGGGGGCCATTGAAAATAAAGATTTAAAATAATTATTTACTGAATAAGTTAAACAAAATACTTCAGACATTTAAAAATACACTTTTACTCTGTATAATTTATAGGCGATATAGGCTTTTCAAAAATAAAATTTTCAAAACCTATTAGCTATCTTTGATCCAAAAACAAAATAAAAACTTTTATTTTATTTTTCTGTAATCATGATAAGTGATTTAACAGCAAACAAAACCCGACCAGAATAAAAAAATTTAGGAACCAAAAATTTATGTGTTATTTTTTTAAATACTGATTATATCTGTAATCTGTTTTGGGATAATCATATTTGCCTTCAGGTATTGTACAGTTAGTTATGACCCTCTCATGTGTTTGTTTCTCATTTAGGAAGTTGTAAGTAATTTATTTCCTGTTTTTCCATCAAGAGTTATGCATTTGGGAAATCACGGAAGCACTTTGAAGGATTAGCCAAGACTTTTTAACCGAAGGGTGCGGGACACACAGATCACAAAATCTTTTAATTCTGGGAAACGGTTTAATTGTTAAAGAAAAAATTAAAGTTCTGGAAAAAAAAAAAAATAATTATATATATATATATTAAAAAAAATATATATATATATATATATATATATATATATATATATATATATATAAAGGATTGGGGTGACTCGTAACCCGCTCGACCGTATCGAGTGCGCACCTGCTCCCGGGTTAAAACATGTTGCAGTCTTTTCGCTTTAAATATTAAAAATAATACTTATTCTTCATCGAATTTTAATTATTATTCATTATTTAACATCAATTATAAATGCTAATTCTGTGAGGCTTAAAATTACAATTCGCTTAAAACTAATTATAATTGGAGCAATCATTTTAAAAATCATTTTCATTTTTGTAAACATTGTCGCACTTGGCTTACTCTCCTGACAATTCAGCTATTATTCAATAATGTTTTACTTTCTTATAAATGAACTCGTGCAAAGAGCGGGCACTTCAGCCGGTATACTTTTAATGTAAAACTCAGTGCTGCACAGAGTATTTTATAATTAATTAATACTAATTAAGAACAAGTTTAATAAGTATAACGACTTCCATGGGCTTGTTTGGAAAGTAAAGTTTTTATAAGAATGCTTATGATTAGAAATTGACCCTCTGAGTTCTTTTCTATATTTAGCTGATATCTATATTTTGTCTTCCAAGCACCACCATTTTGCAATATGTTCAATTTAAAAATTAGAGAAAGGAAAAATAACATAATAATTATCCTATTACTTAATTTTTTTTGCTTTAAAAGAAACTTATAAAAAATTTTAAATCTTCGTTATTTATTTGTATGGTTTATTATTAAGATCGCGTAGTAGCTTTAGCGTCAAAGTGCATTATTATTGCATTCACTACATTTAATGAAAAAGGGGGGGCGCGATAAAATTGGGGGTTGAAAAGGGGCGCAAGCATTGAGTTTGGCACTGCTCTAAGTAAATATCGTTATTTTCTAAGTGTTTTTTTTATTAAATGGGAGGACATAGAATCAGGGGTATATTTGGATATATTTAATCATTCTGTCGTGGTCTTTGGTATATAAAGATTCCAGCTCTTACTTCATTTCCCAAAAAATTAAAACTATAAACTTTTTTTTTTTCTAAATTGTTTTTCGATCCATAAGAACTTTCAACATTTTATCATAAAAAAGAGCCCATGTTTTCATCGAAACAAGGAATCAAAAAAAAAAATTAGCATGCAACGGGGTTTTTCGGGGGAAAAAAAATTTTAACCGGGAAACTCCGTTGGATTTTATGAAATGTTCCACATCAAACTACTTATTTAATTTTGTTTTTTGATTTTAAAATTTTATTAAAATTTTTTTTTTTCTTTAAATATTATTTTTTTTCTTATTGGGGAAATAAAAAAAAAGTTATATTACTTATACGCGAAAATTTTTACCCCGACTTACGCGGCTATCCTCAGTCCCACCAAAAGTTCGTTTATTACTGATTTTGTTTTCTTAGATATGAGTAGATTATTTTACGTTAATAATTTAATAAAATAATAATATATTTTTTATAAAAACAAAATTTAAAATTAAGCAAAAGAAAAAAGACACAAGTACATTTTTTTTTAATTAAAAATGAACACGTGTTTTTTTAAATTTAAAATTTTTTAAACTATTCTTCTATTTCTCGCTTTGAAATAATATAAGCTAATAACAGTTCAATAAATTTCTAAGAAGGAAAATGTATCAATCTAAGTGAGAAATATATCAATGATACACACACATCTGATTAAAATAATGTGAAACACTATGAAAAACAATCCATTTAAAGACAATTTATAAAAAAAATATTAATACTTTCATCAGCGAACTTTTAAAAATCTTCAAATTACTTAAATGTCTACACTTCCATAGGAGAAAAAAAACTTTTTATAAAGGTAAACCCCAGAACTATTTTTGTGTGTGTACCTGTAAAAAATCATTTTCAACACTTTGAGGAAAATTTGCTAGGTAAGGGATACATAATATAGAAAATATAAACTACTTCACTCGAAGTAACATACTTTCAATGTACTATTAAGGGGAAACACTACTATTCAATTGACAAAAATCCGTTAAAATGTCAAATCTAATTTTTTTTTAGTCTAAATTATTCTTCACATACTTTCTACAATTTCACAAAATTTGAAAGCTCTAAGTTTAAAAAACGTAGAGTTACGATAACTTTTACATTCGTTTTTATTCACATCCCAATGGCTAATCAGAACTTTAAACTGACTTCACTCAGAAAGATAAAATAACAGTTTGTGTCTTCATTTAAAATCCCAAGGCATTTTTTCTATTGTGCTAAATGCTTTAATATTTGTTCTAACTTTTACAGGAATACTTGTAACAAAAATTGGTATGGAATTTTGAATCAAAGCAATACTAATTCTTTTAAAAGATAATTGAATTTAGAATTTATACCTTTTTAAAGGATTTTTAATAAGAATTCATAAGAAGAAGTATTGTACAAAAATCATCGTGTTATAGCACAAAACCCATTCCAACTTTGGTTATACATAGCTTGACGACCATGTGAGTCAAATTCCATGAATGTGCTTTAAGTTTTGTAGGAGGAGTAGCATTTTAAAATCACTTCATAAATTTTAAATTTTTTCCTTAAAAAATTAAAGATTTGCTTTTTCGAAATTTTGTGCACAAAATGTTTTATAGAATGCATACACATAGGAGGCAACCAAAAAATTTTTGAGAATCCTTAAATTAAAAAAAAATTGTGCAAATTGTACCATATCCCCCCATATTCAACAAACTGTAACACCAAACCATTCGTGAAATAAGATAGGTGTACATGAAAAGGGTGTCCTAAAAATGGAACCTAAACTCTGCAACGCCCGATTCCTATTTCAGAGAACATAAAAAATGTCCAAAGAATTGTACCGGTAGCTTCCATACTGTACGAGAAAAACACTAAAAGCAAAGTATAACGTTACAGACATATTGGAAACATCATCATCAGTGTTTTAAGACATTTTTAAGGAAGATTGTAAAGTGACCGCAGTGTATATCGAGGCATGCTTGAGCATGCCGTTTGATGGATGAATGTACCTGTGTCAGCTTCGTGGTGTCATCGAAGTACTAAAAGCATACAGACGAGCAACTCCAATCGTTTTTTTTCCTTAACTTCATCTCAAAATATGAATTCCTTCAGATGGCTTCATAGGAAAAATATCACGCGGTGTAATATCTGAGGATCCTGACGGCCTTAAAACTTGACTCCTACGTCCAAACGTCCACTCTAGGTGCTGAGAAATGCCATATCCAGCCAATAATTTACAGAAGTTCAGAAATGCGCCCGAAACCCATTATGAACCATCATACATCATCATTCATTCTCATTCACTGCATGTTTCTCGTAAACTATGGATAGTACAGGTACAGTACTTTGAGCATTTCTTATGTACTCACAATGAGTAATGTGGCTGTGCAGAGTTTAGGCGCAATTTTGGGGACATCCTTTTATATGCACACATTTATTTGCGGGGAGGGGTGAGAGTATGTGTGTGTTTGTCTAATATGCCGCATGTCTATTAATTTTAAATATTCATGTAAAATAACTTCTTTTCAATTTTATTTTTTAAATCTTACATTTGTAGTGTTAAAGAAAAATTCATTTAGACATTACTTTCTCAATTTTTAATTTTTCTTTAAAGCAGTTGTTCCTAAGAATTAGTTATGATCTAAAAAATGTATGCTTGCAGTTTATTTTTTCTCCAAGAGAGGAAAAATAAAACTCATTAATTGATCCCATGTAAATATCATTTTATACTGAAAATTAACAGCGTAATAATACTTCAAGCATGTTTCTTATTTTATTTAATCATTAACTTTTTTGAAGTTTAAATTGTGTGTGTCAAGGGGGATTTTTAAGCAAAATCTTAGATAACGAATGAATGTTTAAGAGTAGTTTTTGATATTATGCTATTTTCTTCAGAAATGTTAAAAAAAGATCGAAGAGAACGTATTTTTATTTAATATTTGAAATGACTAATTCAGAATTTAATTTTTAATGGATTGGTGATTTATTAAGAATACTAATACAAAAAAATAATATATTGCTTGAATATCATGGAGGGAAAAACATGGAAGATACGAAAACTTCTCTCATTCCATCAAAAAATTTCACAATTATTTTTTTTCTCTTAAAATGTATTGTTCAGTTGGGTCATAAAAAACTGGGTAAAAATTGAGTCAAGTTCTTCAGATATTTTGTAAGATTTAAAAAACAGATTGTTACTTTCACTAATGGACTAGAATAAATTTCGTATAATCCCCTGATAATAAGTACTTTTTTCGATTAAAAATATCTTACCACATATAAAAAAAACTTGGTTTCTCTGTAATAAAAAAGTTGTTCGTCTTGTATTTTAGCTTTGCATTAATAATGGAATTTTTTTATAATGTTACGTCTTTAGCTAAACTTACATGTTTCTAATCAATAAACTTTCCTTTTTACGTTTAATTTTAATAATATATTCATTTAAATTTGATTCTTTTTTGAAAACTTCAGATGTGTATATGGCTTAACATGCGTTTTTAAAATTTTTGTTTAAAATTTCTGAATACTTCAATTTTAAAGTGTATAAAGAAGCATTTAACATACTCTTTTTACAATAGCATATAAACATGTTTTTTCCCATTAAAAAAGATTTTGGAAAAAAAGATTTACTTTAAAAATATCTTTTTAATTAATTGCAATATCGGAATATAAATAATAAAAGAGGCGAATTAAAAATATATAAGAATAAAAAAGGTAAAAATGCTGGAAATTTATTTATATTCACTGTATAAAATCGTTTAAAAAGGAAATAAAATGTGTGATAAAAATATATTTCAGAATTTTTAAGGCTTTTTTAGTCCACTGTTCTTCAATAAATCATTCTTACTGATGGGAGGCCGAGTTCTGGTCCCTGAGATACAATTTTAATTTTGCATCTGCGCTGTTTACAGGAAACAGGGATTAGTAAAGAATATGGGTGCGTTCCCAGTTCATTGGACTTTCTGGTGGACAAGGTTGTATTCTTACGCGGACTGTAAATAGCCGTTGGGAAAATCAGAGTGGTGGATTGGAACAGTAATAAATTCGCAGTGGATTATTTCGGAAGTAATGCGGTCAGCTTCAAAAGCGCACTGCTATTTCTCGGGGCTTTTTTCTCCTTTCCGACACTTTTGATTGATTTTTCCAGATTCGATTTATATTTTGCAACAACCAAAAAATTCATTTTTCATTCATCATTTTTGCTAGCTCACATTCTGCCTCGCGACACCGCCATGAACGGTCACGAAGGCAACCGCTCCGCGGAGCAGGCGAACGGTGATTCTACCCACGATCCTGATGCCATCTCACGCCCTGAGAATGTTGATTCTCTCCCTCCTGCCGTGCATTGCGCACGCATTCGAACTTTGCAAAAACTCATAAGATATGCTGAAACGCGCATTCGCTATCAGCAGGAACTGATTGATATAAAAACTTTCGATCAACGAGACACCGATGCAGCCCAGTTGCAGACCTACATCCATGCTGAAGGTGCAGCGGAGCTCGAATACAACATGAAACTGGGTGAGTTAAAGCATTTCTTTCCTTGCCCAGGCAAAAACTGCAACCATAATACTACGAACGGACTTAGGGCTACCCATTCACTTAGGAAAAGAGCGGCAGAATCCTGCATTCTACCCGCCACTTTCATTCCAACTACTAAGGCAAAATTAACTTCAACTCCAAAAAATCTAAAACCAACAATAACGATAAAAAACAAAATAATGCTAAAATTGATAAATTGAAAAAATAACTCGTAAGGAGCTGCCCGAAAATACCGATTCCAGTTAACAACCCCTTCTCAGTACTCTCAATTGAAGAAAATACCATGGAAGTCGTCGACTCAGATCAGAACAATGATAATGACGAGGTCGTCACCCAACCTAAGGTAAAACCGATCATGCTTCGTTACAAAATGAACTTCAACCTAATTCTTCGACATCTTAACCGTAAATATCCCTATTCCATCAATAAATTAACTGGTGAATGCATTAAAATTACTGCTGCTGCTAACATTGACCAGCACGGCGAAATCACCAAAGAGCTAAAAGCAAAAGGCGAGGAATTCTACGCAGTTCCCCCCCAGAGACAGACCACTTAAAATGGTCTTGAAACGCCTCCCCTCAACCACCGATATCGATGATATCAAAAGTCACCTGGCAAAAACAAGGTCTGCCAGTAATGAAAGTTGCGCAGCTGACGTAACGCAAATCCAAATTCCCCCTACCCTTATTTCTCGTAGAAGTTAGGAAAAACGTTCCGGACAGTCGGGACATACGCGACATCAGCACATGCTGCTATATGTCCATTGCTTGGGATTCGTTCCGTACAACTGCAATTACTTCCACCACAGTTCACTAAATTGCGAAATTAAAACCAGGTGCTTGAAGTGCGGCCAGGAACATCGGACAAGCGCAACTGTCCGATCAAAGAAAAATTGAAAATCCAGAATGCATAAATTGCAAAACTAAAGGCCACATGGCAAATTGGAGTCAGTACTCTAAATTCTCCAAAACCAAATTCAAAAAGGGTGATACCATTACAAATCAAAATAAAAATAATCTAAATGCAAACAGACCCACCTTCAACTCAACTAAAACTATCAGTTACGCAAATGTAGCCAAAAACGACCAACAGATGGCAGCCAAATATCTGTATCTGAGCCGGCAACAAGCTCTTCTGAGTCCAACACCGCGCCTAAAAATCAAAACACCGCCCCCTGCTCGGACATTCTCCTAGAAATACGGGAATTTAAAACTTTTCGGGAAACATCCCGAACTCATCACCATTGGGAAAGCCCTCATAAATGCCTCCTCAGAGGACGAAAAGATGGACATTTTTTACGAGGCAATGGTCTCCTCCTCTTATACCGGATCATGAATTTAGGCCGCTTTGAACTCAGAATAGCTTCATGGAACGCCAACGGCGTAAAAGCCCCGTCAGTTAGAACTTCAAGATTTCATAAATAAGCACTCCCTAGATATCATCCTTATACAAGAAACACATCTGAGACCAGGTGTAAATTTCAAAATTCCAAACTTTACAACATATAGAAACGACAGAACATCACCCACTACTTAAGCTTCCGGTGGTACAGCTATCTTGATAAAATCCTCTCTCAAGCACCATCACATTCAACACCATTGCTCGGAGCGGTCGAAGCAACCGCGGTTGTTCACCCCGACGATGACCCACTGATTATAGTCTGTATCTATATCTCCCCTCCACCAACCCATCCACCTCTATCAGCGACCTGGAAGATATTTTTTGTCTAGGACACTCTTCCATTTTATGCGGAGAAAAATAACGCCCACCACACAGACTGGGGCTGTATTTCAAATAATCAGAGGTATTAAAATCAAAAATTTCATAGATAACACAGACACTGATATCCTAGCCCCGCCCACCCCAACACAATTTGGCTTTAACTCCGCCTCCACAATTGACTTCACTCTGACGAGACATTTTCACTGGAGAACCAATGTAAATTCCGCCTCAGAGCTCAACTCGGATCACAACCCAATCATTCTTAACTTTAAAACCTCTATTAAATTCGACTTGCCAACACGTACAGTTACAACAGATTGGAATCGTTTTTGACACACCCTCAAAACCACCACAGATTTTCAGCCAATTACAGCACACTCGAGAGAGGACATCGAAAAGCTTACCGCCGATCTCACTTCTAACATTTTACACGCTTACAACTTATCCTCAAAACCAGTTCACAATAACAACAACATTTACATAGATAATGATCTTAAATCACTTTTCAAACAACGAAATAGAGCCAGAAATATCTGGCAATACACTAGAGATCCAAATGACAAAACCATTCTAAACAGACTTCAAAATAAAATCCACACACGAAAGTAAATGCACTCGCTCAAAAACAATGGGAGGAAAAACTCACTTCCCTAGACCCCGAGGACGGTTCCCTTTGGAGCATGGCCAAACGTTTTAGGAAGAAGAGATCCCCCATTTTGGCCCTGACAGGTCCCACCGGAATTGCATACACAGACGTCCAGAAAGCTGAAACGCTAGCAAACTCGCTAGAAAATCAGTTTCAACTCAACGATATAAACAACCCAGACCTAGACAATCAACATATGAGGCTTGTTGATAGGTTCTTTATCAATGATATTAACTTTGATGACACTCCAATTAACTCTAAACCCTCTGAACTAATAACCTACATCAAAAAAATGAAAATCAGGAAAGCTCCCGGAATAGACAGGATCACAAATAAAATGGTCCAAAACTTTCCTATCTCTGTTATTTTTCAACTTACTAACCTAATTAACAATATCTTAAATACTGGACATTTCCCACAAGCGTGAAAAACAGCCACAGTTGTACCGATTCTCAAACTCGGTAAAGACCCCACGTTGGCGACCTCCCATCGTCCAATATCTTTACTTCCCGTCCTCAGCAAATTAGCTGAGAGAATCATTCTAAACAGATTAAATGTGTGTGTGTGTGACCACCTCCAAAATAACGATATTTTAATCCCCCCAGCAGCACGGTTTCCGTGCCCATTTTTCCACATTCCACCAGCTTCTGCGTGGGGTGGAATATATAAAATCCGGATTTGCGGAAAACAAGTCAACTGGGGCTGTTTTCCTCGACATCCAAAAAGCCTTCGATAGAGCTTGGCACTCCGGCCTTCTGTACAAATTAATTCGCATTAACACCCCACCCTATATAATTAAAATCATAAAATCCTTCCTTGAAAACATAAATTTTTCTGTCCTCGTAAATCACTCCTACTCTTCCCTCAAAAATATAAATGCTGGAAGGCGTCCGTCCAAGTCACCTAGGCAGGGTATTAGAACGTAGGTATGCATTCCTCATTGCCTTAAAACTAGAATTTTGAGTCAATTCACTCGGAATATGGTGGATATCTCAGATTTTTTAAAACTTATCACAGACTTTGTGAAAATTTCTTCTAGCAAAATATGTATAAAGATACGAAAAAATTTGTTCGTTCTTGCACCACATGTCTTTCTCGAAGAAATTCCTCTTCAATATACCCACAGCGCCGCATCAACCAGTTGTCCAGAGTCACGTTCCAGGAGAAACTTGTCACATCGATATTTTCGGTCCTTTAAAACCCATTCCCAGAGGCAACAAGTTTGTTTTTTCTATGATCGACGCCTCCACTAAATACATCCATTTGGTTCCGCTTCCTGATTTAAAGTCCAGCACAGTCGCAAAAGCTTTTTTTACAATTACATCGTACACAGAGGTTGCCCTCACAAACTTATTGTAGATAACGCCACTTATTTTAAGGGTTCAGAATTTTTGGAGTTTTGTAAAATCATGGGTATAAAAAGAGGCATATTTCACATTCCGCTCATGTTAATGGGGTTAAAGCCCAACGTATAGCTCATACTTGCTACGATTACACATGATAATAAAGATTGGGACGAGCAATTAACACACACGATGTTAGCGTTAAATTCCGCAATACACGAGGCCACGTATACTTCACCTTTTTTCTTAGAACATGGAAGGGACATTAATTTATCATACAGGGCGTGCCCCCCTTGGGGGCGTAATAACTCTACGAGGAGGGGCGCGAGCATATTGAAAAGTCGAAAACAAAAGATTATTTAAAAATATATCAATTTACTGAAATGAAGCAAAACAAAATACGTTCTGGCATAATAAAAAATAAAATACACATTTAAACTGATATAATACACTTATAAATGTATCAGTACTATGCAATATATATATGTATTTTATTATTAATTTAACAATACTAAGTTAAACAGGTTTGATTATTAAATCCCCATGGGCTTGTATTGCACTTATCCCTTTATAATTGTAGGGTTGGAATTCATTCCTAACTGTCGATTAAAAGTTACGTGACCTCAATGCCACCGTTTCCATGCAGACGGTATTTGATGTTTTTTTGGGAGGGAGGAGAAAAAGGAATATATATATATATATAAATAAGCAAATCCTTCGTAAACACTGTCAAGGTTCTTTTCTTTCATTTCAAAGTCTTAGGAATAATTTTATGGATAGCAGTACACAGAAACTATCATTCTTCGGAAAGACGTATATATACGCCCAGAAAATTAATGATTTGACAGAGAGACGTTTCTATACGTCGGTGGCATATAAGAGGTTAAAGTCGTATTGTAGCTTTAATGTCAAAATTATTGTGTTATTGAACTCAATACATTGTTATTGTATGAAGGGGGGCGTGATGAAAATGATGATTGAATATTGGGTCGTGAATATTGAAAGTTTGAGAAGCACTGTCATACAGTTATCAGAAGGAGAGCGATATTCTTCGAGACTCCGTTCGAATACGTAGAGAAATTACTACCCTCTTTAGAGCACACATTCCAAAAGGTTTTAGATAATTTGAAAAGGTAGGAGGTTTCACATATTTCACAGAGCACAGTAACAACTAAATCACATTATTACGACTATCAGATAGGTTCTTTGTGTTTTATTAAAACACCCAATATTAAATCCAAATTATCTCACAAGCTAAGACCAAAATTTCAGGGTCCTTTCAGAGTCACAGAGAAATTTTCGAGAGTTAATTATAGGGTACAACATGTTGAACAGCCAAGGAAGAAATTCAACACACATGTCAACAGGATGTGAATCCTTTCAGAAAAAGATTTTCGTATTTACATCTGAACAATTTAGAGGAACAATTGCGGACGAGTACGAACGACGACCGAGTCGCTCAGGCCCAACATTACAATTTAAGGCCCCGTGCGCGGTTAATTCGAACGCGTATTTGGCAGATGTTCGCTGAACCTTTTGGCACCTGCATGAACAGATAAATTTGAATTTTTTTTTAAATATGGGTTCACATTTAGAAAGAGCATCTGTCAAAAATTTTTATGTGGTTATATATATATATATATATATATATATATATATATATATTTATCTATTGAAGTGTATGAATTATTAGTTGATAATGTGTTTATGTGAAGTTTTGTACTCGCTTTGTTAATTGATGTTGTAATGAAAAAAATTTTTTACTATGTCTCTAAAATAAGTTTTTTCCTTTACTATGTTTCTTATTATTGTCAAATTTATATTACCCTGATTCGTTCTTTTTCTATGGATATGTGCCGCAAATTTATATTGTATTGTTATCTTTAGAGGATAAATATAATAGTTTTTTTTATAATCACGAGGCACATTGTTGTGGACGATTTTTTTTTTAAGTTTAGTGGTTGTTAATGTATTTTTTTTATTATGCTCTTTGGCTAGTATATATATGTGTGTATTCATTATCTTAACTCTGGTCTAGCGATGATCTCAATTTCTTATGTGTTGATTATGATAGTATTGTGGATTTTAGTGTACTCAATTTTTTTTCCTCTTTTAATTATTTCGTGTATATATTGTCATATAAAGTCGTGTTTCGTTGCTAGTTAAAAAATTTTTGGCCCGGGTGTATGCAGTAGTTCAGTTAATTGATTATGCTTACTGTTCTCTTAGTAAAATTTCTTGTGTTGTTGCTGTTTCAAATTGTAGTCGATAAGGTGTTGTTAAATTTAGAGAAAGGAAAAGGAATTGGCCGGATGGTCATTAGTGTAGAAATTAGACTTTGAGAGATCTAAGTGTTATTAAGATGTTAGTTCGGATATATAAGTTGATTAGATGTTGTGATGCTTAAATTTATATAGAGCTATTGAGGTGATAAGATTATGTTAGATTTTGATAGAAATTGATTAGGTGTTCATGACTGTAGTACTTTGTGACAGGATCACGCGTGTTTTCTTTAACATGACCTCTGGTTTCTTTGGGGCCAAGATTAATGGCAACTCTTTTCCAAACAAAACCCAAGAAGCGAAATGTGAAGAAGTAATGCAAATAAGATAGCTTTTAAATAACAGAAGTTTCAGTAAGTCGTATGGCAATTTGGGGAATGTTATGTATGAAAGTAATACAAGCGAGAATTGACAGCCAATTGTGAAGTTACTTTGAAGATTAAACCATTAGGTCAAGATACATACCAATGCATGCGCGCACAGACGTTTCTTCATAAGATTGAAACTAAAATTGGATTAAGGTAGGATTGATTATTTGATATTAGGACTTGTAATATTATTAGAAGTGAGAGTAGGCGGATTAAGTATTTATAGTGGTCTAAGTTACGCGGTGTGTTTGTTCATTGTGGATTCTCGTCTAAATAATATTATCTAAATTGTGAAACACTTAAGTTTCATTCTTAATAAAGACATATTAAGAATTATATATAAAAATGTCTATTGCTTTTGCAAACCATACACCTCTAGCTCACGCGGACAACCAAAGAAACGGTCACCAAAGGGGCGGTTTCCAACTTGGAATTTAAGATATTGAAGTGATAATATTGTTAGGTTTGATAGAAATTGATTAGGTGTTCATGACTGTTAGTACTTGGAATTTGAGATATTGAAGTGATAAGGTTTGGTAGTTTTTGATAAAAATAGGCTAGATGTTCATTTGTGCAGTATTTGGATTTAGACATATTAAAGTGTAAGGAAGAGGGGTTAAGTTTTGATGGAAAAAGGTATTGCGTGTTAATTATGTAGTGCTTGAATTTGAGTTTTTTTAGATGTTAAAGTTTCAAATTTTTTTTTGTGAATCTTTTGTTCTGGTTGAGATGAGATTTTAATTGTTGGAGCGATATTGTGTTTATGGAATAAGTATTGGTTACAGCGATTTTATTTCAGTGGATATGTATGATAGAGCATTGGACTTCGTAAATGTGCTTGGTTTGTTGCTGTATTTTTTTTCTCTCCTTGTTTCTCTTAAAATTTTGATTTGGAGTTGTCATACAAATTAATTTTTTTTTAATTAATTTTGTTGTTTGGACGTTTTGTGTATGGTTTAAATCTTGGTCTACTTGAACGATAGAGGAAAGCATCCCATCTCATGCTAGTTGCTGTGCATATCATTCGGGTGCATTCCGACTCGGAACATTTTCATCTGTCCTCCCTATGGTTGCCACAAGCGAGATGAGAAACTTTAGTTGTTGGTTCCTTCAGGCGCCCTCAGAACAGACTTCTCCTTCTTTCCCCTTGGAGTATTTTGTCTACCCCCAAGGATGCCACAATCCATAAGAGAAACTTTGGGTGTTGGTTCTCTCCGGCGCATTAGGAGGAATTTTCTCCTCTCCCCCTCGGAGCCTAGGGTCACCCCCCACCTTTTTTTGTTACTTTCTCTCTCGTAGCTACTCGACTACTACTTTGTTTTGTTTTTTTATTCTCGACGCAATAGCCTTTCTTTCGTAATTTTTTTTTATTTTGTTGAATTTTGTGGAAATTTTCTATCTTGCATCCTGATCAAATGCAACTTGGTTATTTCTATTGAATTTTTCAAATTTGTATCAAACTTAGCTAAACTTTACTTAGCGCTCGTTTTTATAAAAAAAAATTAGATATATATAAATTTTTTTCTTCATTACCATGTTTTAAAACTATAATAGTACTTTGTGTTATGTCGTACTTCACATATGTGTTAAAGTTGTTAATTTTTTTTTCTTTCTTACATTTATTTTACATACTTTCAGCTAGAATTTTTTTTATTATATACAACTTGTGTCATGTTGTTTTCTGATGTTTAAGTGAGACAATGTTGTACCTAGTTATTAAATGAATTTTTATCTCAGATTTCTTTTTATGCAACTGGTTTCATGTCATGTTTTGATGTTCAAGTGAGACTTTGTTGTATGTGGTTATTTAATATTAATTTTAGCTCTAGATTTTTTTTATGCTACTTGTTTCATGTCAATTTTTGATGTTCAAGTGAGACATAGCTGTACTTGGTTACTATATATTTGCTAAATTTTTTTTTTATTTCAACTTGTGTCATGTCATTTTGATGTTAAAGTGAGACAACGTTGTACTTAGTCATTGAACAATTTTTTTATTTCAATGCAATAATTTTATTTATTATTTTATAACTGTATCATGTCATGAATTTGAGTTTTAAGGAACAATTTTTTTTCAACGA
>BMAV01003513.1:0-63154 GCA_019973955.1 Trichonephila inaurata madagascariensis
TTTTTAAATCTTACGTAAATAAATAAATAATCTCATAAGAAATTTATAACGATTTCACAAAAAAATATTTAATTGAATACCTGAAAATAATTAAATTTACGTGGAAAATATGCTTATTTGAACATTGTATACTATTAATATGTTGAAAATATATCGTAGGAAATTTCTATTTATCAATGTAAAAAACGTAGAATATTGTGATCATGTTTTATAGTGAAATATTATTTAATAAATACATAAAAAAATATTGTTGAAATACAATATTAATTTAACAATAACATTACGTAATTTTTTTAATGAATTTTTTCCCTACGACACAGTTTTCTGCTATCTACTTCTCCTGGTTCTTACCTCTGCGAAAAATGTGGCATTTCGTTTTTCATGTAAATAACAGATTAGCAATTTTTACGTATATCCCTTATAAAAAAATTCACAGCCAAACTGAATTTTATGTCAAATCACAATTAGTAACATATTTTCATGAAGGTAATAGAAATTGAAAGAATTAAGTTCAAGAAATATGTTTATATTTACAATTAATTTTTTTTGTATCCCACACCATTGATTATTAAATTAGTAAAATTATTGTCTTTTCTTACTTTACATATTTTTTTGAACTCTCTTTCTCTCTGGTTACCACATTTTCCTCTTTTCCAACTAATTTATACTCAGAATTCATTTTCATCTCAGGTTTTGTGTGAAAATTAGTTTGATAAATTTTAGTCAAATTGATTCAATTCAAACTTCATTTTCGTAATTAAGCATAAGCCTATATATTCGGGAAGATTTATTTTCTTAAGACTTTCATACGAACAAAAATGTCATGCTTTAAAATGAACCTGAATCTGAAATATCTTGAGCATAGAGTAACATTGGAAGTCATTTGCAGTATTATTTTCCCAGATATTTTTATTCAAATAATAATTTGATACATTTCATAAGCTCATGTTGTTTGATAGTGTTAATTACGAAGGTAGGGATTTAGATGAGTAATAATCTTTTATCAACAATTGATTCGTAGTAAGATTTTACAGATTTTAAAAAATAATTTTAAGGACCGACTACGTTCGGAACGGGGTTTTAAAAAAGGAAAAATAGATTAATTTTTGTATTTTGTCCAGATTAGAATACTGATAAAATTGTTTTGGACACTTTGACAAAAAAAACTATTTAAATAAATATTTTGGAAAAAAAATTTAAATTAGAAAAAACTTTTTCAAAATTTCTCCTTTTGTGAAAAATGGGCTATTATAATAATATTTTTCCTGTATATAGCTCAGACCCCCTGTGGGCTCAACTAGAATGTTTGAAAATATATAACTTAAAAGTGGGTTTTCCATATTTTGACAATAGGGGAGAAATTTTAAGAAAAAACCTAAATTTTTCTGGGTTGTAACCTGAAAATAATGTGAATTTTTTAAAACTCATAGTTGAGCCTCTGTGGAAAAGGGCTGAGCTTATACAATCAAAATATTATTATAAAAAAGATTTTTTACAAAAGGGAACATTTTTTAAAAAATTATTTGAGTTTTTTTTGCCGAAATATTGTATTTAAAAAAGTTTTTTAAATGTCCTTTAAAACGTTTTAAAAATTTAATCTAAAAGTGACGCTAAATATCATGAAAATTATCCATTTATGCGCTTTTTTAAAATTACGGTTCCGAACGTAGTCGGATACCTTAATAAATACAGCAATAACTTTTTTCATATGAGCAATCAATCAAAAATCGGTACTGTTAGGTCCTTCCTTATGTGAGAAGATTGCTACATTTCAAAACTTAAGGGGGTTCACCCATGTGACGGCCTGTTTTTTAAGCATTTTTAGGAATTTTTTTTGACGACCAGTGAAATGATAGAACTTTAAGTTTTTTATCACTTATTTATATTTATCGTAAGAGTATGTATATAAGGGTTTAGCCAAAAATATCCTATAGAACGTGAGTTATAGCGCTCTGAACACACCCGCCTCGAAAAAATGGATGCTCACTTCCTCCACGATTCCGGCTGATTGGCTTATCTGAAATAAAACAAAAATTAACGGTGTTTTAATCTATAAGCTTAAATGCACCGAATGAACTATGCTCAATTGAAAATATCAAAAATTGGATTTTTGGTAGACCTTTCGAAGAAAAAGTTTCGAATTTCATGGGGTTTTTTTGTTATGTTTTTGTTATAAAAAATAGAAATATTTTGAATTTTGGAATGATCAAAATTTCATTTGGTGCGTATATTTGTGCTTCGGAACTTTTACCTCCTATAAATTTGAAAACACAGTTTTGAAAAACGCGTTTAAAAGTTTCAAGTATGATGAAAACAATGAAAATCTTAACTTAGCCCCGAACAGCTGCTTTCTAAAATTTTTTATAACGACTTTGAATTTTAAAAATCACTTTAAAAACCGTATTCTAAAAAGTTAAGGGCAAATTATAAAAAAAAACAATTTCAACCCATCACGGGGGAAGTTTAGGTATCCGACAAAAGCGAACCCGGATTTTAAAAAGGATAAATGGAAAATTTTCAGGATATTTGTGCCATTTTAAAATTTAAAGTATAAATTGTTTAAAAATTTTAAAAAAAAAAAATTATTTAAATAAAATATTTCGGCAAAATTAACTTGAAAAATTTTTTTTTCCAAATGTTCCCCCTTTTAAAAATGCTTCATTATAATAATATTTTGCCTGTATATAGCTCAGACCCTGTTCAGAGGCTCAACTAGAATGTTTGAAATATATAACTTTGAAGGGGGTTATCCATATTTTACGACAACAGGGGGGACAATTTTAAAAAAAAAACGCCAAAAATTATTTAAATTTGGGTGGTAACCAGAAAATTATGTTTTTTTCAAAAATCAAATTGAACCTCTGAAAGGGGTTTTTAATTTTATATAAGGCAAAATATTATTATTATAGAAGCATTTTTAAAAAGGAAAACTTTTGAAAAAAGGTAATTTTAAGTTAATTTTTTGTAAAAAATTTTTGTATTTAAATAATTTTTTCCAAATGTCCTTAAAACTATTTTATACATGTATTCTAATCTAAGTGACACTAAATATCATGACAATTATAAATTTATGCGCTTTTTTAAAATCGCGGTTCCGAACGTAGTCGGATACCTTAAGAGCTTTTTTAATAAAAATATTTCTCGAATCTTGATATTCAGAACAAATTAATACGTTTTTCATTTTACAGAAAGTTTGAAAATTCTGTTACGTTCTATTACGTGAATATGTTAACTTATATCTGTACTGGAACCGAAGAAATCAATGATATCTTAATATAAAATGAGTATGAGGAATTTTTGAGTATTATTATTTTGTTTTTTTTTTTTATTTCAAGTTGCTATGAAGCAAGTTTGATTGTTTTAAAAACGTATGATACGTTTTTATTTATCATTCAACAATTTTTTTTAAAATTATTACAATTGCTTTAATAATTCACACAAATTCATACACAGCAATAAATTAAAAAAATTTTTTTTAAATCAGGGGCAAGTTCTGGCACACATCAACATTGGACAATTTTCCTCGCACAATTATCACATTCCTAAAAATAAAAATAATAATTAAAAGAAAAAAAAAACGTCCAGGAAACATAAACAAAACCGTATTCAAAACATCTGTTTTGGAAAGAACGCTCTGCTTTGCTAAAAAAGAATCCAAATATTATTTTTGCGAACGATATGCTTTGAAATGTGAACAATAGCTTCAAATAAAAAAAAAGTCCAACCATTATTAAAATGCCTTGAAATTGCGGAATAGAAATTAATCTACAGGTGATTTTAATTTGATTTCCTGAAACCATAAAGCTTTCCTTAAGCCTGTTCTTTCTGGAATGAGCTTTCTTTGAGAAGAAATATTACTTGGTAAAAATGAGTTCACGAATTCACGAGAGTTGACCCTTTTTTCATTTGCACAATATTACATCTCTCTTACAGGAAAACTTTGTTCTCTAAATCAAATATACTGCTCGTTTATTTAAGTCTTTTTGGATCTTGGTATGTTATTATATGAAAACCAAATTTACTTCTACCACCCACGTATTCATTCGCTTCCGGATCCATTTCGAAAAAAAAATCAAGATGGCCACAGAATCAGATGAATAGCTACGTGAGTTCCAAGAAATTACTTCCCGTTTCTGGCATATTTTTTCATAATTAATGAATTAATTAAAGTAATTGTTGAGAGATTTGATATTTTGATGGTGAGGATGGTTATTATAAGGTTATTAATAAGTGAAGTTAGATAAGATTATTTAAAACAGTCACCACAAATATGGTCTGTTTTCAAACATATGAGTGCCAAAATTAAATGAAAAATTATTTTTATTTTTATATTTATAAAAAAGCAGATCACAAAAACAAATAGTTATACACATATTTACACACAAAAAAAGTTTTACTTATGTAATTGATGCGATATTTACATTGAAGATTAATATTTTTTTCGCTTGAAATCAATAATAAGTACATATTCTTTAACCTTGTTTTATTTTTTTAATGTTTGTATTTATGATTATATGCTTTTGTATTAAGCCTGTTCAGAATTGAACCATAGAAGCATAAATAATATACCTATTCCAAATGCTTACGGGTGTTTATCTCTTATTCATCATAAGAGACTTCATATAATACTCGTATATATTATTATAAATGTACAAAAGGCAATAGATTTTAAAAACATGTTATAAATCCTGTGGATTTCAACGGAAAGCATGTAGCTGTGTGGAAAATCGCTGCTTAGTCTGCACTAAAATCAACTGTTTGATTTTTACTGTGAGATTTTGTTAAACACGTTGGTAAGAAATAAGAAGGGGAAAAAAAGCATACCTATATATTTTTTACGTTAAGTAAAATGAAATTTATAACTTTGAAGTCAAGACAGGAAGGATAGATTAAAATATTATTAATTATAAAAATCTACAGCTTTATTTCAAAAGGGAAAACTCAGCTATATTATTGAAGTATACATGAAAGCATCAATTGATATTATCGACAAATATGGTCTAAATTATTTTATTTAAGAAGACAATGATCGCAGAATTTTTTGGAAGGAGATATTGGAGGTGTGACACACACACACACACAGAAAAAACGAGACTGGACCAATAAATCATTGTACTTACATAATCAGTTCTCCGTGATCGTATCACCTTCAAAACAGTTCCCTTCAGCATTCCACACTTCTACATTCGGTGCTGCCACATTGCTGGTAACAGTTCTGAAACAAGGTTTTGGTAAGTCCCTTTAGGAGATTTTCCGTTTTACCAAAACCACAGCGTTTCTCAAACTGTGGGCGCGCCCCCCTTGGGGGCCGTGACAACTCTACGAGGGGGGCGCGAGCATATTGGAAAGTCGAAAACAAAATTTTATTTAATTAAATTTGTTTGTTAACTTTCAGTAAATTAATAAATACATTCTGACACATAATGTGAAAAATAAAATACACATTTACACTGATATATTACACTTATAAATGTATCAGTGCTACACAATGTATTTTG
Organism: Trichonephila inaurata madagascariensis; assembly: GCA_019973955.1. NCBI lineage: Eukaryota > Metazoa > Arthropoda > Arachnida > Araneae > Nephilidae > Trichonephila > Trichonephila inaurata. The sequence goes on from BMAV01003513.1 coordinate 5,499, forward strand.
TAATTAATTCTAAGTTAAGAACAAGTTTAATAATTACCAGTAACCCGATGGGCTTGTCATATATATAATTATATGCAAAGATTAACACTTATCTTGACAATTTTTTTTGTACTATTTATAATTAATCCCTTAACTGCCGATTAAAAGTTACGCTATTCGCATCCCAATGCCAACCGTTTTCCTCGTAAGCACGCGTTTGCGATGTATTTGGGGGTAAGGAATAAAAGCAAATAATCTGAAATAAGTAAATATTTCACAAACACTGTCAAGGTACTTTTTTCCATTCTAAGGCCTTCGGAATAATTTTAAGGATAGCAGCACACAGAAAAGATCGTACTTTGGAAAGACGTATATATACGTCCGGGGAAATTAATGCTTTCGCTGAGCGAGTAGTTGCTACACGCCAGTGGTACTTAAGAGGTTAAAGTCGAATTGGAGCTTTATCGTCAAAGTATAGTATTATTGAATTCAATACATTGTTCTTGTATAAAGGGGGCGCGATGAAAGTTATGATTGAATTTTGGGTCGCGAGTATTGAAACTTTGAGAAGCACTGACCTAAGCCCCTTCAACTGAGGTAAAATAAGTTCCCTTTCAGCCAGATTTTATTACACGAAATAAAACAAAATGTCGCATTTCAAATCAGGTGAATAAAGAGGATGCCTCATCACAATAATATTTTTGCTGGTCAGAAACTGCTTGACAGATAGGGCCATGTGAGCGGATGCATTGTCTTGGTGCAACAGCCTTCCATCACTCCCCAATTCTGGCCTTTCCCCCCCAATTTTAGTACTTCAATGTAGTAGTGTTGATCAACAGTCTGACCACTGATATGAGTAGGTCAGACTGTTTTGGTCTGTAATCGCCAACCTTCGGCGCCCAGCAGGTTCATCATCTTCCACACACTAACCCTTCCTCCTGAAAACCTCTATTACCTTTCAAACACATGTGCCCGAGAAAAGTTTCATCTACATAAGCCTCGGTTAATATTTGAAATGTTTTCGTGGCTGACTTTTTAAGTTTCACAAGAAACTAGATATTGATTCGACGTTTTCCCGGCAGAATGCAGTTGCTCATGTTCACTGAATGACGCAGTACTCCCAACTGGCGTGATCGATTAAGGCGAAACTAGCCACATGAATAGAGGAGGTACGTGGGATGACATCACCAAAACAATTGTTGCCAACTCCACTCTTTTCTCGAGCTATACAATTAGTCTCTTTTTTTGTTTCACACTTTGTATTTGCATACAGAAAACACTGAAGACGGAATTCAGATTTCGGTTGTATATATTGTAAATAAATTCTAGTTTTGTTTTATTATAAATGAATGCATATTTCATTTTGCTGAAGATTTACTTAGATTTTACATTAAGTTGTTTGATTTCAATTAATAAGAAGTTAAGATTCTTAGGAAGTTATCTTTCAATTTTCTCTCACATTTCTTTACTTTTTTTTCGCAAGAAATATATGAACACATTTCTTGTGAAAACGCATGCATCTGTAGTTTATGGCTGAGCATTCTAGGAAGTTTATGATAAAAATAATCTGCGAAATTCCTGCATAAGTAGTTTATAAAATCAATTTTCTTTTCACGTACATGAAGTGAGTTTCCAAAAATGAGGTTTTTTTTAAAAAATAATTTCTATAGATCTTCCGCAAATCAAGATTTTATTGAAGATTTGACAAAAGGCTAATGTCTGTTTTATTTAGAATATTTTAAACTAGATTTCTTTTTTCACCAGCTATCTCTCTTTTAGAATGTTAAAAAAAAACTAGTCCATCCCTTTTTTGTAACAGAAGCACGTTTTTATTCTGTTTCCGTTTACTTGAAGAGTTTTCAGACTAGTCCCATTTGTCAAAAAGATGGAATTTATAACAAAAATGGTGAAAGAATATGATAAAAAATCTCTTTCCTCTCTATTCAAAAAATCTGTCGGAAGAATTCGTAAATAACACTTAGGATTTGGATTAACATTTCATATGTTGGCCCGTTTTCTGGAATATTTCCGGCAGTACTTACTTCCTTTCCTACTGATAAGTTCCTAGATATCAATTTATTTTGTAACACCTGCACCACTTAATTCTTCTTAACAGAATAAACATGACCAAACAATCTATTAGAATACTATAAAGACATAAATGAGAATTCAATTTGCGGTTGCTTAATGTCGTCTTGATGAATTGAGAAACTACCAAAGTTACGGAATGATTTCGTAGGAAATGAGGAAGTAATGTTTAATTCAAAAGTTACAGTTTTCTTACTTATACTAAGTTAAAAAAAGACTCTTAGAATTTACTAGCACCTGTCAAACATTCTCAATCTGCAAGAAAGTTACGAAATGTAGTATAAAATATAAAACTGATCAAAAAGATGACATCGTTTCGAAACACATATTTTAATAACAACGTCTTAAAAATTAATTGTATATGTTACCGTTTAAGTGTGCAATTCAGTTATTTCATAGAATAACAAGGTATTTCATGAAATAACTAAACAGGTCAATTAAAGAATATAATAGATGAAAAATTTCATACTTTACCTAGTTGTTCTATGAATTAACTAATGATAGACCGTTGAAGTGAGAAATAAATAATTTCAAAGTTATTTTATAAATTAATTGATCATAAATTGGTAAATTCTCCTGAAAAATTGCATTTTATCCCTATTATGGATGATTAATTGATGAATAATAAGGAAAAGCAGATGATATAATGAACTATTACTCACATTGTTAACATTAGTTAAACATAAATGAAAAAATTATAGTTAAAAAAAACTAAAAAACACGCTTTTATAGTGAATCGAACTAAAAAGTAAAAAAATAATTCTTAGTATAAGGAAAAAAAAATGATTAACGAGAAAATTAATGTCATCGTGGTAAAAGTGTGGGGTGCTCTATATAAATTGTTATAATTTCTTACTAGTTCTATTCCGAAATGCTGAGTTAGTGTAAAAATGTAGTACAAAGCACACACACCCCAAGTTTTACCACAATGACAATAATTTTCTAGTTAATCATTTTATTCTTATACTAGCTGCATGTCCCGTCGTTGCACGGGCTTTCTCTTTCCCTCATGACGCTAGCAATTATGTGCGTGTGTTTGTAGACGCGCAGTGTGTGTGTGAGTGATTTCTGAAATTTTTTCATTAAATTTCCTTTTTTCGAAATTTGTTCCACATATTTTCGATTTAAGACAGGTTTCTTTTCCCTCTCTCTAGCCCGGCATAACACGGTTTTTTTTAGTGTAAAATTATTGTTCCCTCTTCCTCTCCCCTTAACAGATAAGATATAGCTTCAAATTTCGATGTGTGACTTATAAAAAACAATATGTTGCGTTAATTAAAAAATTATTAATAAGCAATAAAAAGAAAACGATTCTGATGTGTGTGCTAAGAGTAAAACACACAAAAAACTTTCATCATTTTTTTAATAATAGTTAGTTTCTAAGAAACAAAAATAATAAAATAAATTTCAGATTTTCATGAATCAATCAATCGTTACATATAGTTAGCTTAAAAATGTCTCTGAAATGTATTTTTATCCAAAATATTAGACGATGTGTACTTTTTAATTAAAAAATAATTAATTTAGTAATGAAATAATAGAAATAATCCTTTAAAAAACATATATATATTAATTAAAATACATTTTCTATAAGTAATAAATAAAAGAAAAATTTACAGATATCTATTGAAACGATTGCTTTTTTTATGCTTGAAAACAATAATAATATCATCATCAATAATATATATATATATATATATATATATATAAAGTTATAAAAACAGAAATGGGGAAAGTCTAGATATATATTTACATGCACTGAAAAAACATTAAAAACTATCTGATAAAACATTTTTGATATTTTATTTTAATTTTATAGTTTTTAATTCCACTTCAGCATATTACAAAATTTTGTGTAATGAACGCTTAAAATAGTGTAAATAATTTATATATCTGGGTTGTGTAATACATTAATATTACTTTTTGTTGTATTTATTTTATGTTAAAATCTTGCCACCACACTTCTCCCTTCGAAATCTAGTTTTATTATGAAATAAAAACAAATAGTGATTACACTGATCAGCGGAATAAATTAAAAGCGAGGGCACACTGAGGCATGGCGTAGACTAAACAAAAGTTAAAACTTTGCTTCACACAAAAAAGGTACATTCTGTTGTGGGCTTTTTGCAGATGGTAGAATGTTTTCGCACTTTCTTAACAATTATCGTTATATTTTGGAAACTTCACACAGTATCTTTATAAATTATAGCCTATGTGTTATTCTTATGTATAAGGTATATTGTTGTATAGTTTCATTAAAATCCATTCAGTTGTTTTCCGTGAAAGACTACCAAACATACTTTCACATTTATAATATATATCTTGATTAAGAATTATTTTTTTACTTTTTAGTTCGATTCACTATTAAAGCGTGTTTTTTAGTTTTTTAAAACTTTTATTTATTTTTCATTTTTTTCTTCAATCTACAATAAAAGCCTGTTTTTTTAGTTTTTAAAACTATCATTTATCCTCTGCTGAATTTATTCTTGAGTTTGATATTTGGAGCCAAAATTATGTGGCTGCTGGAATTAGTCTTACTCTTTAATGGATATTAATTAATGGATCTGAGGGTATTTATTCTCTTCCTTAACGGGGCCTAGGATTGCTATAATGTTAATTCGTATCATCACTTCTAAACGCGTATTGCTTTATAAAAATAAAAAATATTTAGCAGTGAGAACATAAATTATTTTTATTCACACGCACGAGTCTTTTTTTTATTTCCATTTTCAGAAAAACTACGCACCCTCCCTAACCTTTTTCACATAAAAAACATTTTTTTTTGTTTGATATGTATTAACCACAATCCTATTTGCAGTTTTAGGGTTGCTCCTTAATCTTTCAGTCGACAAATCTAGAAATGGCATATGGAATTAGTCGCCAAATCTGAAAATGGTTTATGAAATTAGTCGCCAAATCTCGAAACGATATAATGAATTACTCGCCAAATCTCGGAATCCTTAAAATCCTTATTTATGAGGATCCTGATCAGGATAATGAAACAAAATTATGATATTATTGTATTGTCATCGGTCCTTGACAAGTGTGCAAATTTTCGAATTAATCTGACCTTTTAAAGTTGGTAAAAATAGAGTTCAAAGATTCCTTTACATACAAGTGAAACTTACAAAAGCGTGTTAAAAAGAAATATATAGAGAAAATGAGAGTAATTTCTACCAATAAATGCTTCATATTTTACATACATTGAAACAACAGTAAAATTAAAATATAAAAGTATTATTCTTCAATTTGTGTAAATTCAAGCTCTTTTGAACAATTATTATATTTAGCTCAAAGAAGTTTAATTCATTTATTAAACATGCCTTTAAGAACAATATCTACATTGCAGATAAATAAAGTAGCGGAAATTGTTATTAGCATATGGATCACGATTTTATTTTAATGTTAAATTTTTCATTTGTTGCATTCGTGTGTGAATAATTAAAATGATATGTTTTTCATTTATAGCCGAAAAATTATCGAAAGAGATTTCACTTTATTGATAGAAAGGATATTTAAAATAAGTTATCTGTCTGATGAAATCATTGCAATTTAAAATCAATTTGTAAGTTTTAATAATAATGGATAATATTTTATGTGTATATTCTACAATTCTTCAAATTTTCTACGAATCGATTAAAATAGTTTATATAGAATGTTATTCTTTAATTTATAGAGCACTGATTAAATGTAAACATTCCTTGAACGCATTAACCCTAAAAAGAGAATGATGATATGAATTAACATATCACACCACAAACAATTTTAGTAATTTAAAGAAATTATTATTATGTCATTACGCGTACATGCCGTATAGTTTTGTTTTATTTAACTGCTATCGTGTATGGCAAAATTCTAATCATAGTATTTTTAAAAATATTAAAAACAATGCTACAGATTGCATAATTTTTTTCAAAAAATTCTTGTTTTTTAAGAGTTATCCTACTTTATTTAATTATTATTTTTTTTTATATTCATAATTAAACCAAATCGTATATCGAGGAAAAATGGGCTCTAATTCATGACGGTAACATGATAAAGACAAACATGTGTTCTCCATTAAATTCATAACAGACATTAAAATAATTGTACTTGTTGCTCTATTTGTAAATCTAAGATAAAATTTCATAATTGGGTAAAGATATTCAAATATCCTAAAAATAAAAATTCATGAAAGACTTTAAAATTTTAAAAAAAAATCTTATTTTAAGCAAGCACTTTTAAATGAAATGCTTTTTTAAACCTATGTGCATTTTTATCTTTGAAAAAATATGTACTTTTTAAGAGAGTGAATGAATATTAATGTCGCACTGTTCAGTTACACGAGGGCGCTTTGGCTACGACCCCTAATGGAACCACGGTCGTGACGCATCATACCTGAGCTGGCACCCCCTTTTCCTAACTACCACACACAACAACGGGAGGACGTTTCAATTCTCGACAGATTTAACGTGCATCGTTCCCCTACACGGCGAGTCTTTAGTGGTACTGGGCTCGAACTCATGACATGCCAGCTATGAGTCCGTTACCTTAACAACTAGGTTAGTTGATCCTCACTTTTTAAGAGAAAGTTTCTGCAAAGAGCAAAAGTTGGCAACAACGAAGCGCATGAACTGATTAGCTGAGATCAAGTGATTATTATTATCATCTGACTATGACGTCACATGAATTTAGCCCATTGATCCTTTGTATATTAGCATCATGCTCTAAAGTTTAAAAAGAGTATTATCAGTGATGGGCAGCATAATTTTGATCCACGGTCAACACGAATGAGAATGACATCTAAGAGAAAGCACTGCCCTCCTCAAGCTTTCACTTCATGCCAAAAGAAATCGAGAAGTAATGTACCATAAATTTTGTGTAGCAGTTGAAGTTTGTTTTTCATTTTAATGTTATGAATTTATTTAAATGATTTGTTTAAGCAAAAAACTATGAAAAATGTCAATTTCAATGGATAAAATGATTCTTAGTATCGTGAAACATATGTCTAATAAAAAATTAAAGAGCTCTAAGCGCTTTCTAGCTGACTAGAAAAAAATAGCAGATATTTCGAAAATTATATACCGTAAAATCCAGCGTATAGCGCGCACCGCTGTATAACATGCACACCCTGTTTTGCGAAGAAACCTGAAATATACACTGCAGTTTGTAAGAAATGCGACACCATGAACAACTCAATGCACCAAATACCAAACTTTGCAGCAAATATCAATTATAGGATGTTACGTAAAATAGTAAAGTTTCTGCATTACCGAGCATGGTGTGAAGCGCTCCTCTGAACTGATGCTGAAAGCGTATAAATAAGAGGGCTGTAACGGGACGTCGAAAATAGTTAATGATTATTTGTTAGTGGCGAACGTTTAGTGTGACCTAAGTATGCCACCACGACGAAATAAGGAGAAATTCCAACAACTTACGGCGTTTGAACGGGGGAAGATTATTGACATTTGATAAGGAGGATTTTCCTATAGTGCAATAGGAGCTTGTGTGCAGCGGTACAGTTCCACGGTGATGCGAGTTTGGAAGCAGTGGACCGACGAGCATCGAATAACTCGAAAAACTGGCAGTGGACGACGGAAGGTGACGTCAGCGTGCGACGATCGACACCTGCTCCGCATGGCAAGGAATGACTGTACAGCTTCCTCCAGGAAGTTGGCAGCACGTTGGTCTACTGCTACAGGCGAACTAATGTCGGCTTCGTCAATTCGTCGACGTCTGCTGCACCGCGGATTGCGTGCTAGGGTGCCTTTATACAGGATTCCCCCTCATCGACGGCTGCGTCTGCAATGGGATGATAGAGCCTGGGAAGCTAATTGGCTCCAAGTGGTCTTTTCAGATAAATCACGCATCAATTTATGAGACTATGATGGCCGCATTCGTGTTAGACGCTATGCCGGTGAACGCTGCCTTCCAGAGTGCGTTATCGAACGACATAGTGGCCTAACACCCAGAGTTATAGTTTGGGGTGGGATTTCGTATCATGGACGATCCAATTTGCTACGAATTGAGGGTAATTTCAATAGCAACAGGTACGTCCATGAAGTGCAACAGCCTGAAATCAGTCCCTTTCTTCAAGGCATTCGTGGAGCTATCTTTTAGCAGGATAATGCACGCTCACATGTTGCAAAGACCGTTCGAGACTCCTGTTCTTTCTCAACACATGCAATTTCTTCCTTTGGGACTGTTTATTCGCCGGATATGTCACCTATTGAGCAGTGTGGGATTTGCGGGTAAGGGATTTCTAGTTTCGTGATCCGTTTACGAGTTTCAAAAGAGAGTTTTTTGCTGCGCATACAAGCAATATGGAATTCTCTTCCACAAGCAGACATTCAAAATCTGTTTGACTCCATGTCACGTTGTATAGCAACACTTATTGCAGCACGTGGTGGCTACACCAAATACTGATTGCGGAAACTTAATATTGTCTATTTGCTTTGAAAAGTTCGTCATTTATTTGTACTAATACAAGTCGTTTGTGCTTTAAATTTCATTTAATTCTGATGATTCCTTCATGGTGTTGCGTTTTTACAAACAGCAGTTTACGTATGAAATGTTCATATGTTTTGAATTAATTTATTCGAGATATTATCCCAAAAGCTTTAAGAGAAAGTAGTATACTTCTAGAATTACAACCTTTAACTTCATAAATGGAATGTCATTTCTTTTAAATACACACATTTCGATAAATGTAGAGGTCAAACTTTTTTCATACTCATCTTTTTTTCTTATTTTTAAAGTTCTCATTTTCATGCCCGGCGTGTAACGCGCACCCTGGAATTTCGATCTTAATTTTAGTGTTATAACTGCGCGTTATACGCCGGATTTTAGGGTATATTTATATATATTAAAAAACTTATTTTATATTTATAAACAAGATATGAAATGGAAAATGATTGAATTATAATTATATGAACATAATTTGACATTAGGCTGTGTTATTTTTTTTTAACAATTGGGGAGAAAAACGCAGCTGAATAATCTATTTGTAATTTGTGTGTGGATAGTGAATATTTTGAAAAGGCAATAAATTGCTTTTGTTTTCTTTAAAGAGATAAAACTTACATATTTGTTGAAAGTAGTTGATATGCTTAAGTCAGTTTTTGTGTTTATTGCATGATTCATTCTTACAACAATGATGTCTTAATACTTGAGAGAGAACCCTGCAAAAATAAGTCAACAGCGTTGTCAAACTCTAATAAAATTGTAATACTTAACAAATGGTCCGCCTAGATAGTATGGTGGATATGACCTTCACCTTGTAACCGAGTAAGGTATGGATACATTTTCTTCGGGAAAAGAAGTCAGACTTTCGCCTGTAATGGATTCCCGTCTCGAATGGAAAGCAGTGCCCCCTTCTGTTATATGCTGGGATCTTTTTGTAATAAATGTCTATATTCTTCTGTTGGTATTGTATGTTTCTGTTCTTTTTCCACTTGTATTTCATATGTATTCCAGGATAAAAACACACGACAACAACAACAATACTTAACAAATAAATGTACGTGACTCTCTCACAAACCAAAGCATAAACCGACTTGACAGAGTACTGCCTTTCGAATAAATGAGTAATTATGGCATATAATGGTAGGCCCAGCACGGACGACAATTATGCAGTCTTGCCACTTTGTCATTGGGCATATAGTTCGAAATTGCCAGTTTTTTTGTGAATATGTTTGGGAATTATTTGACGATCAAGATTATTATCTTATTAAGACTAGGTTAAGAAACATACGACCTGTTTCTCCTGGAGGCCGAGGTCTTGAACCAGGGTCCAGTTGGCCCATGCCTTAAGACCTCCCAGTCCTTTAATGATGTTTTTTCCAGTGAGGTATTAGAATGATTAGATTGGAATTTAAAAATGAAGCAATTTGTATTATTTTTCAAGTGCTGCAGAACAATGAGGAGTTTGAACAATTAACTACATTACTTTCATCGTTAAAGGAGATTTAATTGAAACTTTTAGAAATATTACAGAATTTTTTTTCCCTAACTTTCTAAAATTTAGAAGACAAAAGTTAATGCTTTTCTCTTTAAAGAATTCTAAACTTAAAATCAAATTGCAAGTCACGATTTTTTGCTTTGATTCCAAAAATTTTAGATTAACAGCTTTTTTATTTGTGATTACTTTTTAAGAAGAAATTTATTTTTGATTTCTGCCTGGTTGCTGTTTTCGTTGAACTGTTAAAATTATCTTTGCACCATATTCACAGGAGTTCTATAATTTCTTGAATTTAGAACATTAGAATTCTTAATCTGAACATTTGTCTCTTCGATTAAAGCTTTTGACTTTCTGACATGGACCCAGAAATGAGTTCTTCATCAATCTGACAACAAGCTGAGATCTCACCCTTCAGAAAATGAACCAATCTATAAGAAAATCACGTAGACTCAGGATGTACTTTCACTCGGACCACCTCTGCAGATTACAGAAAAGTAGTAAAATAATCACGTTTTATAGTTTCTTGAAGAAATGGGTCTTATACCCATGTTTTATTGAGGTGCAGTTCATTTGTTATCATATTTGACCTCAGATCTCGAATTTGTTGTTATTGTCAGTTTTGTAGGCTAAAAGATTTGTTAGTATTGCTTAACATGCTTGTTCTTTTTTGGTTTAATGCTTGAGAAATATCGATAAAAGTTTACAAGAGGAAAAAAAGGAAAGCAACAAGTAATATATAAAAAAAAATTTTAAGTCAATTCCTACTTCGATCAACAAAGAAAAATTTTATTTTAGCTACTTTTTATTAAATAGTTACAATTAACATAAATATGTAAATACATATGGCAGAATCACAACATTAAGTGGCCATTAATTTTTATTAATTATCATTAAAGTATCGTATTGCCATAAAAAACAATCGTGTATATAAAATTTCAGTTCAACTGAATGCACGTGAGAAAAAACCTTTTCAAGTTTTGACACAAGTCGCGAAAAGGGTCGCTAAGTCGCCAACGTGTCTGTATTTGTAATTCTATAAATAATTAGTTTTAATCAATTAATTTTTATTAATTATAATTAAATTAGTGTATTGTCATCCAAAATAACCATGAATATAAAATTTCAGCTCAATTGAGCGCTTTAAAATGTATTTTATTAACGATTGAAAATTCCACCAAGATAAATAAATAAAAAAAAACAAATAAATAAGTAGATAAATATATAGAGAGTGTGACCTAATAGTAGGAATTGGAAAAAAGATAACGAGAAAGTTTGTTTCAAGTCAACTTGTCAAACAAGATGAACTATTGGTGACAAGAATTATAAGCCTCTGAATTGTACCTAATTGGATGCAAATTTAAACATAAACTGTTACATAACATTCCAATTCCACATAAGTGCATAATGTACTCCGTGTAGATGGAAGATAAGAACATTTCGTTCCAATATCTTGTCAAATGAGGACTTCGACAAGCATTATGAGCCTCAGAGTTTCACCTAATTGCGTACAGAATTACACCTAAACTATTATAATACCTTTCCAATCCACATCAGTGCATAATGCACTCCAATAAGGATGAAAAATAAGTTTCATTCCAATATCTTGTCAAGTAAGGATTTCGAATCTTGAAGAATTTAATGGGCAAATGGCCCCATTATTTAAGGTATCCGAATACGTTCGGAACCGTGATTTTGCAAAAGCGCATAAATGGATAATTTTCATGATATTTCGTGTCACTTAGATCAGAATTCATGTATACCATTGTTTTAAGGACATTTTGACAAAATTTTTTTATTTTAATACAATATTTTGGCAAAAAATTAACTTAGAATAATTTTTTTTTCAAAATGTTCTCCTTTTGTGAAAAATGCTTCTATTATAATAATATTTTGCCTGCATATAGCTCAACCTCTCTACAGAGACTCAACTAGAATTTTTGAAATATATAACTTAGAAGTGGGTTTATCCATATTTTACGACAACAGAGGGGAGCAATTTTAAGAAAATAACGCCGATAATTATTTCAATGGGTTGTAACTCTGAAAATAATGTGAATTCTTTTCAAAAATCATGGTGGAACCTTGTACAGAGGTCTGAGCTATATACAGGCAAAATATTATTATAATAGACCATTTTCATGAAAAACATTTTTAAAAAATATTATTCTAAGTTATTTGCCGAAATATTGTGTTTAAATAATTTTTGTCAAATGTCCTATAACAATTTTATACATGTAATCTAATCTAAAGTGACACTAATATCATGAAAATTATCCATTTATTTTTAAAATCAAGTTCGAAAGTAGTCGGATACCTTAACACGGAGTTAAGTCTGGAGCTTATGTTCGTGAACTGATGGTGTAATTTACCAATTTAAGAGCCACAGCCAGTGGCGTAACGTATACACCAAACCATAATGTTATGGTTTTGCAATTCTTTGTAAGATTCAACTTGAGACCCTAAACTTGTCTTAGCAGGAGGAACCTAATATTCTCTGTTACGCCTCTGACCGTAGCAAAAAAGGATTAACTCGTATAGAAATCTGACATTTTACTGCGTGAGTCCTTTCGGTATATCATGAAGTATGTAAAATAACAGAAACCCCATTAAAGAAAATTAAAAACATTTAAGGGGTGTTGGAAACCTAAAATCTTCTTAATATGACAACTTTGAGGTTTTTACATTTTCAAATTGAATAGATTTTTAACCTTTCTAAAAATACCTTACTTTAACCTCCAGGGTAATTAGAAGCCCCTAGAACTTATTTTTAAATAACCTTTGAAACTGGGCTACGCCCATTTAAATGGCGAAAAATGTAAACAAAGTATTTTGTTTTTGATTAGAAGTTGAATGAGTGATGGAAATCAAAACATTTAATCCAGAATTGCTAAAAAAGTGTTTACATGGAGGTACACAAAATCCCAATGAAAGTATAAATAACGGAATATGGTTCGAGTACCGAAGAAAATATTTGTACAAATAGAAGTATCATTGGGAACATAGGATGCAATTTCATCATTTAATATGGAAAATGTATCAAAACCAGAAATTTTGAGATAACTTAATATTGATCCTGGTGATTACACGGTACAGGCAATGGGGTGCCTCGACGAACAGAGGCTGTTAAAGGCTAAATACTCATGTTTACAAGAAACAAAGGAAGTTAGGAAAGAAAAAAGACTTAAAAGAAGAGAGAGGATGGAGAGTTTCAAAAAATGTAGATCATTTGGACTATGGGGAGGAATATACATTAAAGTTCATTTATCTCAAAATGTAAATTTTTGATGTTCGATGTATCTTTTTTGAGAAAATAATGCTCACAGTTATGTAAAATTTTTATGATATATTTATAATGATGGCTATAATATATACTGAAATGAGCTTTTTGTAAAAAAAACTCAAAAATTTATTTTTTACAAATTTTTTTTATGTGAAAAATGAGTCAAATTTCACTATGTTTGATAAAATATTTTATAAATTATGAAAATATTCAAAATTAGCTAAAAGCTCATTTCAGTATAATGCGAAAGGTGTATTTTAATTGTATGAATAAAAAAAAAATTTCAAGCATGTCATATAACAGATTTTAAGAAAAGGTACATCAAAAACAGCCAATTTAACATAGTCGGTATAGAGGTTTCCTACTCCCCTTAAGAAGTTGCAGAATTTTTATATAAGATACGATTTTCTTGAGAATATCCGAGCAGTGTCGCATCGTTTTACTTTGAAGAGTTCTGTTATAATTTTTTTGTAAATATAGCGTAAAATAAACATTCTTTTTGTTGGAGAACTCAGCTTCGTTAAAAGCTCCACTATGTCAAAAGGATTGTTGTTAAATGGGAAGTGTTTGTTTGTTGTTGTTGTTTAGGAAGAATGTATCGTTTTTCGTTTACTCAGCGGGGTCAACACACCCATAAATAACCTTTGCTTTTGATTTGAAACAAACTGTTGTTTTGAATTTCCAATTTCGTGCACTTCTCTCTACACTTTCCCCTTACACACATTCTTACAAATTCTTTTGTAAGAATAACAGCAATTACATATTGGTTACTTTGGTTAATATTTTGACATTGGCGAATTAAAGACTGAAGAATATCTACAGAAAACGAAACATTTTATACAGAAAATTTATTCAAAAATTACAAAAGAGAAATATAAGCTGATGCATGTTTGAACCGCCTTTTCTTCAAAATTAATCCAAAATTCGAACCACGTTACATAAACTGTAAAAAAAAAAAAAACCTGTAATCTTCAAACATGTCACTATGAGGACGAAATATTGCTAAATGAATAAAATTGGTAGAAAATATTTTCTACTCTAATTACTGTAGAGTAAAACGCTAACAATAGTCTTAATTCTGGTAACCTGCCCTATCTGAAGAGCTAGTACATTTTTCCATTATTTTGTTATCCTGCAAAATATATGTGTTAGTCATACTTCTTGCGCCATTTTTTATGTGGAAAATAAGCGGGACAAAAAATTTGTATGTGGCACGTTATCGTCGATCCACATTTCAAGCTCTGGAGGACTAACTCGCTGCATGGAGATTATATACATTCATATCCCTAAGAGTAAATGTGAATTTTGCGAACTATTTGGGAAGTCAAAAACTATTCCGGAAGAATATGGTAAGGACTTTGAAGGATTTATGTGATATTTTTTCTTCTTTTAGAATAAATGTTCCATTCAAAAAACCCAAAAAGTTAAAAGATTAAAATCCTTGTGCGCACAATTAACTTTCAACTTAAAAAGTTTCAAAAATTCTCGACTTATTCACGGAAATATACAGAAAACCAGCCAACGTGAGAAAAATATGCCAATAACTAACCAACACAAAACTGCTTCATTTATTATTTTTTCTGGAAATGTAGACTGAATTACTTTTTTAATTTATAACAAAAAATTTATTTAACAGTATAGAAAAATAGACAGTTTTTTGAATGATAAAAATAGATTATACATGTGTGTGTCACTGAATGCCTTGACAGGGTTTATTACTCATTAGGCTAACAAAGATGCGTCAAGCGATTTATGTTATAAGTGACATTTTGTATCTAATATTTTTAACACAATCATGACATTTTTTAAAATCTGATACTTTAACTAGGTCATTGTCCTTTATTAAAGTTTAGATCAACGAATCAGATGAAGATTAAAAGGAAAAGAATGAATGTCAGCCGATTGAACAAGTGACTAGAATTCAAATCCGGAAGTTATTCTATTCTATACATGATGTTTCAAATTGAAGAAAAATAGTCACACGCGTGAAAAATGATTGAGAAGCGACTACGGAACAATTGGCTAGAATATAAATTCGAAATTGTTCCTGGATCATTTTTTAAATAAATTCTTATTTAAAATCTGTGTAAGAAACAATCATATAAAAATCAGAAGAAAAGTTTTCAACAAAATACATTAAGCACATCAATTATTATTGATAATATACAGTAAGAGCCCGCTTAACGCGGGGTATACGTTCCATCAAAGTAGAGCGTAATATGAAACAGCGTTAAACGAGGTTATCTCATCATGTAAATAATGGAGTTAGGGGAAGATAGGTAGAAAATTGGTCTGGTATTTTACCATTGAATTTATTATTAATTATGGTTCTTATAACAATAGAGCAAAATTTATTTCTTACAAGTATAGAAACATTATAAATGAATATACATATAAAAATAAATAAAATTCTAAGTCAGTATGTTTACATTTTCAAATAAAAATTCTTCTTGCTTTTTCCATTATAATATATTAGCTTAGGAGTATATTGCGTTCAATTTCGTCGTCAATCCATATAAAAAGTCGTTTTTTCATTTCCTCTATTGTATTATTTCTAGAACGGGTAATTCTAGTTGCAGAGCTTGTCGTAGTTGCAGTTGCCGATGAAGTATTTTTTCCTTATTCTTAAGAATGGTCCATATTGTTGAAGCTACCAAATTCAATGCAGCACCCATTTGAGATTGACGTTCACCAGTATCTAATCTTCTAATCAATTGCATTTTAGTTTCTAGTGAAATGCTTTTTCTTGTTGCTTTATTTTCGTGTTTTTTACCACCCATGATTAAAAACTAAAAATCCTAATATTTGTCACTATAGCAATCGTTATATTATGTAAATTTCTTCTTACAATAACGTCAACAAATGCTCGAAACGATAAAAATATTTTTGTATAACACCGCAGGAAAGAAGAAACACACATAAACTGCTTCGGATATCGGGAAGCCTAACGCATCGTGCAATATTTTGGGGAATCCCACAATTCAAATTAAAGAGCGTTACGCCGAAACAGCGTCCAACGGGCTCTTACTGTACTATTATAAAATAATCCCAAACTGAAATGGAGTAACGTCTAAGTAAGATTATATTTTCTTAAAAGATGCCTATTTAAATACGATAATACTCCGAACTTGGGCTGAATTCTGAAGTCGAGGTATAATTTCACATATAAAGACGCATAAATTATTTTTAGTTGAGGCCGGAAACGAAATAAAACAATAAATTACAGTTTAAAAAACTAAATAACACGCTTTTATAATGAATCGAACTAAAAAGTAAAAAATTCTTAATATAAGAATAAAATGATTAACGAGAAAATTAATGTCATTGGGATAAAAGCGTGGGGTGCTCGATATCAACTATTATAATTTCTTACTAGTTATATTCTGAAATGCAGTTAGTGTAAAAATTTAGTACAAAGCACACCCCAAGCTTTTACAACAATGAGATTTATTTGCTCGTTAGTCATTTTATTCTTAAAATAATAATTATTTTTTTACTTTTTAGTTCTTTCGATAATATTTCTAAGATTTCATCTCTACAGATACAGGTCTAACTAATAAAAGTGTGTTAAGAAGAAAAATTAAATATCAATCGTATTATATCACCTTTTAAACGTATTGCTATAATGTTAATTCGTATCATCACTTCTAAACGTATTGCTTTATAAAAATAAAACATATTCAGCAGTTAGAACATAAGTTATTTTTATTCACATTCACGACTCTTTTTTTTCCTTTCTCACATAAAGAACACTTTTTATGTTTGTCTTATTTGTATTAATAACAAGCGTTTTCATTTTTAGCGTTGCACCTTTTTAAAGGGTAGGGTCTTTTAGTCGCCGTATCTGGAATTAGTCACAAAATTTGGAAATGGAGTATGGAATTAGTCCAAATTTTGAAATCCTGAAAATCGTTATTTTTGACGATCCTGATCAGGACAATGGAACAAAATTTTAAAATTATTGTATTGTGATCGGTCCTTGACAAGTGTGCATAATTTCGAATTAATCTGACCTTTTAAAGTGGGTAAAAATCGAGTCCAAAGATTCCATTAAAAACAAATGAAACTTATATTAGCGTGTTAATAATTTAGAAGAAAAATATTTTATAATATTTTAGATAACACCAACACAAGGTTTCACAAAAAACAAAGTAGTCTCGAACAAAGTAGTCTGCCAGCTCAAAAACTTTTTTTCTCTCTCTCAAAATTTCATCGTAGCATGCTAATAAATCTTTTATTCCGTTTCTTTTTTTTTTATTTCCAAAAATAGGCTCTTAGTTGATATGCATATTTTCTAAAATTTATAGCCGTTTTTCAATTAACCCTTTATCTACCGCATTATGATTTACTGCAGTTTTTTTCATGCAAAATTTTTTTAAATCACTACATTGAAAATTAAAGGGTATGCATAAACGAAATACTCAACTTTGGGAAATTTAATCCGTTAGAGCTAATTAATTAATTAAAGATATTCCACTGTAAAATTAATTATATGTACACTGTCCACTTAAAATAAAGAGTCAAATCGTTTTTCTAAGGTCTTCTCTCTCTCATTAACATACAAAATAATAAGACACCTTTAGACATTCACTATTTTTTCGGAACAAAAATGACAATCTTCGCAATCCGTTGAAAACGCCAAACGTAATTTCTGCTATAAAACTATTCGCCTTCCTCGCTAAAATACTCATCATAGAACCTGTACTGCTATATATCTTGGAAGAGTAGATTTCAAAGAATATTCCTGCTAAGTATCGTCAGAGTATTCGTAAAAGGATTATTCTATGTAATTTTTAAGTGAATGGTACTTATAAGTACTGTCGGTAAATAAGGGTTAAACTGAGACCTTCTGCCAAATTCCCAACCATCATTCGATCTTTCTGATTGAAGTCAAACAATCAAATAAAGAAGTGAAAATAGTTTAAAATTTATTGAACTGAATTACTCTAACCCGTTCTTCAATGAGAAATGTATGGAATACGTGCATAAACACAGGGCATGAGAATTTAAAATTTCGAATTTACAGAACTATACAAATTGTACAAAAAATTATATAAATAATTTACGGTATGAATGAATAAAGTAAAAGTTTTGTAAAAATTTACTTTTTATTATTCTAATTTAAAAGATTCAAGGGATTCTTATTATTAAAATAGAAGCATGGTATAATATTATCCAAATGATTTCAGATTTTTTTATATTTATTTCCTCTTTACACAACAGCAATTTTCAAAGGTAAATTTATTTGTTATTTTGATTATAAATCCTTCCTGAAAATATTCAGACTTATGTGTATAAAGGGAAAGATATTTGCAATTTTTTACGTATTCATTCTAATGTACAATAGAAAGCAAAAAACTCGTAAACGCACGTTTTTTGCACCCCTTTTTCAGTTCGATAGACAGGCTTATTCTAGAGGTCTGAGAAATTAGGAACAATAGAAATAAACATTGCCAATTTATATAAAATTATTAGACCTACAGACTTGAGTTTTGTTGGAGAATGAATTTTAAAGAAATGAATATATCCAAGAATGATTTTTTATATCTAAGAATAATTTTTTTTAATATTTAAGAATAAATTTGGCGGAAATTACCTTCCAAGAGTGTTACGGGGGCGTAAAAGATAATTATACTTCCGCTGCAGAAATTCAGAATCTGCTCTTTTGAAATCAAAAGGCAAGGATATTTTTCATTACAATTGAAAGCTTTGTGCTAGGAGTAAGATATCAGTTACTTAAAAACATAGTATATTATATATAGTCGTATAACAACTCAGTGGCACAACAGCCCATAAGGGGCCCAAGGCCTACTGTTCCCATTTCAATATACGTGACCTTGGGCCCTGAGGTGCATGAGTAAATATTCCGATCAGGTGGTCAGTCTGATGTGAATCTCCCAGTGTTAAGTTCCCAAGCAAACTTGGTACTCATTTATGAACCCACTGAAGGGATTAAAGGCTGAGTCGACCTTGCCCAGCCCGAGTTTTGAACCTCGGACCTGTGGTATGGGAGCTTGATGAACTACCATTCAGCCACTGGGCTTCACATCATGGGTATAACATCATGAAATACCCAACAAACCGGTTGGGTCACTGCTGGAAATAGTAATGATCTCTTATTAAAATGAGTACAACTATTATGTAATGCTGCATACCGTGGAAAAAAATGCTTTCAAAATATTGGAGAAAAGTTCGAGGAGAGTAAAATTATATTACTTTTGTTTTTCTTTTATGTTAATTTTTATGTATTATCTGTTAAAGTTACATTTAGATCTGGACAAATGTGTATTTAATTTTCCTGCCTTACACTAAGGTATCCGACTACTTTCGGAACCGTGGTTTTGCAAAAGCATATAAATGGATAATATTTATGATATTTAGTGTCACTTAAAATTAGAAAATGTATATAAAATTGTTTTAAAAATAGTATTACAATAAAAAATTATTTAAGTACACTATTTTGACAAAAAATGAACATAGAATGTCCCATTTTCAAAATATTCTCCTTTTGTGAAAAATGCTTCTATTATAATACTATTTTGCCTGTATATAGCTCAGACCTCTGTACAGAGGCTCAACTAGAATTTTGGAAATATATAACTTAGAAGTGGGTTTATCCATGTTTTACGACAACAGAGGGGAGAAATTTTAAGAAAAAAACGCCGATAATTATTTAAAATGGTTGTAACTCTGAAAATAATGTGAAGTTTTCAAAAATCATAATTGAGCCTCTGTATAGAGGTCTGAGATATAGACAGGCAAAATATTACTATAATAGAAGCATTTTTCACAAAGGGAGATTTTGAAAAAAGGTTATTCTAAGTTAATTTTTTGACAAAATATTGCATTTATATAATTTTTTTTTTGCCAAAATGTCCTTAAAACAATTTTATACATGTATTCTCATCTAAGTGACACTAAATATCACGAAAATTATCCATTTATGCGCGTCTTTAAAATCACGGTTCCGAACGTAGTCGGATATCTTAAAACTTCCACAAGATTTTCATTTTATAATTTTTTTTTATTTGCTGGAATTTTATTCGATATTTTCCCTGGGTCCTAAGGGCATGCATATTTAAAATCTCTTAAAAACACCCTTGCCAATTTATATGTAAATCAAGGACACCTTATTAGATCATAGATAAACCTTAAATGATTTCTTAACTTAAAATTTCCCACTAGCTCGTGACTCTGTGTTTTCTTTTGAAAGATAATCTGACACCAAAATAAATATCCCACATCTTGGTGTAACATCTTCTGTTATCACTTGAAATAAAAATGGCTGTTCCATTGACACACCTAACGACCTGTCCTTTCTTGCCTCCAATAGAAGCATGTGATTTAATGAAGACGAGTTTTTTCAAGTTTTAGGTGACCGGTATTCTGTGTGATTCTCACCCAATGTTATAGGACAGTACGTTTGAAATTCAAGAGACGTTTTTCATCAAAGAAAATGGCAATCAATGTAGGTCAGTTTTTTTTTCACAGACTAGATACATATAGGTGAAGGTAGCGATATTGTTTTGGAAAGTATTTGTTTTTATCTGTAAAACTTTAAAGAAAAAGAATTTTTTTAGGCATTGAAAGTTCTAGAGACCAAAATAATCTTTAGCAGATTAATACTGTGTTCTTGGCTCTTTAGTGTAAGAAGGCTGATACTGAAAAAACACCCATTGAAATTAGTCTTGTAATAAATTAAAATAATTAGTATGTATAAGCGAAAGCTAGTTCTTCGATAGTATTTTTAGTAAAAAGAATTATTATAATTCACATAGGATCCCCCAAAGATAGCAACTTGTGGTGTTTTTTTTATAAAACCTCAAGCTAAAATGGAAAATACAATACTATGAAACAATTCAGTTTGAAAATAAAGTATTACATTTTAATAAATATTCTATTAGTGCTTTGATTTATTTATATATTTTTAATTTACTTTGACTATTGTATAGGACAGTCCAAGATAACAGAAGCACTCTTTTCATAAATTGTTGAAAATTTTTTTTGTAACTAATTCGGAGAAATAAATTTAGAGAGTAACTTTAAAGAGAGAAATAAAGTTATTTCGGATTTTATGATTTGGAAACAAAATCTCTGTGTGTTTTTGAAAAAAAAAAAAGAGTAGTTCAAGCTCATCTCTTAAATGTGATATCGGAATCTCTAGTACGATGTTTCTACTCCAGAAAATCATATTCTAGAAAATGCTGAAAAATAGATGGAATTTAAATAAGTGATATTAGAGATGTTTTAAATTTTAACTCCGCAGTTGGACAACTTATACAAGGTATCCGAACACGTTCGGAGTACTTTTTAAAAAACTACATACTAAAACATTATAAAAGCTTTTTAGGGGAATCACGATTCCAATGTTTAACTACCAATATTTTAAAAAAAATTATCTAAATTTTGCAAAAATCACAATTATAAGTGAAATTTTAGCAATATTTTTGAAAAACTTAATCTTGCATCAGTAAAAGTATTGCGGAAACAAATCAGATGCATTTATCTGGAGAATGTACTAAAATTTCAATGTTTGATTAAAATTTGAAAATTTTAGAGCAGATCGAGTAAATATTATAAGAAATGCGACATATTTTTTATAAGACCATTATCAGGCCATAACTCAAAAGATATTCATACAATAGGAAATATTTTGGTACATTCTCCCGCAAAGCGGGAAGACCTCGTCAGTAGCTAGGCCTAGTCAGTAGAGGTATACTCCCAAAAAATTATGTCCAGCGGTCAGGCAAAAGCGGACAACAGTCTCGGCTCTCTCCATGTGCCTCGGGATTGGATCTACAGTGGCTAGAGTTTCCCATGGCTTTCCAAAGCTCTTGGTTTTTGGTCACGGCAATATATTTGTCAATGCATGTGGAAATAATGCTCTTTGCTCTTCTGAGGGTCAAGGAGACTTTCTGTTGAGACGTTTGGTCAGCTCTCTCATTGCCGGGGATCCCAAAATGACTTAGGACCCAAATCCAGCCATATGAGATGACTTCCGCAATTTTAGTTTGGCACTGAATTGTGTTAAGGTAGTCAGTAGGTGTATTATTGCTCAAAGCTAAAATTGCAGCTTGGGAGTCTATGAAGACGACAACTTTTGCATGAGCTAGGTCAGCAGCTAATAATTGCGTTGTAGCTTCACAAACAGCCAGGACAACACCGTCCTAGTTGGTGGCGTTCTTTCCCACGGCCAATGAGTCTTCAAACAGCCGATAGAACCATCCTACGCCGGCTCAATTTGTTTGTGGCAGGTATGAGTTCAAGATCTTCATGTTCGTGTGGTGTGAAAATATGGAGAATGAGGTGCAAGCACAGATATCGTTTTTGTCACTTGATGGTTCAAAATTACCAGTACATAGTACAAAATTACCTGGTCAATCGTCAAAAACTCCCATGTTACCTTCTCTAGTGTACTTGTTCATTTAGTACGACACATTTTTCAAACAATCATTCCGAAAAACTACTTTTAAATCCATGCTCCATTCTCTCAATGAAAACCAAATTACGAGGTGCGTCGGCAATAACTTTAGTGTTGCTTTATTGTGCAATGGTAATAAACTCTCACTCACTCACTTAACGAAAACCCATTAAACAATATTTCACTCGAGCAATTATGAAGGTAAAAAAGGTAAATAAATAAAACAAAAATATGCTGAAAAGATCTCTGGAAATGTTTAGATAAAAAAATCATTTAGATATATAAATGTAGTTTTTATGCGTGTGTCTCAAATTTAAAGAAATATGGGAGAGAGGAAGGTTTTTTTTTTTTTAATTCCTATTATTAGGTCACAATCTCTCTATATTTATTTATATTGGTGGAATTTTCAATCGTTAATAAAATACATTTTAAAGCGCTCAATTGAGCTGAAATTTTGCATACATGATTATTTTGGATGACAATACAATAATTTAATTATAATTAATAAAAATTAATTGGTTAAGATTAATTATTTGAAGAATTATGAATACAGCCACTTTGGCGACTTAGCGACCCTTTTGGCGACTTGTGTCAAAACATGAAAACCTTTTTTTTCTCACGTTTTAAAGCATTCAGTTGAACTCTGAAACTTTTATATACACGACTGTTTTGGATGACAATACGATACTTTAATGATAATTAATAAAAATTAATGACCACTTAATGTTGTGATTCTGTCCTATGTATATAATATTTATATTAATTGTAACAATTTAATAAAAAGTAGCTAAAATAAAACTTTTCTTTGTTGATCTAAGTAGGAATTGGCTTAAAAATTTTTTTTATATTATTTTACTGTTAAGTCGTTAATTATTTATTTCGTTATTGTAACCAAATGTCACTTCTGAACGTAGTATTTTTTATAAATGAATATGGACAAAAAGAATGCTAGAGAATAATACGAATTTTTTTAAAGTAAAAAGGATATTTAAGTTTATTATTTTTTTATAGGATATTTAAGTTTATTTTATAACATATTTATTATGTGAAAGTATTTCAGATTCCCCTTCTCATTACTTAATGTTCTATGCGTTTACTATCTTTAAACGGCGTGTTCATTATTTATTTTTTGTTCACGTTTTTTTTATGTATTTAATACTTTTTATCGTAAATTTCCGTTTTATTTCTAAACACTTGGGCTTCGCTACTCAACAACTTAATAAAGATATTTCTCAGAAAATTTGAAAAAGCAGACTTAATTTAGAATTAGAAATTGATGATTTTTAAAAATAATAATTAAAAAATAATAAAAATAATAAAAAATAATTTTGACAATTATAGAAGAACCCTATACATCGAATACTTTTAACTCTTTGTATAACTCTTACTCATTAAGTATTTGTTGCATTACGCGCAGGAGCTGTATAGAGAAAATTATTATAATAAACAGGGATTGGACGATGAAATGAAAACATTGTTGATAACTGTACAAGGTTATTTCACGCTTTAGTACACCCCAGATAATGATGTCCATAATGAAATTTCAGGTTATAATCAGTAACGGTTAATGTGAAGGTTAAATTAACCGAGAAGTCACGTCAGATATTGTGATTTAAAATAACATTACATTAGAATTTAAATGAGAACAAATTGCTTTGGGATATTTTCAAAATATATACAATCAAGGATCTGGTGTGCAGAAAACCTTAGGTTCAGGGTCATTTTAATATTCTACCAAAAATAACGAGATAGTGAGAATTATTGTGAATAGAAGTAATTATCAAAGTAGACTAGAGCTAAAGAATGGAATTTACAAATGCTAAACTGTATTGTGGCTGAAAATGTAAAGGTGCAAATGCCTTGATAAAAAAGGTTCAATTCTTACAGAATTTAGCCATTTAACTGGAAAGTGATCTGCTAAAATAAAATTCTTGAAGGTGATGCGTCAATGCGAGAAAAATGTCTTATAATTTTTTATGTAAATTTCTACTACAGGAATAGCATATAATTTCAGTTACATTCAAAGAACTCATATTTTATATTTTTCCTTTTAATTACAATAAGTTTGTATTTAGTCCAAACTGTGCTCTCTCTCTCTCTCTCTATTTATAAATTTAAATTAGAAAGAAAAATTAGACATAAAAGTATATAATAAAGAGCACAATTTTTTTATCACATTTCTCTCAATTTGCTATAGAATTATTAAACACTTAAAAAAAATCTTTTAGCGATGATCATACTTAAATCAAACTATTTATTAAATTTAAGAGCATTTCTTCTCAGTTGTGTGTAAGTAAATACTATGGTCCTGTGTTTTTTTTAAAAAAAACATTGCATTAAAATAAATACAGTTATACCCCGACCTTTTCGATAGATGGGACTGCTTGATCGGGGTATAATTTCGTATACAAATACATATAAATTATTTTTAGATGAGTCCGGAGACGGAAAAAAAAAAATTGAAAAAAAAAATTTTTTAAAGGTTTTTCGGCAAAAGTAGGGGGAAGCCTGAACAAAACCCCCGGAGCTCTTTTTTAAACCAGAAAAATGCCCCATTTTCATGAAAATTTGCAACATTATAAAACTGTTAAAAAGTGGGGGTTTTTAAATTTTTAAAAAATTTCCGGGGAAATATAATTTTTTTTTAAAACGAAAACTCATTTAACATTATGGTATAAAGGGGAAAAAAAAGCCGGGAAAAACATTTTCGCCAGAAAAATGGCCCGCTCGGGCCAAAAAATGAAAAATGATAAAATAAAATTTTTTTCTCTAAGGGAAAATGAAGCCAGAATATAATATTAATTTTTTATTTCTTTTACACCTGAAAAAATGTACCCAATTCGGGTTTATTCTTTAACATTAACCAAAAACAGCCATAATAGAATCTTAAATTCCCAAAAACAAAATCGCAAACCGAAGTTATTTTGATGTAGAAGGTTTTATAAAATCTAACGAAGTAGTCTGCCGGATCAAAGGCCTTTTTTTCTCCCGCAAAATTTTCCGTAATTTAGTTAATAATATTTTTATTCCTTGTTTTTTTGAAGAAATACAATCTTCGTTGGAGTCTATATTTTCTAAAATTTGCCATTCTTTTCCAATTAAACTGATGCCTTCTGTCAAATCTTAACCATTATTGGATTTTCTTATCGAATTCGATCGTTCTGATTTTCTGATCTGGGTCTAAAGACTCAAGTTCTTCAAAATCCTGCTCTTACATATGAATGTATGAGCTCTTCAATTGTCAGTTCCTGATTGTGGGAAACCAGTACTTCCTGAACGTCATCACTATCCACTTCTAAATTTATTTGCTTAACAAGATAGACAGCTTCTTCAATCACATTACCAATTTCACCAGGTTCTGGTACTGATTTTATCTGACTTTTAGTGATGACTAGAAAAACAAGTAATATAAAAAAATATTTTTTTGTCAATTCCTACTTAGATCAAACAAAAAAAATTTTATTTTAGCTACTTTTTTTTAAATAAATTTCAATTAATATAAATATGTATATACATATGATGGGAAACAAAGCATTAGGGTTTAAAAATTTAAATTTTATTAATTTTCATTAAAATATCGTATTGTTTATCAAAAAATCGTGTACATAAAATTTCATTTCAACTGAATACTTTTAAAAAAGCGGAAAAAGAAACCCTTTTTAAGTCTTAACCAAAGTCGCTAAAATGATCACTAAGTCCCAAAAAAAGATGCCAAAGGGTCGTATTTGTTTTTTTCTGTAAATAATTTGTTTTTAAACAATTAATTTTTTTTAATTACAATTAAATTACTGTATTGTCTTCCAAAATAATCATGTATATAAAATTTCAGCTCAATTGAGCGCTTTAAAATGCATTGTACTTTATTAAGGGTTGAAAATTCCACCAAGATAAATAAATAAATAAATATATAGAGAGTGTGAGCTAATAGTAGGAATTGAAAAACAAGAATCGACGAGATTCCAAAATTGTATAACTCCGCATTCGCGTTGGAGTCGCGTAAATCGAGGTATTACTGTACAACCAACGGCAAATTTACTACGTTTTCTTTATACATTAAACTACAAGCTATGAAATAATATTTATTTTGATTTTTTAAAACTTTTTAACATAAACTATTGCAGATCTGCATGACTGCAAACTAAAAATTCATTGAACTTCTAAATTCACTCTTTCTTTGACGTTTAGAAATTATACTTTCTTCTGAAACATACATACATCCAAATAATAGTTAGTCATTGTACAGACAAATAAACGAAAATAATCGATATGGGAATTGATGGATTTCAGCCTGTTTATTGTAGTACTGTATTAAAGGAACCTAAAGTTTTATTGAATTCGATCAACTGTATTTTAAAAGGATACTTATAATTAAAATATTAAAACAGAGAAAGTTTTATTAAACTGATTTCCATTACTCTCTTTTTCAATTTCTACTATTAGCTCACACTCTCTACATATTTACTTATTTATCTTGGTGGAATTTTCAATCGTTAATAAAATACATTTTAAAGCGCTCAATTGAGCTGAAATTTTATATACATGATTATTTTAGATGACAATACAATAATTTAATTGTAATTAACAAAAAAATTAATTGATTAAAACTAATTATTTAAAGAATTACAAATACAACCACTTTGGCATAATTTTTGGCGACTTAGCGACCCTTTTGGCGACTTGTGTCAAAACTTGAAAAGGTTTTTTTCTCACGTTTTAAAGCATTCAGTTGAAGTGAAATTTTATAAACACGATTGTTTTGGATGACAATATGATTCTTTAGTGATAATTAAAAAAATTAATGACCACTTAATGTTGTGATTCTGTCTTATGTATATACATATTTATATATTAATTGTAACTATTTAATAAAAAGTAGCTAAAATAAAAATTTTCTTTGTTGATCTAAGTAGGAATTGATTAAAAAATTTTTTTTAATATTACTTGTTATAAAATAGATTGATTGTTGTCCGTTAATGTCACACTTTGAAGTAACACTAGAGCTATTGCTAACGAATTTTTTAATCTTGAGCCATAGTTAGCCAACCGCCTAATTTTGAGTGATAGTGAGGTGTTAGCTACCTGAGCAGGCACCCCACTCTCCAAATTTCCACACCGCACCAACAAAAGGCTTTTGAGTCTCATCAGATTTAATGTACATCCGCCCTACTTAGTGGTGTAATGCACACCCCCACATCACGCGCGGGGGAGGGGCAGGATTCTAGGGGTTCCCGAAGCTTGACTGACTCCAAATACGTATTTAACCAATTTATAAATTATTAAAGGCAAAAACTGACTTTGCAGGGGGGCCTAATATTCTCCATTATGCCACTAGCCCCACTACACAGTTTTTATTGGTGTAATAACTTTATTACTTTCTTAAATACTTCTCCATATCATCAACTACTACACATAATTCTCTTGATTAAATACAATTATCTTGATTATCACTATAATCAAAAAACAATCAAACTACAATGTGTACGTCGTTTCTCAAATCAATCAATTCAAACACAGTCCATCGTGTTAAAACACTTCCAAGAAACTACTCTTGGTACAGCAAACCGCACGTCGGTTCTCATGGAAGGAATTCCATTTCCTTCGGCCCAAAACAGTTCAGCGCCTCCCGCTTACAAAAACAAGGACTTTTCTTTCCTGACCATACTCTCCCGGGTCAAGAAACCCTCTCCTCCAAACACAGTAACCCTTCCCCTGCAGGTGGGGGAACATCGCCAACTCTTAAAGAATCTACCGCCAAACAGTAGTCAGACACTACAGTTGGCGACTTGACAGAAAAAAACGTCTTTCTGCTACTGAAGTCACCTTTATACAGTCAAGTCTATAATTCTTTGGAGGTAAATTTATAATAATTAGGAGTTAAAGTAATTTTTGATAATTTGTGAGTAGATCTATGATAATATGATAATTTAACTATCATGGTATGATTATAAACTATTTTTTAAACCTATTTGGTTGCTTTAAATGAGAGTATGTCGTTGTAAAGTTTACTTTTTATTTGACCATGGATGTGTGATGATCCTACAAATACACTTGTGTCGCTTGGACCCTTGAAACACCCAAGGAGAGATATCGAAAACAAATGCAAAAGTTGTATTTAAATATTTTTAGAGAACAATTAAGTGTCCTAATAACATTGAAGTCCTTAAATTTACCCATCAAGAGTATAATTTAAATTACAATATCGATGTTTCAGTTTATCAAATAGACAGAAAGCAAAATTTATTTTAAATATCATTTTGCTTGAAAATATTAAATGATATAACCGCAAAAGTATTTTTTTACGCCTTATAATTCTTAATAGTTTTTGCCGAGCAAGAAATTACTACCTTCCTACTCCCCCCTTAACATTTAGGCTCATCCGCTTCTGCAAGGCGTAGAATACATGGGCCGATAAAGAAACTTTAAAAGGCTTTGAATAGCATAGAAAGCAAAATTTAAGAAATATAATTCATTTATATTCATTGACCTTGAAATGATCTGGATTGGTCATCCATTATAACCTACGCAACCACAAAATCTTGATATAGAATCAATTTGTCTTGTATTTTTAAAAAGAGAAACGCAAAATACTATTCTTTAAATTATTCTGAATGACTGATTGGGGTGGCTATTATTCGAAAGAAAGATTGCAAAGTTCATAGGCCATTGTATATCATTTGAATATAGTATTTCTAAAATTTTGCACTTTTTTTCATAAAATGATTTATGTCAAAAGATATTAAACAGTTGATTGCAATTTATTTTATTTTGAAATCTCATTTCTTATAGTACCGTGGGAAAAAAGCAGATGGCGACTCCTATTATAGAAGAGTAGATGTATTAAAGGACAAAGACAAATAGATGACTACACGAAAGCAAATCAACGTATATACACCAAAGAAATATTATAACAGATTATTAACAGTAGTTAAAAACGCACTCGTTATAAAGAAGCTTTACAATTCTCCAAAAACGGCTTTCCAAACCAGCGCCGTGCAAACTTTCCCAGGGTATGGGTTACTTCTAATTTTTCAAGGAGTGGTGATCCACCTGGTCACGTAAGTGTGGTGAGCTAAGAAAAAGTTCTAAGATACTTTTTATACGGAATAGGTACTTACCTACATTCCTAACTTATACTTTTAAGATCGCCTTTAAAGCAAAACGCAAAGTACAAACATAATAATAATATCTACACAAATATTCTAATATCACAAATGATGCATTTATTATGAAACACAATTCAAAATACTACATTAAAATAACAAAACATTTTCATCTTAAGTTAGTGCTCATACTTATAAACAGTGTAAGACTTAGTCTGCATGCTGTCAGCCAATCTTGAATATTTCGATATATGTTTCCCAACTGCTAATCTTCAGGCGGTCACTCAAAAATGTCTTGATGGTCCACAGGTTGATCGCGATCGACTTAAGGCCCACCCCTGCTCTAAACAGTTCCACAAGCAGGAGCTCAGAGAAATTCTCTCTCTGATCACAATACTGAACTCGACTGACTGACTTCTGAACTCCCTCCAACCTTTGTTGTAGTTTCTCATGCCACCTGATCTCGACTGTGCCGGATCTAAGCCCACGAAATTCATATGGCAAGGGCTGTCGTTAGTCGTAGCCTAAAGTACCATGCAGGTGACAGTACGATTTAGCTTGGCTCCACCTAACTTTGAGGGAGCGCGCCCTGAGGGGGTCAGGGACATCCCACCTCTCTTTCCCTTCCTCCAACTTCACGAGAGGACTTGTGGTTGGACGGCTATTTAGAGTATCCCCATACCGCAAAGACACTATATATACACATTTACAAACATTCATGCCTTCTCCGAGATTCGAACCCAGACCCTACGGCACAGCAGTCAGCGTTGCTAACCACTATACCGGATGTACTACTCCCCCCGACCTTTATATAACCCCATGGAAATTTCCAGAAGGCTCGATCCCAGTGACTTCTCGAGGATTTTTTGGAAATATAATGTTTCATAATTTAGAGAACTCCACTCCAAATTTCCATTTGGTATTTCAACAGAAACGACAACAAAATGTAAAGAATAAAGACAAGATTTACATTCGAGTTCGAATTTTTACAGAACTCAACCGCAAGATGGCTTCTCAAATACTTTGGTTAAGAGTTCTAAAAATCAATAAGAAAAAAAAATCTTTATTATTAAAAAAAATACCAACTTTTATGTTTCCAGAACAAATGCCCTACTGTTCAACTAAGACATATTACAGCCCTCCAGAACCACAAAGCAGGCATGACGAAGAAAAAAGCGGATGGTGTGTTAAAAGAAAAATCTGCATTAACAATGAGCTATCTCGCGATCATCACTCTAAATACGTGCTCAGCTAAAACAATGGAGATCCCCGACTTTCAGATACAATCTAAGACGACATGAATCACGAGGTAGATTGTTCCAGATCTGAGCGCGAGCTTTTGATGTTCATAATAGGATTACAAGATGTCTGATGCAAGGTCTTGTTGATGAGAACTTAAATTTCGGTCCTTGTTAGACTCTCAAAGTTCTTGTGTTAAGAGCTTAGGTTGATAATAATTTATTTTATGATCAATCATGGTGCATTATGAAGGGCTGTTTCAATAAAAAATGTCCAGTGTTTCATAAAACTTTATTGGCATTATAGTGCTTAATTCTTTTCTTTTGAATCTTTATGAATATTCATAAATAATTCCATTTTATGCCTTTTCTTTCACTCAATATACCTTATGAATCTCACGAATTTATTTGACTGGGTCAGTGATGAGAAAAAATTTTTTTGAGGAGAAAATCTATGTGAAAAAATAAGTTTCATGATTCAAAATACAGTGGAAATCGGTTAACACGAAACTCTGAAGTATTTCTTCGTGTTAAAAGATATTGTAAAAAAATGCATATATGCATGGATTTAGTAAAAATCAATGGAATAAAAATATTCACAAGAACTTAATTGAATTTCATACAAAATTTTCACGTGTTTTGAATAACAAAACATTTATTGAGTTATTGGAAAATAATCTGATATTTTTCTTTACATTGTCCTTTTTAATATCAAATTGTCAACAAATTGTTTGATGTCGTCCGTTTTGTTATTCTTTTCAACATTGGAATGTGCGTCTAAAACACTGCGCATACTTTTCATGATGTTCCTCATTTCGGATGACGTGGGAGCAGGGGTTGCATTATTCATTTCATTTTCGTCGTCGGAATCTGCATCAATGATATTTTTGAGCTTTGAACAAAATGTCTTTGTCTGCCATAATTAGGGCTGTACACACATTATGATTTTCCGAATTCTTCCGAGGATACAGTAGGACAGTACGATAGTACATAATAAACTTTCACAAACATTTCATTAAGTGTCGGCACATTTTCAATGCCCAGAAGAGAAATCTTTTCATGTTAAGCGATTTTCGATTCGTGTTAAGCGAAAAAATGCATTAAAATACATAGTTATAGAAATACATACATATTTCGTCTTAAGCGTTTTCGCGTTAAACGCATTTCATTGCATAAACTCATATAAAATAAAATAAAGACTACACACACGAATTTATATATAAGTACTTTGAAAATATATACTATATTAGTACTTAAATACGATGGATGGAATTGTGACATTCTATATTTGTTTTTTTTTTAAATTTTAAATATGAAAATGTATAAGTATAATTTAATAAATTTAGGGTGTTCCGCTTTTTTCCACATGCAAATTTTGTGAAAATATTACTTCAATGTTTATTTTTATAACAATAAAACTTGAATACGAAAAATATACTAAAACTTCTATGAAAATTTTCGCATATACATATCCTTAATTGAATCATTTTTAAAAAGTCAAAGCGGGAATTTCTGTATTATTTTTTTAAAATCTGAAGCGGGCTAGGTGGAACCTCTAGGTGGACAGTAGTTTGTCCACTGCTGTATATGTCCATCTCTGTATTATGACATGTATTCCTGTATTTCACACTGAGGCAAGACAAAGTTTATGGATTACGTTCTCAATATTAAAAGACTTGTACAATAGAGACACAAGAAAATATACCGTACATACCATTATACCTTTATATTGTATAAGAAATACATTTGCATATGGTATAAGAAAGATATACATATACAATACCATTCTTAGAAAATACCACAAAATACACCGGCAAACAATTATTTTGAAAAACGAATAATTTTTTATTATGCAGCACTCTTTCTATTAATTGCGCAAAAAAATATAAATAATAATGATGTAAAAAATACCTTGAAAAAATATCAAATCCAATGTTCTTTGATACTCAGTTATTTTTTACACGGGAAGAAATTTTCAGTAAGAAACTTTTAAGAAACTTTCTGATAGTCAAAAATACAATTTGAAAGATAATTATCATTAATTTTATAGTTTTACCCTGAATTTTGATTTTCACTTCAAACATCTCTGCTTCGTATTGTAAAATATTTAATTCTATTTAAATTTCTTTTGTTAGAACTAATTTTTAATCGACTATTTAAATTATACATAAATATAGATATAGTGTTTTTAGATTGAAAATTCTTTTCCATATCATTATCGTCTGCTTTAATTCAATAATTTTTGGAACTTTAATTTATTTTATTACTTAATTTATTTGCTGATATATAATCGTCTGTTTTTAAAGTTATGTTGCTTAAATTGGCATCTCCTGTATAATTCTAAATATGTTTTTTTTCAGTCGGAGAAAAGAACTGTAATGCATAATTAACGTTGCTTGTTCTTTAACTGTATTTTATTTTTATATATTTTCGAGATGCTATCATTAATCTGGAGATCTTTTTGATTATTTGAAGGATTATAAGAATAAAAGACGTCCATGCAATATAAATTTCGACTTCTATTATTTACAGAATCTAAACTCAACTAATCCACGTAAGTAAAAGACACTTCTATACTTTGTAATTACATTTTCAATAATGATCGTTCTATAAATCTAGCTTGCTGTAACATTTCTCTAAACAAGGATTAAAGTTTTGAAATAAATTGTAAAATTATATTAATTTTTTTAAAAAATATTACTTTTGTCTATTAAAAAAATTCTTTGACTTTTAAAGACATATATACTTATCACGAATTAAATATAAATTAAACTGACATAACTAATTTTTCAATTTTATTTAATCTCAAATCCTATTTATGAATATATTTAAATTTTGTGGTGGAATTTTATATTTATTAGTACAAATGTGTATTTATTAATATTTTGAAAAACCGTGCAATTTTAAAATCTTTACAATTTTTTTAAAAAGTTCAAAAATATCTTATTATTTCTGTACAATGAAAGCATTATAAAATAAAATTGTGTTAAAAAGGTCTTTTCTGGGAAGAACAAGGATTTAAAAAGCGTTCAAAAAATAAAATAAATAGATGGCACTGATGCATTGAAAAGTTTTGATGAATTCTTTTCAAATCTAAATTTAGGTTACGGGGTCAAAAGCATTTGTATTCTAAGTAAATATATTTACCTTGAATATTTCAGAACAAAATTTCATATTGCACTTTGAGGGAGAAATGTTTGCAAGCATTCGTAAAATTTTTTTTTATTAAGTAAAAACATTGAAACTAAATTATAAGAAAATAATGCAAAGCAACTTGCTCTCGTATGTATATCTACAGATAGTAATAAATTCTCATTCATTTTTAATATTTTATATAATGGATTAATATAGATAAATTACTCGAAAAAACCTTCGAAAAGTGTCATTGATTCCTATTGTTTTTATCTTAAATTTTTGAGCATTATTAAAAAGCCATTCTAGAAGGCTCAGTTTATTAACCTAATTTTAAAATATCTTTATCTATAAAGTAGCCATTCAATTTTCGATGTTAAGTGAATATCCGTAACTATAATTCGAAATTAGTTCACCAACTTTTATCATTAAAGCCATTACACACACACTGAATTTTTTTAAATTTAAAAATAACCAAAGTGATTGTTTTCTCACACGAAAAGAACAAATATCATCCAGTGTTGAATTGGTAAGTTTTATGTAATTATAAACATTACGCATCGACGAGCTTACCATAAATAGATGTTTTATAGTATATTAAAAAAACAGAGAATAATTAGGATGTTTGAAAACTCGTTTTTTTCAACCATGCTGATGTAAATAGCTATTTTTCAGTAGAGATCCTGAATAGCTCATATAATGAATAAGAAAATTACATATATTTGAATAATTATGAGGTAGATGCATCATTTTCTAATAATTATCGAAGTGTCTTGATGATGCTTCAGGTGGGGTTTCGTTTAAATTTAATTAGATAAGCGAAATTACAATGTTTTTATCAGATGCTCAGAGTTGTGATGTACTTCTATCAAATGGTTTTAAATGCTTTTATTTTTTCATTGTTCCTATACTGGCTAATAGAAAATTTATAAGCTGGAAATATAAAGAAAAGGAAAGGATTTAGAAATAATTTGGAGGCATAACTTACGACATTTAATATAATATTTCATTTAAGACAGTAATACAGTCGAAAAATAAAATAATCATAGTTAGTAAACCTTTATAATGTATCATCATGGCGATTTAACTTCATTGGAAACATTTGCGTAAAATGCAGAGCAAAAATATTCGCGATGTAAGTTTTTGATAATGATTTAGATTAAAACACCCACACGTTAAGGCTATCTTCGTTTAAAATAAGAAAATTAAGTCCAAATCAGAAATATTTGGTAGATAAAAATATTTCAAAATTAAAACTATATTCAGAATTCACTAAAACAAATAGCATAATATTCAAATTCTCCGTTCATGAGATATGTCCTTAATTTGTATAAGACAAATTCACGCAAGACGAAGTTAGAATTAAAATTGTCCTTGTTATTTAAATAAATGACTTTTCGGGCTCATAACTAGTAGCTTCAGTTGCAGTGATTTAACAGTTTGATTTTAAACAAAAAACGAACGTTAACAAATTGAAGCTGTAGGTAACATTTCCGAAATTAAAAATTATTCTATCGAACTTTAAAAAATTCAAGTTAGATCGATGTAAAACTACCATTATATTTGAAAGAAAATTTTTGCTTAGAATGTATTGAAATTCTCCCTCGGTCGTCGAGACAGCATGATAATAAATGATGAATTAAACCATTTCAGCTCTTTTCTTACCTACATCAGAAAACTTCAGGAAATGAATAAGGATTCTCTGGAAGAATTGGAATCGATTGTTTAAAATTAGTTAAAAAATTAAATTACTAAAAATAAAAGTGAACCTCATATACTCATAAAAAGCACTCTAAATTTGCTGAAGTAATAAAACGAATTATTAAATGCTTCGAATTTTAAGCGAACAAAACGATTAACGTGATTCAAAACCATAAAAACTGACATCAGTCAAGAGTAGGAATCCTCTTGATTCCGCCTGAACACTAGAGGTCGCTGGTCATTGTAGAAATTTAATTTTGAATCATAGCTTTTTGTGGTTTTTTTATTTTTATTTTATTTGCTTTTATAAAAGAATCACATTACTTTGATGACGTTACTTTTAATCAGCAAGAAAAAAATTATAGATATTTTCTTAAATTAAATATTTTTGAATTTTTAACTGCGTATTTAATTAATTCTTTTCCTGGAACCATTTTAAATCTAGTTTTTGTTACTGTTTTCTTTAACCTTTTCTAAGTGAAGGAGTATTCTAAATTTGTATATCACCTTATAGTGTTATACCATCTTAAAAGTTCCTAAAGAATGCTTATCATTTACAAACAAAAGCAGTTTAATTAATATCTGAAACGAAATTTTTTCGTTGATGATAATGTTTCATCTACTTGTTAAATTAAACTTTTTTGATTTGTATATGAACTTGTTAAAAAAATATTCATTCACTAAGAGATCAAGTCTCCCATTCATAAATAAGAAAATTGTTGCATTATTGATTCTATTGAAGTTTGGAATGTAAAGAAGATAATTAATGTGGCAAATATAAATACCAAAAAACAGTGGCGCACACAGGAATTTTTCAAGAGGTGGGGGGGAGGAATCCAGGGTTGAAAGTCCATCATTCTCGTATCATGCTCCAATACGACGCCCAACATATTCTTTTAATTTTGTCGATTGTCGGGAACAAAAAAAATAGAAAAAATTGATTATTGAATAAATAATTAGCATTAGTTAATAAAATCAAGAATTGAAAACAAATACTAATTTAAATTTTATGTACTATATACATATGATTATAATCAATAGAAAAAAAAATCAAGGGCTATAAGGAGAATCCGGATTCACAGAGAAGGGAAAAGTTTCACAGAATGTTGTTTTCAAATTTAAACAAGAATTGCCATTTTTGAATCAAATATCGTGTAATTAGACAACTTTTTTTTGTAAATTTCGAAAACCGTGTTCTTTAACGAATTTCTACGCCTTACCAATAATCTAAGAAGCATTCATTTTTAATAAAAATAACAAAAATAAATAAAACATTTTTTTTTTTTAAAGCCTTGCGTGCTAATTTGTTCTAATTTTCTTAAGTGTTTTGTTTGAAATGCTCTAATTTTCTGCCTTCAGAATGTTTTAAATCATTTTCAAACATTCATTTCATTGAAGGATCGAAATATAAGAGACTTTTGAGCATCTATTGTTTACTTGAAGGACACATAAAGAAGTTATTTCAATGATTGATCGACACTAAGAAATGCTATTTGAGATTTTTAATAGTGTTTTTACTTACAAAAAATAGTCAACTATTGTTTCCAATGTAATTTTTTTTAAATAAAAAACAATAATAATAATAATTGGGGTTTTTTTTTGCCCATTGAAAGTCACTTGAAAATGAAAGCTTTATAAATCTATCAAATTAGGGCATATAAGTAAAAATTTTAAGTAAAATTAAGAATTATAAGTTGTTAAATTTTATTTAAAAACCAATCACAAACTTTTAGCATTTGAAAGCTCTCTACAATTTTAAAAATTTTTAAAGACTGCTACTAAACATTCTCTCTTTTTCCTAATTGCATTAAACGAACCAACGAATAAAATTTTTCTTCGGCATATTTGACATTACATAATAACTTCATTCTAAATACTAAAAAAGAATGCCTTCAAAATTGCTTCTCGGAGAAGAAAAATACTTAATTTATTGTAACTTTTTACAATACATTATAACAATTGTATTAACAATTACTTTTTGATTCTCGAAACTTGATCTTTAATGTATACTTACAATCAAAAAGAACTATAAAATTCTTATGTGGTTGGTATTCTTTTGTTAAGTTTAAAACAATTTAACTGATAGTTAAGCGGTTAACGAAAACCACAACGCCATTTAATTGGATTTTCGTTGCATTGATGCCTTATTTCAATCTCTGAATCTTCAAACCTTAATTATCTATTACCCTGCCCAGTTCAGTTAAAACAAACAGCATATATCACACAGAGAACAAAAGGCCTCTTTGACAGAATCACTTTCTTTTTAATCATTAAATGTCCGTTTAGGGGCGATTCATAAATGATAAGGAAGTGATCCTTTCTTCAATTACAAGAATGGATGGTTAAATCCAACAATTGTTGAACAAAATGCCGGAGGTGGAGCCTGGGTCAGGGGGATCAAAGGTCAGCCTTTACCCATTTTCAATGCTTCAGTTGCTCTCTCTTCCTACTTTGGATCCCTCACGTGGTGTTACGCATGACAGAGCACAGAACTTAAGCCATGTCTGAAATACAGACGGTCCACATAGATCGCTGAGGGTGAATGTTCCATTTAGGTCAGGAGTAAAGAAAGCGTTTTTTTTTTTATTATTCACTCTCTCTCCCATCACTTAAATCAATGAGGTTTATTACTTTCCCTCGAAGACAGATGCTCTAAGTCTTTGTTTACAAACTTTTCTTTCCGATTGATGAAAGTCATTGTACACGAGGTGGTTACAATGCATGGGAATGGGAAATGCCCAGGCAAGAGGGCGACATTGATCGGAGAATATTCCTTGGTAAAAGTTTTTTCATTGTTGTGCAAGACCTGCCGGGCTCAATAAAATCGGCAAGTAATTGGCAGAAGAACATGGATTGGTTTGTGGAATTGGGCCACGTTTCTTGAAGGATGGTGCATCAAATGGCTTGTAATTTCATTTAGGAAGTAGTGGATACTTTGTTATATTGTTTAGGTCAAGATGTTTTTGCGACTAGGATGTGCCGGAAATATTTTTTCCTCAGTTTTTTTCTGAATAAAAGCTCAATGAGAAGAGGATAAAGAATCTGATTACATTGATTCTTGTGTACTTGCCTGTAAAATAAAAATTTAAGTATGATAAATGTTATAAAATTTTGCTATCAA
Organism: Trichonephila inaurata madagascariensis; assembly: GCA_019973955.1. Classification (NCBI taxonomy): domain Eukaryota; kingdom Metazoa; phylum Arthropoda; class Arachnida; order Araneae; family Nephilidae; genus Trichonephila; species Trichonephila inaurata. The sequence goes on from BMAV01003513.1 coordinate 44,498, forward strand.
ATTGATTTAAATTACAGTGCCACTAATATTTAAAAGCTATTATTCCTGGTTCTGCTCCAATATTTCATTTTCGGAAATTCCAAACATTCGTTGCCGCGACCAAAATTTTTCTTCTAAGAACATGCTTGTTTTTCTGCATTTGTTTCTTGTTTTAAACAATTTTTGTACGTTTCTCATATGTTCAAACAAGAGCAACTCAGACTTCTCTGTTAAATGAATATTAAAAAATAATGCATAAATATTAGCATTTAATTAAAATATATTGCAGAGAGATAAAAAAAATAGAGAGATAGATAAATACTATTATAGTTAATATTTTTACTTACCTAAAGCATGTTGATGTTGAAAAAAGGATTTGGTAGGCATTTAACTATGGTATGAAAGTCAATTTGAAACCCGTAGTGGCAGCGTATCTCACTTATACACCATAGGTCAGGGGTTCAAAACCCCGGGCTGGGCAAAGTAGAGTCAACCTTTCATCTCTTCAGTTGGTTGGTAAATGCGTATCAAGCTTGCTTGGGAGCTAAACACTCAGGGGCTCGCGTCAGACTGACCATCTGACCTGAACACCCGCTCATGTACCTCAGTGCCCAAGGTCATGAAAATTGATATAGACACAGTATGACTTGGCCCGAAATGGGCTGTTGAGCCACTGAGTTTAGCTTATGAAAGCCATTTTGTAGTTGAGGAAATGTAAATTATACAAAAGGTTTCTGAAGTAGATGGACCCTATAATTTTTTGTGGTGACATTTACTTTGAAATTGAGCGGCTGCGAAAGCCAAGTAGTTATGAACGCGATCTTTTGGTTGACGTTGTCGAGTTTTGGTGTCAGTGAAAACATGCCGCCTACAGTGGCTTGATTCACGAGTCTCAAAGTCCACACATTGCAGCGAGGTGCCAGGTCAGGTGTCACTCTCGTCATTTGACTATGGTTTAAAATTGCTAGGTTCCTTGCCAATAGTCCTAACGTTGCCTTAGAGTTTTAGAGTGGGATGTTAATAAAATCAAATCAAATTAAATCTTTGAATTTGAACAACTGAAATGATTTTTGAAATTAAGGTATCCGACTACGTTCGGAACCGTGATTTTGTGAAAGTGCATAAATGGATAATTTTCATGATATTTAGTGTCACTTTGATTAGAATACATGTATACAATTGTTTTAAGGACATTTTGACAAAAAGGATTTGTTTAAATACAATATTTTGGCAAAAAATTAACTTAGAATAATCTTTTTTCCAAATGTTCTCCTTTTGAAAGTCCTTCTTTGATAGTGAAAAGTCCTTCTATTATAATGATATTTTGCCTGCATATAGCTCAGACCTCTCTACAAAGGCTCAACTAGAATCTTTGAAAAATTCACATTATTTTCAGAGTTACCACCCATTGAAATATAATTATTTGGCGTTTTTTTCTTAAAATTGCCCCCTTCTGTTGTCGTAAGATAACTAAGTTATATATTTCAAAAATTCTAGTTGAGCCTCTGTAGAGAGGTCTGAGCTATATGCAGGCAAAATAATAATATAATCGAAGCATTTTTCACAAAAGGAGAACATTCGGAAAAAAGGTTATTCTAAGTTAATTTTTTGCCAAAATATTGTATTTAAATAATTTGTTTTTGCCAAAATGTCCTTAAAACAATTTTCTACATGTATTCTAATCTAAGTGACACTAAATATCATGAAAATTATCCATTTATCGCTTTTGAAAATCACGGTTCCGAACGTAGTCGGATACCTTAAATAATATTCCAAGCTTAAGGTATCCGACTACATTCGGAACCGTGATTTTGCAAAAGCTTGTAAATGGATAATATTTATGATATTTAGTGTCACTTAGATCAGAATACATGTATACAATAGTTTGAAGGACATTGACAAAAAATTTATTTAAATCAATATTTTGGAATTAACTTAGAATAACCTCTTTTCGATCTTTCCTTTGTAAAAATGCTTCTATTGTATTAATATTTTGCCTGTATTCAGCTTAGACCTCTGTACAGAGACTCAACTAGAATTTTTGAAATGCATAACTTGGAAGTCGGTTTATCCCTGTTTTATGAAAACAGAAGGGAGAAATTTTAAGAAAATACGCCGATAATTATTTCAAATGGTTGTAACTCTGAAAATAATGCGAATTTTTCAAAATTTATAGTTGAGCCTCTGTACAGAGGTCTGAGCTATATACAGGCAAAATAGTAATACAATAGAAGCATTTTTGACAAAAGGAGAACATTTGGAAAAAATGTTATTCTTAGTTAATTTTTTGCCAAAATATTGTATTTAAATAATTTGTTTTTGTCATAATGTCCTTAAAACAATTTTATGCATGTATTCTAATCTAAGTGACACTAAACATCATGAAAATTATACATTTATGCGCTTTTTTAAAATCATGGTTCCGAACGTAGTCGGATACCTTAAAGCATGTTGAAGTTTGCAGCAATATAAAAAAGAAAAGAGTTTCAAGGAAAAAAACTTCTTGGTATGGATTCAGTACCTAAAATAGTAATCTAAGAGTTTTTCGAAAGAACGTACAACAGTTCCTTCACAGTTAGATTGAGGAAGAAAGTCAAATTATATTATTTGGATAATGTTATCATAATCGACACATTTAAAGCTTTTTAAATTTTTTAAAAATAAACAAACAATTGTAGTCAGTTTTTATTTGATTTTGATTAAAACTCCCATAATTCTTTTTCAAATTTGAGAACTTCGGATTTGTGGTTATCAAAACATTATTAATGATTGTCCCTACTTGTAGAGTTAGTTGTTATTTATTTATTGCATATATATATATATATATATACAAGATAATAAAAAAGAGCAAGTTCTAATTCTTCTAGAGCAATTTCAAATCATAGTTATTAATTCCAAAGCATACATTCTGTGAATAATTTTTAAAAAAAACCCATTTTTGTTGACTTATCAAATAGACAATAAAGTTAACTATGTGGAAGAAGTTGTATTTTGAGACTTAATAAGCTTTACTTCTCAGATATTCAGTTTTTATATCGTCTTATTGGATAACGGAATTCTTTAGATCTTTTCATTTTATTGAAATAATTTCGAATCAACTATTGTTATTTTCGTTGCAGTTCCGATGACAGCTTATTATGAAGAAATTTCGGCGTGAAGACAATTGTATAACACACACGTTGTCAGATTGAGTCCATTTTAGTAAATTAAATCATACTTTTGTTTACTATTTATTTGGGGCATATGTGATTGATTAGAATATTTTTCTCGGTGCCATACAGCAAATAAGGAACGACAGGAAGTCTTCAGACACAATAGATTATTAAAATATCGCGCTAAAATAAATTGCAAGCTTTTGAAAAAAATAATGGAGTACAAAAGCTATCAAGGCACCGAGTGGAGAACAAACCAATAAATATTTATAATAATTCCTTATTTGCTCTCATTCCTTTTATTTTTCATATTTTTGGTAAACAATTTTCCAATCTAATGATATTTAGATTTGTATATTCGGTGCTATCTAAATAATATGTTGCACAGCTATTTTTTTAGTTTTGACAACATAAAAAAAACTACTTCTAATTTTTTACATGATTTTAATATTAGAAATATATTGATTTAAGTACTGAACGTATTGTAAACTTGTTATGGGAAAATGTTAGGAAAAAATAATTTTCTCGGAAATAATGCTATTATTTAAGACTTATTTAGAATTGAAAGTGACTGTTTTTTACGTGAACGTAACACTTGAGAAAAGTTAGGATGCATTTTTATGCCATAAAACAGTGTTAAGTAATCTAAAATATGTGATATAAAAAGTCTATTTACGTTTAAATCACCGCTTATGGACAATTTACTAGTTACACTAATGATGAATTTTATTTTAAAAAGTATACTGCAAACAGTGGTAAATTTCTCCTTGTTTTTTTGTTGAATTGAGAAACACTTGAATATGTAAAAAACTATTAAGTATGTTTTCCCTCACCATTAACGTATCATTTCAATTCAAAAGTAATGATGAATCTAAGAAATATTGAGTGAAACACTTGGGCCAAAATATGCAAAATTAAAAAAATAGTTTTAAAATCGTCGGATTTGTTGAGACCTTTAATCAATTTTGTGTTTTAATTTGTCTTCGATTTTGTCATGTGTTCAGCTCAAAAAATTTGTTATCGCACTAAATTGCCATTATTTTTAATTAATTATTTTTTTTATTTTATACAAAATTTATGTAACACATTTAATCTGCAAAGTAGTTAATTGAATAACGTTGATGTTCAGTTAATTAAAAATTTAACAGTATTTATAGTATGTGAGATAAGCAAAAATTCTTCGAATTTCGATTTTTCAAAATTAATACTACTGAAAATCAGTTGCGACTTGGAATCGAAGCCACACTTTTTTTCCAAAGTTAATATTGCTGGAAATCGGATGCTAAAAATCGAAGGCGAAAAATTTGTTGGGAGTGGGAAGTGAATTTACATTTAATGGCGCAAGAGGCCAACTCGGTCAATGTTTGTACTAAACACGTTTAGAAAATTTGTTGATGATTCCAGCTATACTTGAGGTGTTAAAAGTTATCTGATACTTTGCCCAATGTATGTTTTTTAAAAAATTTAATACTCTGGTAAAATAAATTTATACTACTTCCTATTATGATTCTCTTCTATGATATTTTTAATTTTGTTAATATCAGATATTGATTTAAACTTGATTGAACTAATTTTTTTATTTTTCACAAAACTGTTAGAAAATTTGATGTGGCTTAGAATCGATAGCGGCTTAGATTCGAATATATAAGATATCTTTATTATGAAAAACGCTTAATTTACCTATGAATATTTGTTAATAATGGACTAAATTCATGACAGTCACATGATAAAGGCAAACACGTGTTCTACATTGAACTCAAAACTGCCATTGAACTCACTTGTACTTTTTATTCTATTCATAAAATTTAGATAAAATTTCAAATTTCCTAATTGAATAAAGATGTTCAACTGTTATAAAAAGAAACTTCAACAAAATTTTTTTAAAATTTAAGAAAAAATCTTGTTTTATATATGTATTTTTAAATAAAGTGACAAATATTTACTTTTTTTATTAAAAAGTTTCTGTAGAAAACGTAATCTGGCAACAACGAAGTGTACGATCTGATGAACTAAAAATAAATGACTATATTTATCGTGACTATGACGTCACGTGAGTTTTTGAACTGATTGGCTAGAAACACGTAGCTGCCGTTATCATGTGACTAAAAAAATGACGTCATATGAATTTTGTCCATTTAATTATTTATAATGAGTATTGATATTGAAAAAATATTTTTATACCTATGAATATTTGTTGATAATTTAGTTGTTTATGATGAATATTGATATTGCACAAATATATTTATAACTAATAATTATAATTGCTAAAACGCTATTAAGTCTCATGCAATTCGAACTAATTTAGCTAATTTACAATGAAATAAAAATAATTTTGTTTTACTAACAGATCTCTTAGCATATATTAAAAATCTAAGCAACTCTAAATTTAATTATAATAAGTTTAGAGTTCTGTTTCAATAAGACAATACCCCTCAGGGGGCTCACCTTCTTTAGGTGGGTACGGGTGTCACAATCCCGAGGTACCCTAGTGATCTTTTCCTTTTCCCAAGGGGTTTACTATCTTTGGTAAACACCGGTGTCCCGACCCCGGGGTACCCCAGGGATCCTTCTCTATTTTCGACGCTCCATCTTGTCATCCAATTTCGCCTTTTCTTCTTTTCCCGTCCAGACCACAGACCTATGAATGTTTGGTGCAGTACAGCCAAAACTGGCTCTTGCGCCATAAAACACCAAACTCATCATCATCATCATCATCAATAAGACAATAAATTAACGTTAATTACTGGACCGATGTTCACCAACTTATGACCCAAATCAAAAATAAATAAAAGAAGTTCTATAATAAGTTAAAATGCCCGACACACATCCTTTATAAATTAGGTTAATTTTTTACTCGATTTCTCTAATTCGAAAATAAAATGAAAAAAATAATAAATGTACTCATCACATTAAATTTTCATTATCAAAGATGATGTCATCTCAATTAATCACACATCATGTCTTCCATATATCTTACGCCTTCAAGTTTTGTACTATCAACTACTGTCTCTGTAGTGTAAATTTTAATTTATTCTTATATGCGATAAAAAAGATTTTTGGACGGTTATTCTGTCGTATTTCTAATATTTTTCTTTTTTATCATTGTCTATGATTCATTTTCTTTTTAAAATGATCTAACATAAGATTAATTTTAAGTTGAATAAAATAGCGTTTTCATTTTATATAGTTATTGGCTTATGAAAACAATTTTTATTTAGTTTCCCTTTTGATAAGAGAAATAAAAATATTTAGAATTTTAAAAAGTAACAAAAACAGTAGTAAGCTTTTAAATTACAAGCAAAAATTGGTAATAAAGTTTAAAAAAATTGTACGGAAGTTTTTGAATTTATTTTTCTTAAAAATTAAGATAAATTTGTATTTTAAAACTTTTAAGAAATAGTTCGATAGTATAATTAGTCCAAATTTTATGACTAGAATTAAATGAAAGAGTATTATGAAAATGTGTTTGATTATTATTTTTTGAGTCGGATACATCAAACTGTCTTTAATTTTGCATTTATTAATTCATTTTTTTACACATATACATCCTTAAATTTTAAAATGATTTTTAAAAACAGCAAAAGAATGAGTTGGGATTTCTGCGCAATTATTAGAGAAATGTATTTAATCAATTCACTCTCATTAAAGAAGAAATATTTTGTAGAATTCTTAAATAAATAACAATTTTATTTATTTTTTTCAACCAAATATTATTTATTTTTTTCAAACAAATATTATTTATTTTTTTCAAACAAATATTATTTATTTTTTTAAACAAGTATTATTTATTTTTATAACATACTAATATTATAGTTATATTACCACTTTTACTTCCATAATATTATCATGAGTTTAAAATAATTATTTAGCAGAAAATTGAAACTGTTGACAGAATTGAATAATAAAATTAATTTTATTACTGCATTTAGCATGATCATTTCCAATGATTTCAATTAAAATTATTTAACAAATTTGATAAGTTGAGATTTTACAAAAAAAACGAAAAACAAAAATGTGTGTGTTATACACTATATTTCCTATAAACTTTTTATTATTTTTTTATTTTTTATTCATATTTAGTCAGTAATTATATAATTTAGTTATTATAGTATTCCGAATGATAAAAAATTTCCTTTTTAATCAGCTAATAAAAATATTTTTAACGTATACTTTTTTGCATGATCCACAATTTTACAAGTAAATTATATAACTAATTTTTACGTAAGTTCCAAATTAATGTTAAATTATTAAATTTTTTCCTTAAATAAAATGAATTTAAACAAGTAATATAAGTCAATTCCTACTGAGTCAATTCCTACTTAGATCAAGAAAAGAAAAATTTTATTTAAACTACTTTTTATTAAATAGTTACAATTAATATAAATATGTATACACATATGACAGAATCCCAACATTAAGTGGCAATTAATTTTTATTAATTATCTTTAAAGTATCATATTGTCATCCAAAACAATCGTGTATATAAAATTTCATTTCAACTGAATGCTTTAAAACGTGAGAAAAAAACCCCTTTTTTCAAGTTTTGACACAAGTCGCCAAAAGGGTCGCTAAGTCACCCAAAAATGATGCCAACGTGGCTGTATTTGTAATTATTTAAATAATTAGTTTTAATCAATTAATTTTTATTAATTATAATTAAATTATTGTATTGTCATCCAAAATAATCATGTATATAAAATTTCAGCTCAATGGAGCGCTTTAAAATGTATTTTATTAACGATTGAAAATTCTACCAAGATAAATAAATAAATAAATATATAGAGAGCATGAGTTAATAGTAGGAATTGAAAAACTATTATACATTCGAGTCTCAATTGAATTAGATTGTCTCGTTGAATAACAATATAGACTGTTTCCTTTTAAGTTAAGCTGGGCATCAAAGTCTTCAAATGCCATGAGTGTGGAGTTAGAAAAGTGAGATGTCAGTTTAGATGCAGCCCTAGCGACATACTTTGGAGTGTAATTACAAGTCTCTTTACAAATAGATATCGAATAACTATATCTAGGTTGAAGTTAATGTATACTACAGCCAATCAATTAATTGATAATACTATCGTGTGTCTTAAAAGTTTCTACACTGTTATTTTAATGGTGAATAGAACTAACATAGCGCGGAAATGTTTTTTGAAAAAGTACATTTATATAGCAAATATTCAAAATGCTTGCCGTTTTCTAGGAGGGAAAACTAAACTCATTTGTGCATATTTTGGGAAACATGTTTAAATGTTGGGAGTAACTTGTTGCACCCTTTGACCTTTTCCAATCATCTATATTGTATGAGGAATATATATGTCTTCATGAACTTTACCCTTTAAATATGCTCTCTAAAAAGAAATGACAGGGATGAGGGGAACAATATGGTCAAAGTGTTCATCCAATGAATCGATCGCCAAGAATATCTTGAAGAGAGTCTACGGCTTCCTTCTTTGAATGGCATATTGCACCATCTGGCTGGAACCAAGAGAACCTCTGTTATTTACTTCAAATAATTCCACCAACAAACTGTTGGAAAGGTTCTACATAAAGTACCATCAACAGTTATCTCGAATGATTGTCGTACAGACAGCAATATCCTTCATTGAGTTTTTTGCACCAAGCCTGGTGTTACAGCTTTTGGTCCTTCAATTCTGGGTTTGCCTTCTGTCAAACCTGTCTTACGAAAACCGCCAAATAAGTTAATATCAAGATTCTTTACTTGGTAGTTACAGAGGTGTACGAAATCGAAATTCAAGACGATTTGTTTTAATTCAAAAGCAAAGTTCATTGTGTACGGGGGTGTTGACCTCACTTTCTGAGTGCTGTGTGTTTGTGTAAGCGCGCACGAAAAAAAACGAATTTCTTCCCAAACAACAACAAACAATCTAGTCCACGGATGTCCAACAAAAGGCCCGCGGGCCGCATGCGGCCCACCAACTCTTCTTAAAAATTTTTAAATATCAGGTTTTTAAAGTTTTTTCATTCTGAAATTTATTTGAGAGGAAATTTATATATATATATATATATATATATATATATATATATATATATAATAATAATATATATATATATATATATATATATATATATATATATATATATATATATATATATATATATTATATATATATATATATATATAGACCAATTCTCTACAAACAAGAGATAACATCCAAACAATAACATTCGACAAACACATAGACAGCAGGAGAATCACACAATGAAGGACAAAAGAGTAATCGAGATTATAAATATAAAATGGATGCTGCAGTGTTATGAACATTACTGACTTAGGACAGCTATTATATAAAAAAATAATTTATATAAAAGTGGGGTTGAACATGTTTTTTGGCCAGCCAACCTTCCCCCTTTTTTTGTAAATAACACTGAGCAAAAACCAATAGGAAATAATGGATAAGAATATCTAAATCCATTACAAGATAGAGGTAACTTACCTAAAAATTGCACTTACAAATGCAAAGCCCGCGTTAAATCTGAGTGCAAACATTAATTTGTTGCCAGATTCTATACCCTAATACAGATTTAAATCAAAAGAATGGCTGAAATGTAGCACTTAACAAAAGAATAAAAAGAATGGAAATAAAATTAATAAGAGTTGCATATTATAGCATAACTATAATAACACAGAGTAAATATGAATAAAATAATAGTAAGTAATTTCTAATCTAATATTAGATTATGGAGATAACTATAACAATAAAATATTTAAGTTTATAGTAATAAACTATTATCAATCTCAGAATTTTAATCCTAACTATTTTGAATAGCTTTATTTATATAACTATTAATAAAATTAATTGGGTATTTCTGATTTAAGCAATATTTAGTAAAATGTTTATAGTTATTTGTAATGTCTGATTTTTTTGGCACAAGAAATTTATTACGTTGTATATAATTAATATATATATATATATAAATCTACAATGGATTTGCCTGTTACCAGTTCTTGTTTTAAAATAAATCCTTTTTTATAGTAGAAATGTCCTTTAGATTAAAATAGATTTTTATTTTATCAAACAGTTAAAATTCATTTTACTATAATAAATTACTTTTTTGATAAATTCCGAATTGAGTTATGCATATCCTTTATTCTATGGGTGGTTCATGATTCTCTGTGTGTGCGATTTTCATTTCTCCTCCTCCTTTTCTGTTTGGAGTACCCCAAAAGCAAAAGGCAGTCAGAGACGTTTTTAAAGTTTAAAAAGAATATTCAGGACGGTTAAGATAAGAGGACAATGCATATACTTAATCGTTTGTGAATGACAGTATAATCAAATTTCAACAACGAGTAACGAAAGATCAATCCAAAAGGAACACTGTAATTTTTAAGAAAATGGCAACTGTAGTATTTTAAACATTATTTGATCATTGCATTATTATATTATATATATACATTATTATATTATCCATATCTGTATACATGAAAAATAATGAAAACAATAATAATGATTCATTCTGTTTTAAATTTTTACTCTAATAGATGTTTTTTTTTGTTTCCAAATCTTATATAAAGATATGTGCGGCCCGCGAGATTATAATGTTTTTCCGAAGTGGCCAGCAAGGTTTTTGGGTTGGCTAACCCTAATCTAGTCCTTTTCGCGTTTTACAGCAACCCTCTTGGTATACTGGCGCTCTTGGCGAAGTTAAGATTTCCAACAGTAGTTTTTATCATCTAAATATTTTTGTCACCGTATTTTTTATATATTTCACTTAAAATAAGTCTCAAACACCAATTTTTTTATGAATTTGACAAATATTTGCAAAAAAGCAAGTGTATAGCCCCTTAATGACATGGCGTAGTGTGGAAGTATGGAGTAGAACTTTGTTATCACACAATTTAAGCTCGTGGAAACCCAGTTGATGACACTTTAAAAAATATAAACGTATGTAAGTCGCCGCGATAAAAGTTAATAATTTAATCATTTTTTAAACTTGTAAAACGGAATTTTCTTAGAATATTCTTCATATAAAAATATACTATGAATAAATTTTTTCATTTCATTTATTTTTATGTGGGTACGGAGACATAATTTTTTTTACTAAAAACAATATGTTTGCTTCTGATATATTTTTCAACAATTAGTATATAGTTTGTGGCGCTTGGTTTCAAAATGAATATTGATAATTATGAAAGTTAAAATTATATACATTTTACGAAAAACAAATATGAATTTTCAGAGTAGTTTTGTTAGTTCATTATTTTTTCATTTAAGATTCACTTTATACCGACAAAGCAAAGTGATAAATTCTTTAATGGCGTTTTTTAAAAATGAAGATGACACGATGAACTTCATTGCTTGCATTTTCGATTCGAATTTTCTGAATGAATATAATAAAATAATTAAATTTATTCCATGATTTTATCTTTTTAGAGTGTAAAAACCAAACGAACTTTTTTTGTATTTTTTAAAGAACCTGATAAACAATATTTTTTAATAATGAAAGACAAATTCAAACTAGATGTTATACATTTTAAATATAGGTAAAATATAAGAAAAGGATGACTAAATTTTTCCTTTCACTGTTCGAAAAAAAGACTTAGCCCTCTATTAATTTATTACCCTACATTATATGACGTAATCAGTTCTCAGAAAATCAAATAATTACAGGTGACATTGAACCTGATAGACCACAACCCCCAGAACACCATCAGAATTTCTGATCAAACCCAAACCTACGCTTCAGACCAGCTGGCGAATTCTAGTTCACCATGTATGGAAATAGATTAATCATCCCTCTTCTCCACACACAATTTTCCTTCCATATTTATACACCTTGAGGTAAAAACTCGTGCAGCAACACTTTCGTCTTCACAAAACCATACGAAGTTTTTTGCTTCAAGATATTCCAGTCATGTTGCTTTGTATAAGATCAACCTCAACATTCTGAGTTTTTGTTTGATTCAATTGATATGCAAATTTCAATGCAAGCTATATGTGATTTTTTTATTGTTTGAAGCTTTGCCCATATTGATGCCCAAATGTGGTTAAATGAAGAAAAAATGAGTTGTTTAATGTTGCAGCTTGGACCAAGGATTCTTAAACAGGAATTTATGGACCCTGTGTAGAAAAATTACAGAGGTTCGTAAATTTAAATGTGAAAAAAATTACATTTAATGTAATTTTCAATGACATTTTAAATATGTATTTTCATTTTTTTGTGATATAAAAAGTTTTTCAATAAATAATAGTCATTTGGAACAAACCCCATTAAAAATTTTTTTGCTTAAATTTTGATCTTAATCAATTTAAAAAAATTTTATTTTTAAGTACTTTTTGTCCTTTTAAAAAAAAAAATTTACATTTTATTCAATGCTTAAAATATCTGGGAAAAATTATTTAAGTAATGCTTTTTTATTATTACATTGGTGGTTTTAGAAAAAAAAGTTCGCCAATTAAAGTTCTTGAGCCAGTTAAACCAATATCTACTTATAAACTGAAAAGGAAATTTGTGTTACTGTATCGCTTTTTCTTTGTTTATAGTTTTCCTTTGTACTTTATCTGAATGATTGTTAATTAACGTCCATTCAGGATGAACATCAGGGCTATTGATGAAGGTTTTGTAATTTTTAATCGTGGTCAAATTGACAAAGGCGGAACTAGGGCCCTCAGCCAAACTTGATGCCATTTCAAGTCAGGACTTTTAACCCCCACAAATTTAAGGCTGTCTTTGGTAATGTTAAAAAAGGGCCCAAATTGGGGAAATTTTTTCAGATATAAAAAGGGACTCAAACTTTAAAATTATATTCTGGGTCACTATCCTGTGAGAATCACTTGGTTTATCATACTACTCCTTTTATCGGTTGGAATTTTTTTTTTTTTATAAAATGTGTTTGTTTTTTTTTTTTAAAAAATGAAAACCCCTTTTTTTTTAAAAAAAACTGATTATTTATGAAATATTTTGAAATTTTAAAAAACTATATTATAAAAAAATGCGTAGTTACAATTCACAAATTTTTAAAAAAATTGAATCATTTTTTCGCCCGAAAATGTGCCCCGCGTTAAGTTTCCCTGCTTTGGCGAAACACCCTTTAACCCTTTATCTACCACATTATAATTTACTGCAGTTTTCCATAAATATATTTTTTTAAAACCCAAATTAAAATTAAGGGAATGCAAAACAAAATACTCCATTTTGGGAAATTTAACGTTAAGCTAAAAAATTTTAAAGTATTAACTGAAAAGTTAATTATATACACTGTTCATTAAAAAAAAGGGGAGTCAAATCGTTTTCAAAGGTTTCATTAACTAAAACAAAATAAGACCAAATTTTGTCAAAACTTTTTTGGGGACAAAAAGGAAAATCTTCCAATTCGCTAAAACCCTTTTTCTGCTTAAAATTATTCCCTTTCAGAAAAATCTCATCATAAAACCCCGTGCTGCCATATATTTTGGAAGATTTTTAAAGAATTTTCCCTGATAAGTATCGTCGAATATTCAAAAAAATGGTTATTCTATGAAATTTTTAAATAGGGGTACTTAAAAAGTACCGTCGGTGAAAAAGGGGTTAAAAAACACATTAGCCCTTTCAGCCGAGTCTAAAGGCCCAGGCTCTCAAAAAAACTCCCACGGTCGGGGAAAAAGCCCCAACACCAAACCCTATATTCAAGTTCTATAAACAACGAAGGGGAGGGGGGGATATTAAAGATAAAATAAGCCCTTAAACTTTTTTAAGAAAAATTGTAGATGAAGGGTCAACAACCTTTCAGCTCTGGCGTAAAAACCAGTCCCAAAAGGATTCAACGTGCCCCTCAGTAAGGGATGTTTAAAACATTTAAGTTCTCTCGATTTTAAAATAAATTAAAAAAGAATATAATTATATATTTACGGTTTTATTACATATTAATTTTGCATCATTTAAAGAAATTTCTTAACATAAAAATAAACAGCATAAAATTTATTTATTTCTTAAACAAAAGTGAAAAAAAATAATTAAAATTGCACAGATATTAAATATTTATAAACTTATTTATTAAAATAAGAAATAGACAACATAAAACATAGGTATTTCCATTCATTATAGTTAAAAAGATAAATGTGAACCTAATGCTTGCACTGTTCTATTTTTAAATCACAAAATCAGAAGTATATTTTGTGACTTTCAATTAGACACCATTCTGAGCATTCAGTTGTTAAACAATTTCTTTGCGGAATTGGAATATTTTTCATACGGGGAAAGATTTTTTACTTAGATATGTAGAACCAAAAGTGAAAAACAGAGTACATGCAATGTTCTCTCATCAAACAATTAAATCTCTCCAGCAATGACATTCAATAATTTACAAAATAGCTGTGAATTTATCTTTGGAGTTATCTTTCAGAGTTTTTCGTAACTCTGCAAATGTCCATACCGAAGATGTTAGTAAAATAAGGTCCATTACAAATTTGTCCACTTCCTTCCAGTCAAATATTGACAAATTTGTAGAGTAGTGCAGAGAGCCATGTTGACACTGTTGTAGATTATTAAAATTAGAATTCAATAAGGAAAGACCAAAAATATCACACTCTAAGAGAGAGAAAAGCAGAATTGTTAAAAGTAAATCCCACATATGTGCTGTGAAAAACAAATAAGAAATTTAAGCAAGCTGAAGTTAGACATAATTTGATCTTAAAAATCTGTACAGTTCAAAATCTCTGTGCTAAAGTAGTGATATTATTATAAAAAACGTCAACTAAAAAGTGTTACAAATGTGTTACGGCTTTAATTTAACAATATTAAAGCCGTGATTTATAGTAGAATAATGTAGAAAATTTGCAGTCATTTAATCTCATTTGCATCATTATACATGACAATCTTGATATCTAGTGACAAAATAAAAGGAATGGTAATACACATGAAGGTAGGCAATTTTAGCTGAGGAAACAAGGGCTCTACATATAAAAATCCTCTAACATAACAACATTTATTGTTTAACCGAAAAAGAAAGAAATTTAATAATTTATTAGTCGATTTCACGTTCCACATTCAATCCACAAAATACTTCTTTACGGTCCAGTCGCAAAACAATAGTGTACTGCATACTTGTATACTTCCTAAAAGATTTCGTCATAAGAATAGTTATTGCTGCAGACAAGATTAATTTCACTGCAGAAAAAATTTGTGGCATGTTACGACAATGCTCTATTCGTCGAAAGCTGTGTGACAACGTTTACGAATGTCACTTTGAGGAACTACTTTTACTTCTAGTATATACTCATAAATTGTTGAATTTCTTACTATTTTTTTTATTATGTTACTGTGCTAGTTTTCTGATTCTTTAGAAATACGAGTACAAAAACTTTGCTATACATGGACAATCTAAAAAGTTGAGTTCAAATTCCCAACAGTATTATAATGATCAATAGGGCAGAACTGATATGACTGTTCAGCTATAAATTATATATATTCAATGTCTTTTTTTTTAAAAAAAGATTCTTCAAAATTTTGAGCGGGGATCAAGACACCTTTAATATCTAACCTAACAGTTCATTCTTCACATCTAGGCGCGTAAAGTTTGACAGCCTTCCCCGAATTTAGGATCATTAGCCTGTTGTATATTGTCGTTCTTTTTTTGTTTTAAATTTCTGATACAAACCCTTTTAACATTAATTTCTGATTATTAAATTGCGTTTTTTCAAAAATCGTTGAATTATATATAAAATTATTGTGGATGCCCAAAAAAAATTCATAATTTGTCCCCTATTTCCAGGTATCTGGCCCAAAATAATCCAAATTTTTCCCTTTTTTTTTTTGTTTTTTGTTTCGATCTGGGGACGGATTTAAAACGTTTTTGTCGTGGTGAACACCTCCGCATCCGGGGGGGGGTAAGGGCTTAAGGGGCCCGGGACTGACGTCCAAGTACGTTTTGGGTTTTGGGGTCCCAAAAAATGAATTTGAAGGGAGGGCCTTAAAATTCTCCGTTACGGTTTTGGTTTTGAATTATATCGAACGATGAATCACGCTATGTTTCTTCCAAAAATGGGGCAACATTATAGTAAAATTTAAAATAGCTTCTCCCAAAAATTCCCGGCCTAGCCCAAACCCATATCATTACAAAACATCTTAAATAACAGAATATGTAAATGTTTTCCAAAAAAAATACAACTTAATTAAAACAATTCCTCCTAAAATAGAACTCCCGGGGGTCCCATATTCACTTCCCGGGGAATTGTGACTCGAACTCGACCTTAAATTGGGGTTTCCATGACGTAAAACAACAGGAAATAACTACTAATAAAATAATCCTGTTATTGATTTTATTGTGCTAGCTGTCCCTACTCAAATGTCACAAGGAAAATCAACTACCAGTTGAATAATCAAAACTTCTTTTATCTCAAATACTTAGACACTCAGAACTTATCTCCCACAAAATGATAAGACTTCCACTGCTTACGATGATGTCTCGAATTCGACTTATAATAAAACTTTACCAAGAACTATCCAAAATGAATTTATTTTTCAATACTAAAAAGTGCCTAGGTTTAGGCAACGGAGTAATAACCAGTTGATGAAACTAATAGTCAAAAAGGAAATTAAAATTTTCTCATTACTAATCCCTAACTTTTAAATTAATATTAACTATCGGCCTTGTTCTTTACTCTCATTTCTCACTTTCAAATTTTAAAACCTAAAATGTACAATCTTTACCAATGTTAAAAGGGGGATGTTAAATTTTAAGCAAAATTTAAGGAATGCCCCTTAGTGGCGTAACGTACCCCCGCCCTCACGAAGTGGCAGGACTCTAAGGGGCCCAAAGCTCATTTATGTTATGGTTTTGCAATCCTTTGTAAACTGGCTTGGGGTCCAAACTTGTCTGGAAATAAGTTTGCAGCCCTGTTCTAAGCTAAATGTTTTTGAGGTACATATACTTTTTTTTCATTCGAATTTTTAGAATACCATTATGTGATCAATCTGAGACAACAAAAGGTGATAAAATTTAAGATAAAAAAATGATGCATGCTGAATATCATTAGTTATAGTTCAATATATTAACAATTAGTGGAAAAGATGTAGAGAACGATTTGAATATTTTTTCAAGTATTCTAAAATGAAATGTTGATTATTGCTTTGGGAGAAAATGTTTTAGAAAGAAACACCTAGATAAAATGCATTACAGATCGTAAGGATTTAAGATATTTATCATTTGAATCTAAGAAGATTTGGGTCAGAAAAGATTTTTTCCTATTGTATTAAAGAAATTTATAAAAGCGGAATATAAATTAAATTCTATTGTTTGAGGAGATATGTAAAAAAATTAGAGGCTGTTATGTAATAAAGTTAATAATGCATCCTCACCAAGATTCTTATTTTGAAGATAAAGGCTTACTTCAAATTAAATTTAAAGGTAATATCATTCATTTTAAGGAGATTAACCCAGGGAAAGAAAGTTGCGAAAACTATATATTATTATTTACTTGACCATGACATGAAAATTAAAAGCATTTATTTGTGCATCGAGGATAAATGCATGCATTTTACAATTAATCACACTTTGTGGTTGACATAAAATGGAATATGATTTTTGAACATTAGAATATTCCTTTGAATGTCACGAAATTCAGGTTTCATTTGCTTGAATTTCCCAAAAAAATTTCATTCATTCGAAGAAATAATGGGATATAGTTTTCAAACAGTTAAAATTTCTTCCAGTTGAGAAATGCACCATATATTTTTTTATGGAATTCTTTATTTATTTTTCTCACCCGGTTTAAGGTCTTAACAAATAATGCTTTTTCCAAATAAACAAGTAATATAAAAAGTTTTAAAAATCAATTTCACTTAGGTCAAAACAAAGAAAATTTTTTATTTTAGCTACTTTTACTAAACAAATAATATAAAAAAAAATTTGTCAATTCCTACATGATCAACAAAGAAAATTTTTTTTTGCTACTTTTATTAAATAGTTACAATTAATATAAATAAAGTGTATACATAGGACAGAATCACAACATTAAAAATGGTAATTTAAATTTTCATTATATTACAAAAGTATCGTATTGTCATCCAAAACAATCGTGTATATAAAATTTCAGTTCAACTGAATACTTTAACACATGAGAGAAAAACCTTTTCAAGTTTTGATACAAGTCGCCAAAAGGGGCGCTAAAATCGATAAAAATATTTTCCAACGTGGCTTGTATTTGTAATTCTTTAAATAATTAGTTTTAAATTTAAATTTAAATTTTTATTAATTTTATTTAATTATTGTATTGTCATCCAAAATAATCATGTATATAAAATTTCAGCTCAATCGAGTGTTTTAAAATGTATTTTATTAACGATTGAAAAATTTTTCCAAGATAAATAAATAAATAAACAAACAAATAAATAAATATATAGAGATTGTGAGCTAATAGTAGGAATTGAAAAATTACAATTAATATAAATATATATATATATACATATGACAGAATCACAATATTAAGTAGCAATTAATTTTTATTAATTTTCATTAAAGTGTATCATATTATTATTCAAAATATTCTTGATTATAGAATTTCAGTTCAACTGAATGCTTTAAAAAGGAGAA
>BMAV01003515.1:0-84368 GCA_019973955.1 Trichonephila inaurata madagascariensis
ATGAAAGAAAACTGTTCATTAAAAAAATTAAAAGTCTCTAAAGTTATGACAGTAAAAAAATTTTTTCATTTTTTTCTTAACTGTTTTCATTCCTTTTCTCGTCTATCAGTTCAGGTTTTGTGGGATACAGAGCAACAAAGGCTATTATCCCCTTTCTCGTCTATTTTATTTATTTATCTTTTGATAAATAAGTAAAGCCATTTTGTATCTACGCAAGGGCTGATGACAACGGATCTCAGAACTTTGAAGTTTGCTCAAGTGACGGAGACACGACCTTAGTTGGTACGCCATTTTCAGAATTCCATTCTACGCCAGCGTGAGGATTTTTAGTTACCACAGATTAAATGTGACCCCCTACTTGTACGGCGAGTCTTCAGAGGTACCAGGATTAGAACTCTAGACTTGACAACACCGACCACGAGTTCGTGAACATGACTACATGTTTTTCATTTCTTAAATGAAATACTAGTGGTACCATTATGAAATTGGCACAAACTTGAAACCTTTCCCGTGAAAATGAAGCGGGGTGTCAGGTGTTATGTGGATTAAAACAGCAAGAGATAATACAGCGAAATACGTTTAATGCAAAAACTCTAAGACGAAATATCGGTTAACTCGAAATATTACAACAGTCCTGACAAACTATACATTTTCACGCATTTTTTTCCTCTTAGCACGAAACGAAAATTGCTTTACCCAAAAAGATTGCCCTTCTGGGAATGAACAAAACACGGAAAACGCTAGATACTTAATGAAAGTTTCGGAAAATTGGACTGTCCTACTATATAGTCGGAAGAACTTTTGCTGTAGCTGATGGTAATGGGTGTACACAGCCTGAATTATGACACACAACGACATTTTGGAATTTGTTCAAAGCTCAAAAAATATCACTGATGCAGATTCCGGTTACGAAAATGAAATGAATAATGCCCGTTAGCAGAACCTTGTGCAGTTATTTAGAAGCCCATTCCAATGGTGAAATGAGTAGAAAATGGATGATATCGAATAATTTGTTAACAATTTGATGCTGAAAAAGACAATGCAAAGAAAAACATCAGAATATTTTCCAAAACCTCAATAAATGTTTTGTTTTTCAAAAAACTTGAGAATTTTTATTAAATTTAATTAAGACATTGTGAATGTTTTTGTTTCATTGATCTTTATTTCTAATCTCTTTTTTTATTTCTAATGGGTTACGAATTGGTGTTTTACCATCGCAGACCTAGTACATTCCCCGGAAGCTGGTATCTCTTTTTAGTGTGGCACCATACAGGCGGATATCAATCACCACAGGTAATTTTGACGTCCATTTTCTCCCTAGAGAGAGTCACCTGAGCTCTAACGATGCGAACTGTACTAGGATTTAATTTTGCCCTGATCACCCAAGCCCAGCAGTGTAAATAAAATGTACTCACATAAACTTAATTTTGTTGAATACTCAGGGTTTCTTTGCAATATACTTTAATATATCCTCCTCCTTAAAGGGTTTCTTTGTAATATCCAGTTAGTGAGTGAATATTAACGTCGCACTGTTCAGCTACATGAGGGCGTTTTGGAAACGGACCTCGTAATTTTGAACCATGGTCAAGTGACAAAGACGACACCTGAGCTGGCATCCCCTTCCCTAACTACCACACCAACAAGAGGACGTTTGGACTCTCGACAGATTTAACGTGCATCGCTCTCCTACATGGCGGGTTTTTAATGGTACTGGACTCGAACTCATGACATTTCTGCCATGATCCGATACCTTAACCACTGGGCTACCACAGCCCTGCAGCATCCAGTCCCCTTACTTTCGTGTTAAGCGATTTTCACTGTATATGCCACAAGCGTGCTGCCAAAATAAATATTTCTCTAATTATATCTTTAAAAACAACATTTCATAAGTTCTTACAAGTGTCTTTTGAAATATTTAAATAGATTCGTGCAGTTAAATGTGCTAAAAAGGGTTTTTACAAACAATTTAACATGTTTGATTGCTTAATTATTCACATCCACCCCATCCGGGTTTTGAATTGGGGCGTGGCAGCCAAATGGTGATGGTCGCTAGTTTGTGACCTGCGTTGTCGAGTTGGGGCTCAAGCCGTAGTGCTACTAAACACCCACCGTGTAGAGGAGCTGATGGTCGTTGTATCTGTCAAATCTATAAGTCCTCCGTTTGGCGTGGTATGAAAGTTTGGAGAGGAGTTTTCTAGGCCTAGTCACTTGACTATGGTTCAAAGTCAGTGGCGTAATGTACACTCCCACATCGCGTAATGGGGGGCAAAGCCTGTCTGCCGCCAAGTACCTACCCTTTGTAAAATCCAACTTGGGGGCCCAAACGTTCTCCATTATGCCACTATTCAAAGTTACGAGGTCTGATACTAAAAGCCCTAGTGTTGATAAAAGTTTCTAAAACATTTAAAATTTCCTTCAATTTTAATATACAAATGAATTACTAAATTAGAGTGGTGGTAGAAAAAATAAAATTAGTCCTTTGTTAAGGTTAATTTTATTTTCAAGGTTCATTTTTTCGTTTTTATAATCGCTTTCCTTATAAAGTTTCCTTTTCTCCTATGTTAATTTTTCTTTGTGTCGCATAATGAATAATTCAACATTAAAAAAGCAAATAATATGCATTAAGAAACACTACATTTTTCTGCGACTGTCTGGAATCTATAGATTTTACACAATGAAATAAAGTTTCATTCTATACAAACTTAAGGAATCATTTTTTTTAAAAACTTTTTAATGGGCGTGTTATCTTTCTTGCAGATATAAATGCTTCTATTTTAATGCTTGTTAAATTCCCTGTCTTCTCTTCTCCCTCCCGCTGATTCTTTTTCTTAAAAATTGTTTAGGGGAAAACTGGGAGGGAAATAAACAGCAAAAAAACATTTTGGGCAAAAAAAAGAAAAAGTTAAAGTTTTTGATTCAAAAAAAAAATTTCTCTTAAAATCCTTTATACGAGTAATAAAAGAATGTCAAGAGCTTCTTAAACAAAAATATTAAATGCGTACATTTATTTAGAGTTATGATTTTCTTTTTGCAACTACATTTTTATGAGTTGATAAAAATATTTTTAAAAATCTAACAAGAATGGGTACTTGCTTATATATATAGAAATTTCTTCTTTATTTATCTTTCTTTTAAAGGTTAAAAGCCCTTTTTAAAGACGAAAAAAGGAAAGTAGCAAGATAATTGTACAGAGTATCTGTCTAAGTGCCTATTAACGAATTGTAAGGTAGTTTTCGAAACGAAGAAGAAAAAGAGTTGTGCAATAAAAAATGTCACAAATACCTATCCCTTTATCTTTGTCAAAAATAAAACAGTCTAAGTAAATTTTGGTTGCTCTGTACTCAGATTAATGTTTAAAGCTTTTGGTTTAAATAATACTCTTTCTATAATGGATTGACTAGAAAAGGTGAATGATCTCACTTCAGTTCAATACACGGAGAGATTCAATAAGATCTGGTGGAATAATCTTAAAATCTTCCTATGTGGGCAAGATGTAAAGCAGTTGCCGAGTTTCGTCTGGCTATTGGACGCGACTGTCTCCTCAATTATCTTCATCGAATTCATGTCCCCTTTCTGCACGCTCTGCAATTTTTGAAAGGACATGGATGCTGACCACATTCGTCGCTGCCCAACACTCAAGGGCTCTTCTTTGTGCGATCTTTATTGACAAGCTAGGGACTTATTGGGTTCTCATAGACTTTTCTATCCCCGTTGCTGTTTCCTATTTTGTTTTGTCTGTTTTTGTTCCTTCACCCTTGTGGCGTAGTGGTCTTTTGTAACTCTGAGCATTGGAAATAAAATTTAAAAAAAAAAAGCTTGATCTAATTTTTCAGTGCTTAAAATATCTGGTGAAACAGAAGTTCGATTAAACAATTGACGAAAATCGATCCAAAAATCAAATCAAATTTTTTAGCCTAAATTATAAATTAATATACTTTTTATAACCTCACAAAATTTGAAAACTCTAAACTTAAAAAACGCAGAATTATGATAGCTTTTACGTTCATTTTTATTTACATCCCTGTGGTAAATCAAAACTTTGAACTTGCTTATCTTGGAAAGATAAAATAACTAGTTTGTTTTCATTTAAAATACTAAGGCTTTTTTTTTTCTATTGTGCTTAATGTTTTGAATTTTATTTTACCAATGGCTAATAGTACATAAAACAAAAGTTGGTCATGCATTTTTTGAATCAAATACTTATTTTTTTAAAAGTAGTTTAACTCAGAACTTTTTTTTTATACATTTTTTAAGGAATTTTCAATAAGCATTCACACACATAAAAGAAGTATTGTGCGAATACCAATCATGATATCGCAAAACCCATACCAACTTTTGTTACACTTAATTTGACGTACTTATAAATCAAATTTCATGCTTGTACGTAAATTTTTGTAGGAAGAATAGCATTTTAAAATCACTTCACAAATTTTGTGTTTTTTTTTCTTAAAAAATAAAATGGCCAGCTGTTTATGAAATTTTGAGCACAAAATTTTGTTTTACATATTATATACAGATAGAAGAAAACCAAAATATTTTTGAAAATTCTTAAATTAAGATTTTTTGTGTGCAAATTGTACCATGTCCCCTTAAAAATTCATAAATAAAAGGAAGAAATCATGACAAAGAAGTCCATCTTACAAGTAAATGCTCACAAGGAAGTTGGATTTTTTTTAGCAGCAAAAATAGTTTTAGTTGTGCTCGCGTATTAAAACAAAGAGGTGTGTCGTCTGTTATGAACTTCTTGCAGCACATGACGCATCTCCATACTATGGCAATTCTGTGAAATGAGTCCTACTGACTGCCTTTGATGAGGATAGATTGATGGGTCGAGGTTGCAAGATCGCATGGTCATAATGTTCAGTTAACTACACTCAGGTCGACTTCTAGCAGTAGTACTACTTGAAATCACTTATGTACCATTTATACCCGTTAACATTGGTCAGACAGATTGTCGTGAGGTTTTTGCAATTATCTTCAAGAATTTTTCGTAATTCCTTAAATTTTGCTTTCCATAAATTTAAAGATGTTAGTTCAATAAATTCTATTTCAAAATTATTAACTTACATCCCTCAAAAATTGACAAATTGAATAATATCATTAATGAGGGCCTGTTAAATCGTTTGATAAGAGAAAATAGAAAAAAAATAGGCAAACAAACTTCAAAGTTTTTGCTATTTTTGGAAAACTCCCCTTAAGTGCTTCAAAATAGGTTCGAAGTTCATTTTTATTTGCAAGTGCTTTAAGGGGTCACTTCACGCAGCATTTTCCCCATCTCCGTAATGTTAAAATACCGTAGTGAAACATTTTTGAAAAATTGACCAGTTGTACAGTCATGAATTTTTTTTGTACATTTATTGCATTTGTTTTCTTTTGGTTTTAATGAGAGAGCTTTTTAAATTTTTGATTAGTTTTTTTAAAAAATTCATATGTGGAGTAACACGTCAAAAATTTTAAAAACGCTGAAAATTTTGTACATTTTATCATTATTAACTTTTTTGAATAATTTTTTGACAAAATCTCTCATTAAAATACTTATTTGTATAATATTTATATATGTGCAAAATTACAAAGCTGGTTAAATGAGTAGGTGTTTCAAAAATGTTCCTTTGTGTTGAAATTTACACCCTTTGAGAAATAGTGATTAAAGTAAAAACTTTACCTTAACTAATACATTCCAGAGCTCATACTATCGTGATCATCTGCAAGATCATCTTCTTGTTCATTTTAAGTGTCTGTTTTTAATTGTAGCTTCTTGGTTCTTTTGTAAAATTGTCTTTTCCGCTTTCCCATATGCTACGATCTGTTCCTATTCCGCAATGTTAAAAAGGATCAAGCGTAAGTAAATATTTTTTGAAAAATTGACCAGTTGTACAGCTATGAATTTTTTGGTACATTTATTGTACTGTTTCAAATGGGACATTTTTTTAAAATACAATAGTTTTTAAAATTCATATAATGGAGTAACACGTCAAAATTTTAAAAACGCTGAAAATTCTTGTACATTTTAATCCATAACTTTTTTATTGAATAATGTTTTTGACAAAATCTCCCATTAAAAACACTTATTTGTATAATATTAATATATGTGCAAAATTTCAAAGCTATTAAATAAGTAGTTTTTTTCAAAAAATGATCCTTTTGTAAGTGAAATTTTACACTTTTGAGAAATAAAAATTTAAAGTAAAAACATCATACAATTAACTAATACATACCAGAACCATAACTGTATTGTTGGGGATCATCTGCAAAGATCATCTTCTAGTTTACATTTTAACTGTCTGTTTTAATTCTAGCTTCTTTGTTCTTGTGAAATTGCCTTTTCCGCTTTCCCTTATACGTGTGTGATCTGCTTCTGCAATGCTCGACATGTATAAAAACCCAGGTTGAATATTTAAAAAATCTAAAACTTTTAATTTGGTAATTAATCCTTGATTATATATAGATATAGCTTCATATACTCCGGTTTTAGTGTTCCCACTGTACAAAAACAAGTTTTGAATTATAGACCATATAACACTATTTGGCCATTACAGTTTCAGGTCTTATGTGCAAGCATCTAGACAGAAGTTCAGGGTTTTTGAAAGATCTCTAAATACTTTTGCAAATGCATAATTGCAATAGGTAAATTTGTGTTTATGTTTATATGTATCACCTTCAGTTTAGATCTATTATTATATCCACACCACGAATCATCTCCCAAGGGCAGAGCAAAACCATGTTGTGGATTCAAATCCGTTGAGATCTTATGAAAAATATAGCCCAAATAGCTTGTTTCCATGGCTGACAAATTTCCAGTTGTTTCGAATAGCTAAAACCATAATATCTCTGCAATTTGTCTATTTCTGCATCAGTCAATCTATTACGGCCTCTTAGAGATTTTTTGTCCCCTGTTTGCCTTTTAATTTCCAATTTTAATGCCCTGAGTCGTGCACCCATCCTTTTCTCAACATGACCAACACATTCTAATTTTTCAATTTTGACATCTTATAAGGTTTATCTCTAAAAACTGCTTTGTATGCTTTAGAATCCCCATCATCACCACAGTGTATATCGCAAATTGTGTAGTATTTCTGAACGATGGAAGATACGAAGTGCACCTTCAACTTCCATTCCCCCACTATTTCCGAAGTAATTTGCCGAACACCTCATCACTATGTACGTTGCCGTTAAAATGACATGAGCATTTCCTCGATAATATTTCGGCATCAACTACTTTCCAGTGTCCACACTAACTGCCGTAACAACACCATTGAGAGAAGTATAATCTTTTTGCCATTGTGGTACCATCTATAGCCACAGGTAAATATTTGCTACCATTATTAAATGATAGTGTTTCTGGCAGCAGCTAAAAGCCATGCATATTCTTTTGCGTTTTTCTCTGTCGCATTATTTGTAATTTACGTAAAGACTCATAAACCGCTTTTGGTGGAGGCAAATTCATAAACCCCACAAATTTCGTGCAGCTGCTTCTAATCTTTTCCAACTGACCTCATATATATGCAAAGTCTAGTGTTCGCCACTTCATACACTTTTTTGTATCTTTTTATTAACAACAGTGTTAGTAAACCTGGTATTATAGCGCGTGTCGGAATAAGACCACAAAGCCGCCAACATATCAACTCTGTAGCCAAAACCCTGAATTTGGCGACAAAATCCTTAATGTCAATACTTTGTTTTTACAATTTATACATAATACATGTTGTTTCAATACACCAGAAAACAAAGCGGAATGTCAATTGAGCCACGCAAAAGTTTCTAGATGAATTTAGAAACGAAACATACTCATCATTAAACTTAATGCACTTTGATTTTACTATGAATTTTACAATGTACTGGCATGTTGTTTTTCTCCTTTATTCAAATCCTCAGAAGCGAAGAATCTTTAGAATTTGCTGCAAATTTTCTTTTTAAAGGTTTTGCTTGAAAACTGAGGCATATTAATCAGATAATGTGAATTTTGCGGTTCTATAAAATTGAAAAATTCGTTATAAGCTCCAAATTAAAAAAAGTAGCACGTGAGTTACCGCTAGAAGTAAGCAAACAGCTACAATTATTCACTTCACTTCTTCCCAGTTGATTTGCCGATCGTGCAGCGCAATGTGTTTTAATCAATTTAAGTTATTTGACAAGGCTGAAAAGTAGCATGTGTCTTTACTTCCTGATTTGAAAGGGCGTGGCAATCGCTTAAAGCTGCAGATTTGACAGACGTAAACAACTTTTGAAAAAATATTAAAATACTTCTAATTCAGCTAGAACAAAAATTTAAACTGTATCAGAAAGAGAAAAAGAGTGGCAGCGTTTATTTTTCAATCGAAATTGAAAAATCGATTTTAGCGTTTGATTTTCGTGAAGTGACCCCCTTAACACATTTGGGAAGTATTTGTAGGTATTAGTATTCATATCGCAGAAAAAATATACTTAATTTTGCAGCAAAGACTTTCCAATATTCAAAAAGTTTAAGAAATGTTTGGTTATTTCCTTTCAAATAAACCTCTGTGAAGGAAGTGAAAGTAGTGAGTGAATTAGAAGCTAAATACATACACGTCGCGTTTCTTGGCAAAGTTGCACGAGTGTCCAATGGTAACGAACCCTTGCATTTTTAACCTGGAGGACAACACCTCAACTGTCGTTTCAAAATTTAGTGGAGCCTGTACAGAGTAAGTCTGAGTTGCATATACAGGCAAAAGGATGGTTATAATAAAAGCATTTTTCACAAAAGGAGAGCATTTTTGAAAATGGTTATTTTAAGTTAATTACGTCGAAACAGCGTGTACTGAAAATAATTTTTAACGGTAATAATGGTTCTTAAACAATTTTATATGCATTTTCTAATCTAAGTGACACTAAATATCAAAGTAATATTTATCCATTTATATGTTTTTACATAACGGCCAGGTTCCGAACGTGTCGGATACCTGGAGATTTCCCTCTTTTACAAAACTCAGCGCTTGTGTCGGAAAAGTAGAAATATATGTGCCATCCTCTAGACTAGATCAATTAAATAATTATTAGGTTGATCACATTCATACATGGGCATATTTCATGTATTCTAAAATATATATATAATTAATGATGTTACGACGTTGGAAAGAGCTAAAAGTCTGTTTATTGAACCAACCTGCATGATGGTGGGTTAGATATTCTTCATGTTTTTCGGACAATGTGCGTAAAAATGCCCGAATCGAACGATTGGAGTGAGTTTGGCAGAAAGCGTACCGTATCTTTTTTCACCAGATATGTTTGTAGCCCGCCATAAGCTCTCTTCAGCCGAAAACGTTTTATTTTCGAAGCTCAGAAAACGCGTCTTCTTTTTTATCTCGTTGTAAAAAGGTAATATCAATATGTTTATAATTTGCTTATACAAATTTTTATTCCAATGTTTAAATAATGTAAAATAGTAAAAATATTTAATGGAGTACTCTATTAATAAGCGTTGCTTCTTGCAGAACTGACAATTTCGTTACTCGCATCATTGTGCGGGTTGGGCATTACTTGATTCACTGCAGCTGTATAGGTAAGTACTTGCCGTGTGAGTTTTCTTTTCGGTTTCAATAATTTTGATGAAAGCCTAAATAAAAATGAAATATATATAGTTGTATAATTAATACCAAATTTTCTTGGAGGTCGCCATGGATGAGTCCCTTTTTATTCTCC
Source organism: Trichonephila inaurata madagascariensis (assembly GCA_019973955.1). Lineage (NCBI taxonomy): Eukaryota > Metazoa > Arthropoda > Arachnida > Araneae > Nephilidae > Trichonephila > Trichonephila inaurata. The sequence goes on from BMAV01003515.1 coordinate 9,658, forward strand.
TCTTTTCCCTGTGATGTCCCCACCCCGGGGACACCCGTTCTACACTATCCACGCGACCTGTGTCTGTGGGGAGGAAGGAAGAACTACTAACCGTAATAAGACCGAAGTATTATAATCCGCCTGCTAAAAGGCCATGCCAGGATAAAAAGCATGCCATGTACAGTTATTTTCGATGTGTTGATGACATTTCAAGGCCTCACAGGTGCAGATTTGAAAACTACGAAAGCAGATCGAAAATATGTTATGAAAAATGCAGTGTTTATTTATACTTATCAAATACAAAAACGATGTTTTAAAGATTTTCATTGTGAATAAATAATGAGTCAACAAAAGAATTAATTATACATCAATAATTTCCTTGTTTGTAACAATTTTAGTTGAATTAAGTTCTTTTCTTCTATCAACTTAGAGATAAATAATGTATAACTCATAAAATTTCACAGGTCATGATTTCACAGAATACGCCCAACCCGCACGATCATGCGGTTACCGTCTAGGTTCCAGGATGAGAGCGGAAATTTTTTTTATTATTTTTCCCAGTGTCATTGGGGTCTATATAGTATTAATAACCAATAGAATTTAATATTTAAAGATAAAAATATTTCGGATTTTAAAGAGATAATAGGCTTAATCCACATAGGCTTACGTATGTGATGTATTGGGGGAGGAGGAATAAAGCGTGCCAAATAACCTGAAAATCTTTCTCAAGCATTGTCAATACCCTTTATTGCATTCCAAAGCTTTCAGAATGATTTTATACATAGCAGTGCACAGAAAAGATCGTACGTTGGAAAGACGTATATATACGTCCGGGGAAAATAAAGCTTTGGCTGAGCGAAATGTTTATATACGAAAGTCGTGCCGTAGTCTTAGCATCATTGTTACACATTGTTATAGTTGTTGCATGAGGGGGGGGGCACGATGAAAATTATTATTGAATATTGGGTAGGAATATTGAAACTTTGAGAAGCACTGCATTACATGCTCGACCGTGCAAATGGTAACGGTAGAGCAGCTCTACGAATGTATCATGCGCAATTTTCTGATCGACGAATGTCGGATGAAAGAATTTTTTAGCCGTTACATCATCAACTTCGTGAAACACGTTCGTTCCACGTCACCGGACATGATGCTAATGGACGAAGAGATGTGCGCGGTCCAAGCTTGGAAGAAGGCATCTTAAACATTGTGGCCGATAGACCTGAGTCAAGTACTAGAGCTGTTGCACATCACTTAAGTGTGAGTCATCAGACCGTTTGTAGAGAGACACAGCAACGTTACAATCTTTTTCATTTTCAGCGAATACAGGCCAACTGGTAGACTTTTGTTCTCTGACTACCATTGGTTGTACAGCGATTGGCGTTGCAGCCCAACTTCACAGCTCATGTGCTGAATATTTATGAACAGTTATTGATTGTAAACATTACACTTGTCAACGACGGCCGAATAAACACCTCCTTTGTGACGGGTTTTACCGGTAAGTTCTACCAATCCTCTTGTGAATCTTTGGGGCCAGAAATGAGTTATTTCACAGCCAATCCTCTCAAGATGAAACCTTGATATTCAGACTAGTTAGTAGATATATAGTGGAGATTTAGTAATCGCTAAGGAGAAGGAAAAAAGGAAGTTTATATGAAAATGCCGTGAGTTGATGGTAAGGATTTAAACTTAGAGGCGTAATTATAGAACGGGATTTAGTGAGTCAAATTAAGAAAGATTGAGATTCATAGGACAACTTTACTGCTGTAAGTGCTAGGATTCCAGGCGCTTATTTACATAGAATTTAGCGTTACGTTATATCACTCCTGATTTCCTTCCTAGCGTAAGACTGTCTTTGAATATTTGAATTGATAATAAATTGGTTTTATTATGGTTAGCTTGGGTCATCAATCATTACATCCCATCAAATCATTTTGAGTAGATGAAGAGATAAAAGAAGCCGGTAGGGGGTATCACAACTTTTTCTCTCCTTTCGTCTCTTGTTTTAAGGTCCTCACTTGCGTCCGTACATTCCTATACAAAAAATGTTAGTTACAATTTCCTGTACCTATCCTTAAAGTCTGTGCTAAGAATTCGGGACCACCCTGTACATATTTAAGTCCTAGCATTATGCTTTAGATTTTATTCAAAAATTTTCTGATACCTCTCCCCTTTTGATTTTAAAAGGACATGACTTGAAATTCTAAAAATGGAAGTATGTTCATGTTTTAAACGTTCCTACAGCTGCAAAAAGTCGGTTTCCGCAAAACCTGATCTTAGCGAATCTCTACAAAACAAAAGAAATATGCTGACAAATTAAATAATTGTCGAAAAAATCAAGACGTTTCCCGGGACCCTCCCTTTTTGCTGGTGAATTGACATAAAACCTTTTCTTAGTGGATCTTCACTTAACAAAAGAAAGTTACCTGCTTATTTCGAGTCTTTTTGATTCAATGTTTTACAGATCTCAGGATGAGTAAGTTGAGTCCCTTTTTATGCAATACTTAGAAATAATATATAGTACAGTAAAAGCAGCTAGCGCTTTACTACATTGTTCCCCATTTTAGAAACAAAATAGCGCAATATAGTTTTTTGTCTGGATATCTATTCCGAAGTGGGACCTCTAAAATAATAATTTTATTTTAAAATCATATTTAAAATAGATTACTTAAAATTTTTAATATTTAAATTCTAAAACTTTTTTAATGTAATAAATTAACTAATACTGAAATAATTTGTAAAAAATAAAAAATCCAACTTGAATTTCAGCAAAAAAATTTGTAAAAGCTTCTTTTGATATTTATTGAAATAGCTTTTATAATTTTCTAACGCGAATTCTTTAAATTATAATTTAAATTTGTACTGTTTTTAAAACTTTTTGAATGGACTTAAAAAACAGAAATCAATTTATTTGTAAGAAAGTGTTCGATAACTTTCTTGTATGGTAGAGAATTTTCCATTAAGTCTCAATCCATAACTGACACGAACGGAAGAAACAAAACAGTAGAAGTGAGCAGTGATATTTTTCTTCCAAAGCGAAAAAATAAAAATAAAAGAACTTTGAAAAATTGATATGATTCTAGCAAACAATACGTTTGTTGCTGACATATCGAATACAAAATGATGGATAACGATGGAATGGTTTCCTCTTCAGTGATCATCGCAAGAAACTGTATTGAAGCGTTACTACAAAAATCGCATTACGTACTCAATAGTATTACTAGGAAACATACGGGAATTAGTTTTTAAAACAATCATTAAATCGGACTATAACAATTTACGTGTGCGTGTTTATTTGTAACAAGTAATAAAAAAAAAATTAAGTCAATTCCTACTTAGGTCAACGAAGAAAATTTTTATTTTAGCTACTTTTATTAAATAGTTACAATTAATATAAATATGTATATACATAGGCAGAACGCGAATACGTAAGTGGTCATTAATTTTGTGTTAATTTTCATTCAAGTATCGTATTGTCACTCAAAAACACCATGTATAAAATTTCGTGTCTTCGACTGAATGCTTTAAAATGTGAGAAAAACCCTTTTTCGTTTTGACACAAGTCGCCAAAAGGGTCGCTAAGTCACCGTAAAATGATAATATGCCAACGTATCTGAATTTGTAATTTTGAATAATTAGTTTTGATCAATTAATTCTTATTATTTATAATCAAACTATTGTATTGTTATCCAAAATAATCCTGTATATAAAATTTCAGCTCAATGGAGCGCTTTAAAATGTATTTTATGAACTATCGGAATTCCACCAAATAAATGCCTAAATGGAAAGTAATGTGAGTTAATAGTAGAACTGAAAAAATTAAGTAAATTCCTACTTAAGTCAACAAAGAAAATTTTATTTTAGTTACTTTTCATTAAATAGTTACACAATTAATATAAATATGTTCATACATGTGACAGAATCACACTATTAAGCGGCAAAATAGAAAGTGATTTTACCTTTCTATACATGGTGATTGACTATTATTTTTGTCTGTGTGTGTTACTATTTATATTCATTGACAAGTCACATTCTCAGAAATTAAGATATCCCAGGTAAGATTCGAACTGACGACCTTTGGATTAGAAGTCCAAAACGCTATCCATTGCGCTACAGAGACCCAATGAGCGAAATTTCCTTTTTATATAGAGCGTGTTGGGCTATTATTTTTGTTGATTACTATTTATTCATTAAGTTTAACTAATGAATTAATATTAAAAAAACTGTATTAACATCAAGTGTCATTCATTACAAGTTTAAAAAAATGTATTTGAACTTGAATGGATGAGTAGAACTTATTTATTAATGAATTTGTAATTGAATAAGACATAGGCAGTATATATATATATATATATATATATAGAGAAGTATATATATATATATATATATATATATAAGTTATATATAGTATATATATATATGTTATGTAAGTGTTAAGTTATTATATATATAGATAGTGAACTAATATTAGAAATTGAAAAATAATGTTAAATCGTTTATTGCTGAAAAATTAATTTTGAAATAAAACTAAATAATATATCCTTTGAAGCCCAGTGGCTGATTGGTAAGGGATCGCGCTTCCCCGCCACAGGTCCGGGGTTCAAATCGCGGGCTGGGCAAGGTAGTCTCAGCTTTTCATCCCTTCAGTGAGTCGATAAATGAGTACCAAGCTTGCTTGGGAACTGAACACTGGAGATTTTACGTCAGACTAACCACTTGACCGAAACATCTACACACGCATCCCAGCGCTTAAAGTCACTTAAATTGGGATAGGCACAGTAGGCCTTGGCCCTCATGGGCTGTGGCGCCACTGAGTTCAGTTCAATATATCCATTAAACTAAAATGGCTTCTTCCATATTTAGATGTACGAATTATTTAGCTATAATTTTCCTGTATTTTTTGTTCATTGCTAAATTTAACGTACCTGCATCTATCTTTAAAAGAAAATTCCAATAAGACTTCGAATCTTGTATATCTCAGTATATGAGTTGAAAAATTTCGGAACTTTTCATTTTGGACAAATGTAGCTTAGGAAACACGGGTTTCTTAATATTCTCCGTGAGACATACATCCGAGCTTCTGAATAATTTGTAATATTCACTATCACTCACTGGAATGGCAAATGGTGATCATTTGTTCCGTGACATCAAACATAGGTCAACGATCACGTGCTGGATACGAATTTCTCTTTCAGTTTATTTTTCCTGCCCTCTATCTTCCCGCTCATATTCCCGAATCTTTTATTTATTTATTTTTTTGTTTGTTGCAATTCGGCTTATATGCGGGTTTTGAATTTTGTGAAAATTTTTGAAGAAAAAAAATGCACTTTCTTCTAATACACGGATCGGATTATATTAGGAAATATACGTAGATAAAATATTAATATTCTCTTTTCTGTATTAAAATATTTATTGTAAAACAGCTATTTAAGAAAACAATTTATGAATTTGCGATACATTTCAAGTTCATTCTTACTTTTAAGTAAAATGGGATTAAAAGGCTCTTCGATATAAAAAAAAAAAGATCCCGTATGCAATCCATTAACTAATTTTTTATTTATATCTTTTAAAAAGAATTTTAGAACAGATATCCGGCAGGAAAGGATTGTGGATAGCTTAGGAAAAAGGTTAGGTTAAAGACTTTTTTGATGACTTAAGATTTAGCAAAACTTACTTAACTTACTGTATTATTTGCAATGAAAGAAAAATGTTCCTCTTTAGGGTGTTATTTATTCCAAGAAAAGTTTTTACCTATTACCAAAAGTTTAATTTCTGTTTTAAAATATATGAAAATAATCATATTTTTTTCGGGATAGAATCGACATTTTTCTGATATCACTATTTGTAGCCCTGAATCATGAATGACGGTTTTGCATTTTGTGCCTTTAGTACATCCGGCATTGGTATTAAAGATGCCAATTATTTAATCAAATGACAAACATCACATTTTGATTGTATTTATTGAATTAATGACAAATACAGTAATTTAAAAAGTGATAAGAAATGGATCAATTTGATTTCTTGTTGTCCCATCCGATAGAGGCACACGAAATTCATCGTGGCAAGGAGCTACTTATTAAGCCTGTCGTTAGCCGTAGCTTTAATCATCCTATGGATGACAGTACGATTTAGTTTGGTACGATTTAACCAGTGCTGAATGAAATCTAATAAACTTACTTTATTTCACGATCACATTCATCAGTTGATTAGCAATACTTATTATCTCCACGCTATCTCTCTCCCTTTTCCTTACATGTACAATTATACATCTGCGTATTAGATTTCCTTGTAAAACGCATGTTTTGAATTTCATAATGAATTCTGCTCTCCATTTTTTTTTCAAACATTTTCCATTAAAAAATCAATAATCAGGAATCCTGACTACAGACTTCAACTGGAAGTTAATAAATATTTTAACTGATTAAAATTCTTAAGCAAGATAAAAGTTTATAATAAATATTTCTACGTAATAGAAAATGTATTAAAAAATTATGTAAAGTGTTAAATTATGAAAAGTGCATTAAAAAGTTTAAATTAAATTTACTTAATGAAAATAGGAGCAAGAAATTGAATAATTTCGTCCATTACATTATTAAAAATCTATTATAAATGTCAAAAAGTGATGAAAAAATAAATGCATTGCTTATTTTCTCCAAAGAAACAGACTATGTAACATTAGAAATTCAATCCTGAATTCATAAAGTTTCTTGCAATTTTTTGGTCTTAATCTTGCAAATTATTTTTGAAATTCTTTTTAAGAGTTCGTGTATCCTGTTAGTAGAACGTAAATGAACTATAAATATGAACTAATGTTAATGTAAACATTTTCAATGCCTGAATTGTTTTACTGAATTATTTATCATGGTTTCTTAGCTATACTTTTTTATTTGTCTCAGAGGGTACAAAAAATAAAATTTCCCCTTAAATTTTGGATAAAAAAAAATTTTCAACAAATAATCTATGCCCAATTAAGAACTTAGCAACTCAAATTGAGTTTTGCAACTTAGAGCAAATATTACAGCTACCACTACTACTGTAATATCACTTAATATGCAAACATTTCCATCCATTGCTTTTCAATTTCATAAACAATCCTAAACACTTATTCAGCGGTTTTTCCTAAGTAGAAGCAAAAGTAATCATATTGAATAAAATTCTTCGCCGCATTACTTTAATCTCAACCCAGAATACAATCCTCAAGTCAAACCCACGGGGACACGGGGAATCAAATGGGAAAAAGTTAATTACATTTATGTCGGTGGAAGCTCATAATCAACACCGATTCTGTCAACACATCGAAACCTTTGGGAATTATTTTCGGTATAACTTAGGGGAAATTACATTCGTCATATTTCAAGATTTCTGGGGTAATAACATAGAGCTTTTAAAATTAAATTCCGAAGTGCTGTTACGAAATTTTTTTTATTTTTTTCATCCCAAAAAGAACAAATGAAAGAATTGAATCCGAAAATCAATTTTCAAAGCTAGCATTTGAGTTTTGCTGAGCTCACGTAATATTTAGTACCAACAAAGACTAGTAATCACGTAGGGGTTTCAAAAAGTATTGAGCTCTGATGGGTGTGCAAATTACCCGTATGAATAAAAATCCCTCTAAATCAGGAGTAGATATTAAGTCGATCGCGATCGACCAGTGAACCGCCAAGACATTTCGGGGTGACTGCCTTTACTAAGACCTAAGTCGCGCATACTAAAAGAAATACATTTATTAAACACCGACATCAACTAGACTGCAGAATCGGCTTTTCACAAAATATGCGGTTGTATTTACTTAAGCAAAGGATTCTATAAATATGTAGATGACACTTGTACCTTCATTGGAAGCTGACGTTTAACATGTTTACTGCCACTGTAGGGGGAAAAAAAGCGAGTATTGCGAAGCCAGCCGTAAAAATGAATTTTCCCCCACACGCCGACTGAAGGATTAGAATAAATGTTGATAATCAGTTCTTCCCCGATTGAACGGGATTGTCTATTTAGACATCATCCTACACCCTGCAGCTCCACGGATTGCTCGAGTTGATATCACGCCCCTGCAATGGCTGGGAATCGGCATCGAACAAACGTAAGCACATACGTTCACGTATGTCTACTACAGGATAGCGAAGCTAGAATATAATATTAATATTTGTGAATTCTTTTACATCTGAAAAAATATTCCGGATTCAGGTCCTATTTTTTTTAACTTAGACCGAAGACAGCCTTAAATATTTGCTTCATTTTGTGATCTGACTGCAAGTCAATAAGTTCAAGCTGTATCTTCTCAGGTGATGTATCAATATCAGCAATGATGGGGATTAGACAATGACAATGACAGAGTAAATTGGATTTAGGCTCAATTTTCCTTTAAAAAAAAATCCTGAGATCGTATGACTTTGTCCTCCAAACCTGCAGATGATCTCTTTGTAGAAACACTTTCTGGTATTTTGTTTTCCAAAGAAAGGAATCCAGTTTTCCTAATAGTGAATAAATTATAATTAAAAAAAACTTTAAAAACATGCTTTTATAGTTAATCGAACTAAGTTATAACTTAATCCTTTAGTCACCAAATCTGGAAACGAGATCTGGGATAAGTCGCCAAATCTGGAAACGAGATCTGGAATAAGTCGCCAAATCTGTTATCCTGAAATCGTAATCCTGAAGATCCTCATCAGACAATGGGACCAAATTATTAAATTATTAGCTGATATACCCATTCTTCACACGGGTAAATTGAAAAATTAAACAATACAGATTGCAAGATAAAGAAGTTTTAATGAGTTAATTTACGTAAATTGCAAATTAAAAAAAAAGCATTTTGCATATTTTAGCTGAACAAAAACAAAAAATATTTTTAAAATTTTAAATCTGTAGATCTAATAGTTGATATAAAGGATTTTTTTTATTTATATCAACCTCCGTAACTCTCTTGTCAGTCGACTTTTTAAAACACGTTCCTAAGGTGATCTCTGCTCAGCAAAAGTAACATATTGTTACAAATTTTGTGTAATGAACGCTTAAAATAGTGTAAATTATTTATATCTGGAAGTGTAATACGTTAATATTACTTTCTGATGTATTTATTTTATGTTAAAATCTTGCCACACCACCTGTCCCTTCAAAATATAGTTTTAATATGAAATAAAAAAATAGTGATTACACTGATCGAAGGAATAAATTAAAAGCGAGTACGTACTGAGGTATGGCGTAGACAAAAGAAAAGGGAAAGTTTTGCTCCACAAAAAAAGATAGACATATGCTGTCGGGCATTTTTGCCGGTAACAGAATTTTTTCCTACTTTTTTACAATTATCGTTATATTTTGGAAACTTCATACAATATCTTTATAAATTATAGCCTATATGTGTTATTCTGATGTATAAGCTACATTATTGTAAAGTTACATTAAAATACATTCAGTTGTTTTTCCGTAAAAGAGTAACAAACATCCACACAAAATCTCGCGTTTATAATATTAGTTAAAATTGTATTTTCATCGGTGCTTGACAAGTGAGCAAAATTTCGAACCTATTTGACCTTTTAAAATGGGTAAATATTGAGTTCAAAGATTCCGCAATACAAGGGAGGCAAATAAAACCGTATTAAAAATACAAACTGAATCTTTGATCGTGCATGAAAAAAAAAATAATGAAATTCAAAGGGGAGTTTTTGACTGTCTTGGCTGACAATAAAAAAACTCATTGCTGGTGGCTATTTGCCCACCCTTGCCTTACTATTTCTGCCTATTCCAAAATATCAAATTTTAATTTTAAAGTATCACTTAAGTTTTTTTTAAAAAAAATCTTATTTTTCAAAATGAAGTATCAATTGAAAGCATAAACATAACTTACAAATTCCTAGGTTAATCAGCTAATGTACTATAATATGATATTTTTCTTTTTCACAAAAGCGAAATAATTTTTTTTTTTTTGGATGAAAACATAAAACTATCACATTTTTATTTTTTAACTACTTTTAAAATGGTTCGCTAACAACTTTTCAGCTTTGTTTTACGTTAAAATTCCCGTCTGCTTTTACCAATAATGAGCTTAATTTTTAAAAAAAATATTACATCAACTAAAAGTTTCCTTTCAAAGCTTTATTCTATCGAAATATTTTTAAATAACATAGTCCCTGAGTGACTATAACTGTTTTTTGCAACAAAGTTTCATAGTTTAGAAAACAATTTACTGTTTTGAGTTTGTTGCTTGAAAATAGCGAAAAACATTTTTTTCCCTTTTTCATATTTGTAATTATTTTATCAAAATGAACTGTAGCAAAATTAAAGCGAATATTATTTGTCCCACAACACCGGTAAAATTAGAAATTCCAAGTCAAAAAAAATTGTGAGTGGCAGCTCATCTACCATCTTTATAATTAGCTTCCGGCAGTTCAAAAAAATATGCTAGAAAAGCTAAATCTAGCTTGTGTATGGTTTTTCCACTGTTCACATATTGAAGATGATGTATATTTTCGAAAGGGAAACGATTTTAACTTCAATACTGTTAAAGTATCTCATTGGAAAAATAATATACTTTTAGAAATGTTTAGAAACATCACTATAAATTACAAATAGCGTAACGCATTTAAAGTATCAAATAATTGAGAAAAATTATTAAGTACAATAAACTTATTAAATACCGGTTGACTCCCACAGTCTGCTAACATTTAAAAATTCAATAATTCATGGAATTATGTAGGTAGAGATAAAAATCGACACACTTGCTTGAAATGACATGGAGTTTTATTGGAAAAAAAGGTGCAAAAACTGGTCAAAAGATGGCACCGGACAACAAAATGTCAGTGATGCCTCAGGAAAATTGTGTATAAAATAAGCAGTAGTCAGAGAGGAAACAGATGCCCCAACAACTGCCGCAACAAACACAGTCTTCATAATGATCTAAAACCATAGTAATTAATGTAAATTGGGTATTCTTTTCTGTTTTTTACTAACAAATAAAGTCAATAGGGTCTTAACTAATTTATGTTAAGTTTTAATTTGATCAAGAACAAATGATTGCTAATTAGAACTAGTTTTTGAACAAGGATCTAAGGATATTAACAGAAGCAATAACTTACACGTGGGAGAATATATACAAGAAATAGTGTGGCAAGTTAAAAAACTAAATATTTAATAATTGTTAAAGATTAAACAAATACAATCAAACATAACAATGTACATATATAATAAAGGATAATAGGTAGTGTTAAAGGTTGTTTTCGGTTAATGTTAAAGAATAGGACCCGAATTCGGAAAATTTTTTCAGGTATAAAAGAAATGAAAAATGAACATGATATTCTGACTTCACTTTCTTTTAGAGGGCAGAATATTTTATCATATTTCCCATTTTTAACCAAGTTGATTTATTTTTTCTGGTATAAAATGTGTTTCGCATTTTTTATCCTATACTGTAATGTTAAATGGGCTTTGACTTCACGTATTAAAACAAAAAAGAAAGTATTCACGGAATATTTTTAAATTTTTAAAAACACTATATCGTTAACAGGGGCACGAGTTATAATATTGCAAATTTCCATGGAAATTGGGTCATTTTTTTCTGTCGGAAAATGTGCTTCGCGTTTCGTTAGAGCTCTCGTACTTTTACCGAAACAATCTTAAAAGGACTCGGCACCCTTTGAGCATTTTTTATTTATTTATGTATTTAAAAATTACATTTTAGTATTTCATAAATGTTATTTAAGAAAACAATACGAGATAAAATTTTGTACATATTATTCACACAATTTTACAAATTTAATTTATTTTAAAAAATCTGGAAATTTTTAAAATTCTACTTTTTTTTGTGTTAATTAATTTATTGACATTAAATTATTGTAATATTTCTGAGGATGTTTTAAACACCTTTAGGGATCTATTTTACAATACTTTTAACTAGTTTTGGAGAAAAAAAATAAAATGTTGAGATATATATGCTAAAATTCAACCAAAAGCCTAATATTTCTCACATTTCAATTTTTTTTAAAAAAAGAAGTATTCCATTTACAGAAAAATGGATCCCTAATTTTGTTACGTGCATTACATATAAGATACAAGGAAAAAATGGATGTGATTGGTAAATAATTATGGAGGAAGTAGTATTTTGAATGCGAAAAAACACAAACTGAGAAAAACCATTTTAAAGTTTATAATTCTGAAAAAATAAATATTATAAGCTTAAATAAACATAAAATAACACACTAAAATATTAGCTATATATTTTTCTTAAAAATAATAAAATATAATATAAATCTTACTTCCCCGACAACCACGCATCACACACACACACACACACAATTCTACTCTCTCTCTCTCTCTCTTCGAGAATAACTTCATTTCTATGGCACCTCATCAATTTTCCCCCTTCAAGCGAGCAGAAATTTTTGATAATTTTTGTAAATTTTAATTGTTGCTGATCCTTATATTTATCAAAGTCCCTTGTAGTCTTAACTAAATTCAAAAAACAACATTAATTTTGCGCTAGTATCTTGCTCTTCCTTCCACACATTGAATAAGGCACGCCGAGTAGTACTATTGGCCAACGCTGAAAAAAAAATCATAACTTTGGGAGTAGCAGGAAGTAGCAGCTAAATTTGGTATTAAATTAAAGGTCTATATCTACTCTATGTGGTTTAAGTGTTACTGTGATCAATCCGTGTCAATCCCAAAAGTTCTAGTCCATTAAACACTAAAAGCTGGCATACGTTAGTAGGAGTTACATGCTGTGCTAAATGTTATGTTTTTACAATTTTTAATCGAACTTGAATCTAATTTGAAAGTCAAATCAAGAAATTACATACTCATGGTATCTATTTTCAAAAAAACTTTGCTAAAATCTGCAAAATTCTTTTCAGACGGAATGATAGAACTTGCGACTGAAAAGGAGGCTTTCGCAAGTGTTTCTTGTAACAAGAACAAAACACATCTAAACCGATAATTGTTGGCGATTACCACATGGCTAGGGAGCTCAAAAGGACCATATATTGTCGGTTGTTGTTTTATTTCGTGCAATTTCATTTTTGGACTTTCCCTGCGCTAGGTTGGGAAAACTGCCCGCTGTGCGGCGTGTTGACTTTATCATGAAAGCAGTGGCGTAACGGAGAATATTAGGACCCCCTTGCAAACTCATATTTTGGGCCCCAAGCCCAAATATGTGTTGAATATATATTGTGAAAGGCTGAGTCGACCTTGCCCAGCCCGGGATTTGAACCCTGGACATGTGGTGGGGAAGCGACATATATTATCACTCAGCCACTGGGCTTCAGATATTTAACAAACTATAAAACAATATATTTTAAACTAAATGAATATAACTTCTCAGTTAAGAAATTTTAAAGTTTTTGAGTGTAATCAAGCTAATTCTTAATAAAGTTCTAAAATCTCACAATTGAACGTTGACGCAAATACATATTTGCCAATTTTAATTAGTAATTTGCATTTAAATAAAACACCCAAGCGTTCTCCCCACCCCCATTTCCTTTTTTTTTTTTGCAAATTTAACAATTTCCATTACATGAATATAAAACAGGTGTAGTATTTTTTTTATCTCTTAATTAACCAAAATAGGACTAGCAAAGTGAGGAAAAAGGAGAAAAGAGTTGAATTTAATTACAAATGATTTAAATTACAGGTTTTATTTTTAACGTAAAGTTCAACACCTTTCACTGAAAAAGTTCCTGTGTAAAAATAATCAGACATGTTTTTTCCTTCTAAAATAAACATTTTTATTTATAAAAAGCAGGAGAAATCTCGGTAAAAAAGTCTCTTGGGCAGCTAGGTAAGCAATGTTACTAGCTCTACCATTGTAAAGGTAAACACAAACAACATAACACTCTTTTCTAAAGCAGTATTTGTATCTCCAAACAGTTTCTTTTGTTTAAAATGTTTCAAATGTGTGAAAGCAAAAGATCAAACATGGTATAAGAGAGAAAACAGAATAAGGCCTTAAATTTCTTTTTATTTAGGATCGATTTTCCTTTAGGGAGTTATTTTGGTGTTATTTTTATGGTCACTAGTGCTCCCCTACGACTGAGTTTAAAATCGAGACCCGAAATGCGTTTTAGTCTTACAAGGAGCTCTTTGTGAAGGGAGTGAAGCAGACATTTACAAAATTAGCTGTCCCAAAGAGGCCATAAAAGTAATGCACTTGCATTGTTATTGAAGGAATTGGCTTTGTGTACATCGAGAACCGTATTTGGAGAGCTGTGTTAAGGAAAAACGAGCGTTTTACGGCTTCGTACAAGACGTTAAAATCATATTAGAATAATTTAGCACCTCATCTGAGTAATTGGTGTTTTTATCTATTTCTGTAATGGGGAAAAAATAGCCTATGAACAAAAATTGTATCTAAAAATTACAAGTGCATGCAATTGGAAAAAATAAATTATAGTTTGAAAAAAACTATAAACATGCTGTTATAGTTAATTGAACTAAAAAGTAAAAAATAATTCTTATTATAAAAATAAGCTTATGATATGGTCGCTCTTTGGTGACCATATCTTTGATTGTCAGCGTGAATTAGAGGTGTGAGATTTACAAAATGAATAGATATTTTAAAATTCTTAATATGACTTTATTAAGAATATAACTTAAATTTCTATAATAATTTAGATAAATTTATATAAGTGAGAATCTAATGAATCAAACACACAGCGATAGTTAAACCGAATCATGTAATTTAGATCACTTTATCTAAATAATTATATTATCCGCCTACTTTCAATTCTGATAATATTACAAGTCCTAATATCAAATAATTAGTCCTACCTCAATCCAAAATAAGATTCTATCACGGTACGAAATGTCTGGGCGCGCATGCAATGGTATGCACCTTGTATCAATGGCTGAATGTCAATTCACACTCGTATCTCTTCCAAACATAACTTTCTCTAAATTGCCATACTGCTTACTGAAACTTCTGTTCTTTTAAAAGCTATCTTATTTGCATTTCATAATCACATTTCACTTCTTGGATTTTGGTTGGAAAAGAGTTGCCATTAATCTTGACCGTCAAAGAACCCATAGGTTATGTTACAGAAAAGACGCGTGAGCCCGTCACAAACTGACTCAAATTAATTAATCTCATTGTAGTAAAAGCGTGGGGTGCTTGATATCAATTATTATAATTTCTTACTAGTTCTATTCCGAAATGCAGAGTTAGTGCAAAAATGTATAGTACAGAGCACTCCACACGCGTTCACCACAATGACATTAATTTCTTCGTTAATCTTTTTATTTTTATATTAAAAATTATTTTTCACTTTTTAGTTCGATTGATTATAAAAGCGGGCTTTTTAGTTTTTTCAAACCGTAATTTATTTTTCATTTTTTAGTTCGATCCGCAATAAAAGCATGTTTTTTAGTTTTTAAATTATCATTTATTCATTGATGAATTAATCTTAAATGATTCTTTTTTTAGAATCTGGAATACCCATTGACATGCTATCAGTGCGTCAATACGGCCTGGAGTGCAAAATGTAGGATCAGCCAACTGAAGGAAATCTGGAAGAGCTAAGTTTGAAATACTTAATGTGGAAGAAGGAGTAAAGTCAATGATAGTTTTCACGAAAAAGAGCTCAATATTCTCTCTGAAATTTGCATCAGCATTAGCCATAAATGTACATTATTTGTATTAACCGCTATTTGTATTACAAAAGTTGTATTTTTATTAACTATTAGAGTTTTTCGCTTTAGGGTTGTAACTTAACTTTTTAGTCGCCAAATCTGGAAAAAGGAAATCGTTAATTTTGGTTTTCCTGATCAGGACAATGGAATAAAATTATGAAATTATTGTATTGTCATTGGTCTTTGACAAGTGTGCAAAATTTTGAATTAATCTGACTTTTAAAAGCGGGTAAAAATCGAGTCTAAAGATTCCGTTACATACAAGTGAAGCTTATAAAAGCGTGTTAAAAATATGTTCTAATTTCATCTCAAAGCTTCTATAGTATAGTAATATTATGATCTAAATATATAAACTGAGTAAATCTAATATAATATTATAAAATGACGTTAATCTAGAGAAATTTAAACTAGAAAATTTAAACAAATTTAAGACTGAATTATATATATATATATTCATTCAATACAAATCAATTAATATTCATATCTCCTTATTTCTTTGAAAAAAATATTGTGTGTTTCAATTCTTTTTATTTTAAAGCAAAGATATTTTTTTCTCTGAACTGCACCCCGTATGAAATTAAAAAATTAAAATCGTTCACTTACGGCCTTACTCACAAATCACATTTAGTAAACTGCATTTTTAATTGAACGTGCCGAGTCATTATTATTAATAAAAAGAATATCTTAAAAACAAACCGCAACAAATGAATTACAAGTTCAAATACATCAGGGGCGTAGCTACCTCCCCGTATTAATGATACGGGGTAAATGTAAAAGCAAAAAAGTCGAAAAATGTTAAGGTGCACCAAAAAAGTTCGCCAAGGAATTTTGATACAGGGCAAACTTAGGACTAGCTAAGGCAGTGAAATGAATATTGTAGTTCTAGGTTTGTTTCTCATTAGTAATTTTCAATTTCAGTGTGGATCAAATATATATTTATATCTAAGGATACACCACAAAAATGTTTTTTGGCACTTTTCTGTGCCTTATATAATTGGAAAATTTGCCTCAAAATTTCAGATCTAAAAACCAGTTAGTTTTTAAGATATGTGAAGTTTCTGAGTCTAGATTGTGCTTTCAGTTTCTTTTTAAAAGCATTTCTCCATTCCTACATTAAGGCTGCGGTAGCCCAGTGGTCAAGGTATCGGATCATGGCTGGCCTTGTCACGAGTTCGAATCCAGTACCACTAAAGACCCGCCGTGTAGGGAAGCGATGCACGTTAAATCTGTCGAGAGCTCAAACGTCCTCCCATTTGTGTGGTAGTTAGGAGAAGGGGGTTCCAGCTCAGGTGTCGTCCGAGTCACTTGACCATGGTTCAAAATGACGAGGTCCTTCACCAAAAACCCTCGTGTAGCTGAACAGTGCGACGTTAATATTCACTCACTCACTCCATTCCTACATTGAGCTTATTAATAATATTTACGAACACACTCCATTTTTTCGGTGGGAAAGTTCTATTAACTGCGATTTTCATCACTAAATTAATTTCTATTAGCTCTTATTTTGATTTTAATCGAGTTATCTCATAGTTACTTAATTAAAATTAAATTCAAGTCCAATATTAACTTTTACACATAATTTATACGTATAACTTAAAAACTTTTTTTCGTTGTTTTCATTAAATTTTTCTTGTTTAGAAAATGTCACGGCCAAAAGCGTTTTCAGGTTGCTATGAAAAATAATATTTAGAAGAGATGAAATGCGATTGAAAATTATAAATTTAAAAATAAGCTTTCAGTTGATACTACGAAGAGTCTTCAAAATACAAATGCTCTTAATACAAGTATTAGGTTGGGGAAAAAGAAATCCATTATTTTTGCATGAAATTCAAAACTTTATTTAGCATGTTTCGGATTGCCTGATTTGGGTCAAATATATACCGCTTTGCTGTATAATTTGTTGCCATTTTAAAAGTTTTAAAAGTAGCTTCATATTGCCTTTCTCATAGAAGTCTTGGCCTTTATTGGCGAAAAACTCGAGTAATCGATTTTCACAATCTTTTCTTCATCCCAATTTCTTATCACTCTGGAAGTTTTGCAATGCAAGAAAAAAGTGGTAATCGTTTAGTGCCAGGTACGGACTATATGGTGGATTCATTAAAACTTTATAATCAAGCTCCCAGAGTTTCTGGCGAGTCACTACAGACGTGTGTGGCCTGGCGTTGTCCTGATGAAACACAACACCTCTTCTGTTGGCCTATTATGGACGTTTCTAGTCAGTCATTAGCTTCAAACAGTCCAGTTATTGACAGTAGATATCAGAATTTAGTGTTTGTCCCTACGGAAGCAACTCATAATAAATGATTCCTTTCCAGTCCCACCAAATACACAGCAGAACCTTCCTGGATGTTAGTCCGGGTTTGGCCACCGTTTGAGCTGCTTCATCATGCTTTGACCACGATCATTTTCACACAATATTGCCGTATGTGACCCATTTCTCATCCCCAGTCATCATCCGCTTAAGAAATGGGTCGATTTCATTCCATTTGGCCAGGGCTTCGCAGATGGAAATTCGATCCATCATGTTTTTGGTGTTATTTGGTGTGGCACCCAGACATCGAGCTTCTTTTTGAATCCAACTTTGCTCAAATGGATTAAAACTGTTTTATGGTCCATCTTTACTACTTCATGTTCCACTACTAACATGCTGGCCAACTTCGATTATTTCTGTGTTTTTATTAACATTTTCGATGACGGGCGCAAGCATCATATCAACATCAAAAATGCCTGAACGGAATCGACGAAACCACAATTGCACGTAATTAGCTGTTACAGTATCGGCATCATAAACACTATTCCGAATTTCAGCCGCCTGGCTTGCATTTTCACCTTTATCAAAGAAAAACTGTAAAATGTACCGAATTTTCTCTTTGTTGACTTCCATTTTTTACACCCTGTAACTTAAAAGAGAATAAATTTGAAATTGTTTGATCGATACTTCACGAGATATCTACCGAAAAAATACTGGATTTCTTTTTTCCCAACCTAATATTTCTGAAAGAACTGAATCTTCCTATGACGTACCAAGTACATTATACGAGTAGAAATCACATCACAGTACTATATTGCAGTATTTTAAAGTCAAGAAAAAGAATCTTTAACTTTTTAAGCTGCCCCGACTTAAAAATATGGTGAAATTTCAAAAATTAAAGTAATCCTGAGCGTTAGTTGAGTGATAATACCTTAAAAAAACTACTTTTATAAAATTCTTATCTGTTATGCTATTAAATATACATTTATTTGCTCAAAAGTACTATTTATTTTAAATTTTGTAGTGAATTAATGATAAAAATACTCTTCAAGTTAGGCCACAAAATTGAAATTTAAATACAATATTTGATCTTCGTAACTTTATTTTTTGTCGATTTTAAATATTCTCCGTTTTGTATATTAATGTCAAGCTAATAACTAATTATGCAGAAAAAATAACCTTTAAAAAAGTTAATTGAGATTTTGCTTCATAATATTCGGGTAAAAATTTTTTTGTGCCGCCAGCAATTTTTAATGCAGAAAATTAAAAACGTCCGAAGTGTGACCCTTTGAAAACGAACTTCTTAAGCACTAAAAAACACTTCTTTCATCAGAAGATTAATTAACTTTTCCTTGCAAAGTGATAATATATGTATAAGAACAAAATTTTTATATTTTTTATTATTTCTGTCTGCTTCAGTACCTTTCATCTCAATCAGTTCCTACCCATCTTTTTATTCAGAAATTTCTGTTATAAGAAAAACCAGGCTCTTGTGGGGAAGAAAATTCTGAAAACAGAATATAGTAAATAATTCTTCACGTAGAAAGTAGTGTTCTGGGAGGAAACTTCAGTAAGTAATTTCACTTCCACCCATGTAGCACAATAATCTAAGTTAATTTTTAATTAATAACCTTTCCAGCTTTTTCCAGCTCAACCTGCGGCTCCCGGGTTTTTTAAATCCGGTCAGGGTCCTTGCTCTGAAAATTCCTTTTTAAGAACTTTGTTTAAAATTTGTCAAAATTTTTGTAAAGAAATCAAATAGATAAATTTTTGGGTTTTTTTTGGTGTTTTACGGGTACAAATTAATATTCCTTTTCTTTTTGGGAACGGGGTTAGTAATAACGACAACAGGGAAACCGAAAATTTTTTATGAGGGTTTTTAATTCTTTCTATCTACAAAAAAATATTCGAAGAAAATGCACCTTTTCAAGATGATGGGAGGTTGACTATTTTGTATAAAAAATAAAATGGATTTTAAAAATTATCGATACGTTCGAACCTGATTTTGAAAAAGCGTATAAAATAAAATTTATGATTTTTATTTAAAAAAACATATATAAAACTTTTTTAAAGGTATTATTCAAAAAAAAATTTTAGTAAATTTTTGAGAAAATAAATTTTAAATACCAAATTTAAAAATATTCCCCTTTTAGGAAAAATATTTGATAATATTTTCCTGTATGTAGCTCTGACATCTGCAGAAGTGAACTAGAATTTTTGAAATATATAGAAAGGGGATTTAGGGAAATTTTTTAAAAAAAAAACCCGATAATTATTTTTTTGTTGTAACCTGAAAATAATGTGAATTTTTCAAAAAATCCTGTTCAGACTTTTGGAGGTTTTTATTGATATGCAAAATATTTTATTATAGAAACATTTTTTTAAAAAAAAACATTTTTAAAAAGATTATTCTTTCATATTTTGCCAAAATATTTTATTTAAATAATTTTTTTTTCAAAAATAAAAGTCCCTTAAACCCAATTTATACTGTATTTCAATCTAATGACACTAAATATCTAAAAATTTTCCATTTATGCGCTTTTTAAAAACACGGTTGGAACGTAGTTGGGTCCTTTTAAATTTTTTATCTCAAGAAAACAGTATTTAAAAAATATCAATAAAAGAATCATTCAATGACTTTTTCCTCGAAGATTTTTTCAAAGAAGGGGGATAAATAACTTTCTTGAATAATCTTTGCAACACAAAAAAGTGTTTTGTCATTGGCAATATCACTGGGGGAACAAAAACCATCCCCTGAAGTTTTTTATTGGGAAACATAGAAAAAAGACTGATGCGAAATTGTGAATGAGTGTTTCTAAATGCTTTTTAAATTTATGTTAGTGCAAAAAAAAAAAATATAAAAATTTTTCTTAAAAAAAAAAAGTCATAATATTGTTTTGATCAATTTTCCACATTTTTTAATTTCCAATGTTATCTTGGTCTTAAAAAACATTTCTCACCCCCCCCCCATTTTATCCTCATTTGGGCCCCCGGAAAAACTATTTTGTCCCGGGGAGGTGAAGATGTATGCGGCCCAGCAGAAAAAAGGTTGAGTACCCCTGGTATAAACCATTCATTATTTTGAACCATTTTCGTACCTTTTTAAAACACAGTTAAAGAAAAATTTTGTTCCCTTTAGGGTAGAATTTTTTGAAATTTAAATGAAAACACCGGGGGTGTTTTTTCCTGCAGTGGGCTTTCTTGTGTAGAGATTGTGTTTTACTTGTAAAGTTCATCTCTCTGCGTAAACTTCAAAAATAAGTTTATGGCAGTCATAGAAGATTAGTTAAGAATTACCAGATTGGCTACAATTTTTGCGAAGAACATGATATTGTCAAGGCATCATCGAGAAGGCTCTAGGATTGAACCTTCCAGATATTTACAGGAGGTTATATATAGGAACTTTGAAAACAAGGTCAAAGTCAGTTCATAATGGAATTCAAAAGTAAGTTCAGTCATGTACGATAACTGTGATAAGAGAGACTTTTAATCCGAATTCCTGTTAGTTGAACTGTTCTAGAGTCGTTTCTGGAACCTTGTAAAGCCTTTTTATAGCGCTTGAGTTTTGCTTTACAGTAAATAAACTGATGTAATATTTCTTTGTGTATATACGTCAATTTGTCTTTGAGTAGTCATCCATTGTCTCTTAATGGATCTGTTATTATTCAAATAATTTGAGTCGTCGGCTGCTTTTCCTACACTTAAATTTGCTTCAATATATTTGATTAAAAAAACAGTTTCAAAAGTCACAAAACCCTTTTTAAAAAAACGAATAATTTTTTGTTTATGTCAGTTTTTCCAAAACCGGGGGGCGCCCCCTTTGGGGCACATAACCCTAGGGGGGCGCAGCATATCGAAAAAAAAAAAGATTTAAAAATAAAATTTCGGGAATAAATTAAATCAGAATACTTTCAGACATAAAAAAAAATACACTTTTACTCTGATATAATTTATAGGCGATATTAAGTCATCTCTCTCTCAAAAATAAAAACTAATTAGCTATTTTTTGATCCTAAACCAAATAAAAACTTTTATTTGATTTTAAACCCTTTATAAGATTTTTTGAAGTTTTTTTTTTAAAATCCTACCCTTTTTTCAGAGAAAAAAAAATAAACCCGAATAAAAAAAATTTAGGCAAAAAAAATTCATCATGGTTTTTTTTGAAAAAAACCCAAAATTTAGCTGTAATCTTTTTTTGCTGATAATCTGTTTGCCCTTCAAGTTATTGGTACAGTTAATTATGACCCCTTTTATGTGTTTGTTTCTCATTCGGAAGTTGTAAGTAATGTATTTTTTGTTGCCTTTTTCCCGAGTTTTTAAAATTTGGGCCAGAGGCACTTTGGGGGATTGGGCCAAGACTTTTTTTTTGAGTATTCTCGAACATTAAAGGAACGAAAAAAGTTTTTTGCGTTTCATAATGAATACACTTTTACCCCGGGAAATGGTCCCCGGGACCGGAAGAAAAATTAATTTGGAAAAAATGTTTATTTTTTACCGAAAAAAAAGAAAAAATCCTTTAAAAGGGGGGTTTTTTTTTTTTTTTTTCTGGGAAACACGATTTGTATCGTGTACAAAAAAATTCTATAAAAAAAAAAGGTTGGGGTACTCAATAACTCCCTCACCATGAGGCCGGGCCGCCCCTAAAAGTGTTTTCCTTTAAATATTAAAAAAGATACAATTATTCTTCATCGGGTTTTTTTATTTTGCATTTTAAATCAATTTTAAAATACTAATTTTTGGGGTTAAAAAATTTAAATTTCCAAAACAATTATAATTTGAGCAATCATTTAAAAATCATTTTACATTTTTTTTAAACACTGTCCGGGACTTGGCTTTACTCTCCCCAAATTTATTTATATCAATAATGTTTTATTTTCTTATAAATAACCGTGCAAAAAGCGGGCACTTCAGCCGGGATACTTTTTTAATGTATCAGTGTGTGTGTGTGTGTGCTGCACAAAGTATTTTATAACAATTTTAATACTAAATTAAGAATTGGGCTTGTCTTGCAAAAAAATTTTTTATAAAAATCTTATGATTAGAAATTCACTCTCTGAGTTTTTTTCTATATTTAGCTGATATCTATTTTTGTCTTCTAAGCAGCCACCGCATTTTAATATGTTAAATTTAAAAAATTGAAAAAAGGAAAAATAACATAAAAATTATCCTATTATTTTTTTTGCTTAAAAATAACTTAAAAAATTTTTAATATTATGTTATTAATTTGTATGGTTTATAATTAAAAAATCGCTTATTGAGCTTTGCGTCAAATCATTATTATTGCATTCAGTATATTATTTTATAAGGAGGGGGGCGTAAAAATTTTGGAAAAAAAAGGGGGGCGCCAGTATTTAGAGTTTGAGAAGCACTGGTTTATGTCATTCATATTTGTTTTTTGAAATCGAATCTAAGCTGTACATAATGAACAGATATTAAGAAAACGTGTGCGTTTACATTTTTAGTTTCCAAAGGAATTTTAAATACGAAATGAGAATAAGACAAACCTTCTTCAAGAATAAAAACGGTATTCAATGTTACATAATCAAAATCTTAAATCTTAAACTTCACTGAAAAATTCTATGTGAATGTTTATGCATTAATTTTTAGAATAAAACGTATTAGTTTTATTTTTTTTAAAGAAAACATATGCTATGATTCTTGAAAATAAATCAGTGCTTTCATTTGAGAGTATTTTCAAAAACTTACCATAATAAAAATTTGGTTTTTGGAAAAATTTTTTTTTCTTATTATTAAACTTTTTTTTACGTTTAAAAAAATTTTGAAATATTCTTTTTAAAAATATATAATTCTAAGCGTTGCATCCCTAATGGGGAAACATTTCCAACGTCTTTTATTTAAACAAATCTTATAATCTTATTCAATATTAGAAAAAGATACATAATATTACATTTTAAAAATATATTTTTTGTATCTGCAATTTCAAATTCAAAACACAGCTTCACAAAGAGAATTAAATATTTAAAGCTTTTGATCGATTGTAATTTTTTTCTTTTATAGATGTATAATCATCAAAGTTAATTTAGTTTTTGACTGATTGATCTTAGATGTTTACTACGTTCATCTGGTAACACACATTTCAAATGATTGTGCACATTTAATAATCTAATGTTGAAAATAACATTTCCCAGGAAATTTAAGGTCTTTAAGTAATTTTTAGTACAGTCTTAAGCACATTTAGTAAAAACGAAATTCATGATACAATTGAAGACAAAAATATCAACTAATTTACGCACAGGCGAATTTTTATATTATTGTTGAAATAAGCAATAACTATAATAAATGTACCGGGTGTCCCATAAATAACTCTTCTAAATTTGCACTGCCAGACCTTAATGTTTGAAGTAGTTAAAAATATGTCCAAAGAACAGTACCAGTATTTGTTCCATAGTTTTTGAGAAAAATGCGGTAAATTATGATGAATGAATGATGATGGGACATTTTACGATGAAGCTATGATGGGGTTTCTGAAGCATTTCTAGTTCTGTACGTGATTGGATGTCTATACCACACTTTGATCACGGATAGGACATGGGGGTTTGGTCTCTATGGCCACCACGATCACCAGATTTTACACTATTGATTTCTTCCTCAAGGAATTGGTGAATCGAGGAGAAGTGACTACAGAACAAACGGACTTAGTTGCTCGCTGCATGCTGCTTGTACTTCAGTGGACTACGACGCGCTTAAGCTTGCCTCGATATAAGCGGAGGACACACACACACTTTGAACATGTGTCTTAATAAATATTTGCAAATACTGCTGTTGATGTGTCCGATACGGTGTAGCACCGACATACTTTATTTTTCGTACTTTACTCGTAAACTATGAATCGTACAGGTACAGTTCTTTGAGCATTTTTTATGTACTCTCAAAGAGGAATCTAGGTGTGCCGAGTTTGGGCACTAGTTTTGGTACACCCTGTATATAATAAAATGTATTTGTGAGGGGGAATATACTGAAACGAAAAAGAAATCATTCAAGTCAAATAAAAAAAAATATGCAATTAAATGCTGTTAAATAAAAACGGATTTATAAAATAAAGTTATGTATATTAAATAAAATAACTTTGTTGGATTACTAAATGGTTACTTAGTTTCAAACGGAATAGCTTGAAAATTCAAATCAAAAAGGTTAGAAAATTATCGTATTAGTAAATTTTTTGTTATCATTATGTTTTGATAGTGATTAATTATCTATTTGATGCATTTTTTGTTTTCATTACATGTGAGGAATGAACAAATAATGACTATTTTATGAGTTTAAGAACAGAACTAAAGCTCAAACCTATTGAAATGAAGCCGATACACGAAAAAAGCGTTAAATGTTCTATCCTTAGTATATTGAATAATTATTTAATAACATACATAGTTTTATTTTGTCAAGTCTTAGTTAAAATAAGTAATCTACTTTGTAATTTTGGATCAAGAAAATCTTAAATTTCACAATTTAATTTTTTTTTCTTTCTTTTTCTCTTCACGCCCTTTTTTTTCCTCTCTGAGTGTTAAAATTTCCTTATGGTACTTAAATATTTTTAGCATTAAAACAAATTTTTTTCCCTTTTTTTTTTATCGTTTTTTAAATAGAATAAACTAATTTGAAATTTATTAACTTTAAAAATTTTAAAAATAGCGTTTATATTTATTTATAATACAGTTTTTTTTATCAGTTCTATCATTTTTTAAAAGGTTTTTTTTAAAAAAATTTTCTTTTAAATAAAAAAGTATTTTTTAGTGATTTGGGGTTGCACTCTCTTTCAAGTCGATAAATAATGTTAAATACTGGATGAAATGAAAGTCCTTTTAGCTCAATTGTCAAAAATCGTGATAAAATGCAGACTCCTATGACTGTTTATATCATTTCCCCCAAACTCAACAATCACTTCTTCGAAATGTAATTTCGTAATTTTTTTTACTATTATCTTATCATAAAATTTTAATGTTTGTATACTTGTTTGGAACATATACAAATATACACCCGTCATTTCGTTGATAAAAAGTTTGCAGTGATCTTTGCTGAAGTTTTAAAACAGCCATTAGCAAATGTATGTCAAAAATGTTTTTCAAATTTATTTTTAGTGAGCTTTTTCCCCAAATCCCTTTGCTTATCTAACAGTGAAAATATTAGAAATAGCTCTGAGTGAAAAATTCCAATTTATGAGTAAAAATACAACCCCATATAGACAGACTTCAAATAAATTATCAGTAACGTTTACTTATTTACATGGATGAGTTCAAGTGCACTCATGATGCACAAAAGCAGGGATGGGCATTAAGTTAATCGAGCGCAACCATTGAACCGCGAAGACATTTTGACGTGACCGCCTTTAAAAAGACATAAGACGCTCCTTTTCACTAAAAAGAAACATATTTGCTTATGGAATTTTGGCGCCAGCTAGACTGGAGAGTCGGCGTTTCACAATCAGTGCGAGTGAATGAATATTAACGTCGCACCTTTCAGCTACACGAGGGCTTTTGGCGACGGACCACGTAATTTTGAGCCATGGTCAAGTGACGTGGACGACACCCGAGCTGGCACCCCTTCCCTAACTACCACACCTGCCAACGGGAGGACGTTTTATTTCTCTCGACAGATTTAATGTGCATCCTTTGCCCTACACGGCGGGTCTTTAGTGGTGCGGGCCCGGAACTCATGACATACCTGCCATGATCAATATCTTTACCACTTGGATACCGCAGCCCACAATCAGTACGATTATGTTTGCCAAGGTATCCGACTACGTTCCAGGAACCGTGATTTTTGCAAAGCGTATAAATGGATAATATTTATGATATTTAGTGTCACTTAGATTAGAAAATGTATATAAAATTGCTTTAAGAATAGTATTACAATAGAAAATTATTTAAGCCCAATATTTTGACAAAAAATGAACATAGAATGACCCATTTTCAAAATATTCTCCTTTTGCGAAAAATGCTTCTATTATAATAATATTTTGCCTGTTGGCTGAGACCTCTGTACAGAGGCTGAACTAGAATTTTTGAAATATATAACTTAGAAGTGGGTTTATCCATGTTTTACACTTGCGACAACAGGAGAATTTTAAGAAAAACGCCGATAATTATTTCAAATGGTTTGTAACTCTGAAAATAATATGAGTTTTCAAAAATCATAGTTGAGCCTTACTCTGTGTACAGAAGTCTGAGCTATAGACAGGCAAGTATTATTATAATAGAAGCATTTCTAAAAGAAGAACATTGTGAAAAAGGTTATTCTAAGTAAATGTTGCCGAAATATTGCATTTAAATAATTTTTTTTTCATCAATAATCCTTAAAACAATTTTTGTACATACACATCCTTATCTAAGTGACACTAAAATATCATGAAAAATTATCCATTTATGAGCCCAAATCACGGTTCCGAACATAGTCGAATACCTTAACTATGGTGATACATATGTTGACGACAGTAGCGCACATAAAATTTTTCAGGTTGTGGTGGGGAGGGGGGCACGTCCAGGTTGGAAGTCAACCATTCTCGTATCATGCTCCAATACGCCGCCCAACATATTCTTTTGATTTTGTGGAATTTCAGGAACAAAAAACAGTAAAAAATTAAAAATTGAAGAAATAATTAGCATTAATGTATAAAATTAATTATTAATAACAGATACTTAACTGAATTTTATGTACTATATACATAGAATTATAATCAATCGAAAAAATATGAGGGGCTTTGGGAGGGGGGGGGTTCGTATCCGAGGACCCCCTTTGTGTGCGCCGCTGTTGATGACATATGTACCTTCATTGGAAGCTCCCGATGTTCCTTAACACTTTCACTGCCTCTGTAAAAGAAAAAAAAAAGCAATCACTGCTATGCTAGCCGTAGAAATGAATTTTTTCTACACGCCGACTGAAGGGAAGAATAAATGTTGATGATCCGCTTTTCCCGCGAAAGCACGGGATTAGATATTGAGACATCCTCCCACACCCCGCGCTTCCAGGCGATTGGGTTCTCGAGCTGATGTCATGGAATCTATGGGGAACCAATGTAAGAACATAGGTCGGTTTCACATTCATCAGTTTACGCATGTACTCTGCTCGCTGCATTGAATACGTCCAAGGTCTAGCAGTCTCACAGTTGTTCAAACATTCAACTTGACAGTTTTGCGTTACTTGTGTTTTTTTGTAGTAAATATAGTAATCTCTTACATTTTAAAAGAGGGGTGCGATGTCGAAAACATGTGTTAAAGAAAACGTACAATTTTAATGCAGAATGGTAAAATAAAATTAAAAGTAGCCTGTACCCTAGGGAAGTCCACCCACCCCTGCACAAGAGATACACTTAAACTCAACAGAAGCGACAAAAACACATTCCTTATTTTACGGAAGCTTAAGGCTATCTTCGGCTAATGTTAAAGAATAGGGGCCGAATCCAGAATATTTTTTCAAATATAAAAGTATTCAAGCATTAATATTATATTCTGGCTTCGCTCTATCCTGTAAAGAATCATTTATTTTATCATACTACTCCTTTTTATCCGAGTTGACACCCTTCACATGTTAAAAGGAAAAAACTAATTATTTATGAAATATTTTGAAATTTTAAAAACACTATCTTATAAACAAATGCATGAGTTACAATGTCCCAAATTTTAATAAACATTGTGGCATTTTTTCTATCCGAAAATGTGCTTCGCGTCACGTTCATGCTCTCGTACATACGGCGAAAACAGCATTAAGGATTAATAAAGAGTACTGAAATGACTTTTATGAACAAGAACAACCAAAAACAATAATAATTAACAATGTAAATATGGAATCCTAGAATAAAGCACTTATGGTACCATTAGCACACGGACATTTCCCTACGAAATTTGAACATTTTATTTCTAACGTAATGATGTTTTGACTGCTGTTGTTTTTACATTGAGGCACAGGAGTAAAAATATCTTCGATTATTCTTAGTTTTTGAAAGAATGGAGATGTTTCTTTGTGTAAAACATTATTCAAATATCATAAAATTAAATTTTATATTAATTATTTTTGGAAAAGGACAGTCTTGATCACGACCGCTACCAGAGCCTCATGTGCGCACTCTTTGATGCCTTAATTATCTTGAATCATTGACAATTTGGCCTTTTTGTCTCGAAAGATTTCCTAGTTCAAAATTACGTGGTCCGTTGCCAAAAGCCCTCGAGTAGCAGAATAGTGCAACGTTAATATTCACTCACTTCCTCACTCAAAGATTTCCCAGCGTTGGGCTGGCGCATACCAATCAGTTTTTTTTTAATCATTCACGACCGTATTAGCTTAAAGATTATGAATAGTTATAAATTAGTTCACAATGAGATTACACACACACACACACACACACACACACACACACACACACACACACACACACACACACACACACACACACACACACACACACACACACACACACACACACACACACACACACACACACACACACACACACACACACACACACACACACACACACTCGATAGTTGCTTGACAAAAAATTGTAGACTACATCGGTATTTTCGAATAAACTTTCAAATAACTATTCGATGCTTAACGCATAAATTCACGGCATGGTTGGCTCCCGTACTTCACTGAGCAACTGTTATATTGCCTCGTAAGTTGTGCTTTCAACATTCGTTGAGGAATGTTGCAGAGGAACGTTGTCAAATGTCAGCGAATTAATGACTTGTAAATATAATGAAATTTATGTGACAGTTTTCTACAAAGGAAGTTAAAATTGTAAACAAGCTTGGAAATTGTGTTTCAAATTCTTTTTTTTAAGTTGCATGACATAAATTGCATCAAAATACCAAATCGATTACTTAGAAAATAACAAGTGTCATAAAACAGAGAGTCCATACCTGTAAATAATATAATTTAAGTAATACACCACACGCAGTGTATTCTTCATGTGTATCATATAGACAAGACTTTTTGTTAAAAATTGTGTGTGTGTTTGCTTGTTTTAATTCCATCATAAAAACCATAACAAGAGAGTACTAAGTAAATTTTAACCTTTAGCTGCTGTTTTACAGTAGATACTGAAATTTTACCCCTTCATACAGACCAAATATTGCCCGTAGTTGAAATAAATAATATAAAAAAAAATTTTTAAGTCAATTCCTACTTAAATCAACAAACAAAAAATTTTTTAGCTACTTTTTATTAAATAGTTACAATTAATATAAATGTGTATATACAATACATATAACAGAATCACAACATTAAGTGTTTAATTTTAATTAATTACAATTAAATTATCGTATTTTTATCCAAAACAATAGTGTATAGAAAATTTTAGCTCAAATGAGGGCTTTAAAATGTGAGAAAAATCTTTTCAAGTTTCGACACAATTCGCCAAAAGGGTCGCTAAATCGCCAAAAACGATGCCAACGTGGTTGTGTATTTGTAATTCTTTGAATAATTAGTTTTAATCAATTAATTTTTATTAGTTATAATTGAATTATTGTATTGCCAACCAAAATAATCCTATATATAAAATTTCAGCTCAATGGAGCGGTTTTAAATGTATTTTATTAACGATTGAAAATTCCACCAAGAAAGATAAATAAATAAATATATAGAGAGTCTGAGCTAATAGAGTAGGAATTGAAAAAACTGTACTCGTGCAGATATTCGAGAGCGGCTAAGAAAAAAATATTTTGAAGTAGGGAAGATGCCAAAAGGAAAAATGGCAGCGTGTGATTATAGGCCCATATTTCATATCCTAGAGCAGGAATGAGGGAATTTTCTTAGGGCACCAGCTACTTTTGATATTTTTAAGGTGTCGTGCTCCTCCCAGTGGTGTTGATGTGGTGCTTCTGTATTAATATTGTACGTTTACTTTTCTTAATACATGTTTTCGATATTGTGTCCATTTTCAAAATGATGACAGATTACAATTTTAAGAAACTCAAAATTGTCAAGTTGAATACCTGAACAACTATGAGTGACTGCTAAGTCGTGGAGCGAGGATGTATTCAATGCGATGAACAGGGAACATACCTGCACCGATGAATCCGAAACCAATGTATGTACTTAATTTGTTCTGTGCCAAAGTTCCACGCCATCGCGGGACATATCAATCTGAAGACCCAAGCCCATAGAACCGTGGGGTGTGGGATGATGTTTTAATAGCCAATCCCATGCTATCACGGGAAGAGTTGACCATCAACATTTATTCTCCCTTTGAGTCGGCGTGTGGGGAAAAATTCATTCACATAGCTGGCATCGCATTGATGGCTTTTTCCTCTACAGTGCAAGTGAACGTGTTAAGCGTCATCATGCACTTCCAATGAAGGTACATGTCTACACATTTATCGAATCATTTGCATAAGTAAATAGATTTTGGTCTTTAAAAATTATTTTATCATAAAGATTCCTTCGGAAGAAGAAAACGTGAGCATGCAAATTAAATCTAGTATGAAAAAGTCAAAACTTTCAGATTAGAAAGAGAAAAGAAAGGTAGACTGCTAGACGAGCAGGGGATTAACCCAAATTTTGGGAAGTGAGACGCAGATATTTAGTAATTGATAATTGTTATATGTAAGTTGACGATCTGTCGCTTAACATTTGACTAATAACATTGACTAATTTAACTGAAATTCTACCCCTTCATGTAGACCAAATAATGCCTGTAAAAACTTTGACCAAATATTGCCCGTTGAAAAAAAAAATAACTCTCTACTGGAGCAGATATTTGAGAGTGGATAAGAAAAAAAATATTTTGAACTAGGGAAGATACCAAAAGCAAAAACACAGTGGCGTCGATACGGTAATCCTGTATTAATATTGTATGTTTACTTTTCTTCATACATGTTTTCGATATTGTGTCCCTTATCTAAAAGATGACCGATTAAAATTTTTACTAAAGAAACACAAGCAACACAAAACTGTCAAGTTAAATACCTGAACAACTATGAGTGACTGCTAGACCGTGGAGCGAGGATGTATTCAATGCAACGAGCAAGGAACATACCTGCACCGATGAATCCGAAACCGGTGTATGTACTTAATTTGTTCTGAGCCAAACTCCATGCCCTCGTGGCACATGATATTTTTTTCTGAAGATCCAAGACCGTAGAACCGTGGGGTGTGGGATGATGTCTTAAAAGCCAATTCTATGCTATCTCGGGAAGAGTTGATCAACATTTATTCTCCCTTTGAGTCTGCGTGTGGGGAAAAATTCATTCACATGGCTGGCATCGCAGTGATCGCTTTTTTCCTCTACAATGGCAGTGAACGTGTTAAGCGTCATTGGGCACTTCCAATGAAGGTATATGTCTACACATTTATTGAATCATTTGCATAAGTAAAGTAGTAGCTCTATCCGCAATCTTTCTACTAATAGTCCTCTTGGGGAATTTTTGGTCTTTAAAAATTATTTTATTATGAAGCTTCCTTCCGAAGAAGAAAACGTGAGCATGCAAATTAAGATTGAATTTGTGTTGTGTTTAGTACAGTGGATAAATTGCGTGATTTTGAATATGGCTAGTCTTCCTTCCATTTCTCCCACACCTTTAGGAGAAGAGACAAGACTTACAACATCAATTGTGAAAAGCCTATTTTTTATTGTAGTTGGCATCAGTGTTTCGTAAACTTTTTTCTTTTAGTATGCGGGTCATAGATTTTAGAGAAGGCGGTCACCCTAAAGTGTCTTGGCGATCCACTGGATGACTGCTATCGATTTAATGCCCATCTCTGCCCTGGAGGAAGTACTTTCCGTATGAGGTTTATATGCATGAAAACATCCCAGTGAGTTATTGTGAATTTTACAAACTATTCGGTTATTCATATTTTAATATAGACTTTGAAGAATCCACGTGACGTTTTTCTTTCTTTTACAATAAAGGTTTTGTTCAAAACTCTTAAAAAAATCGAAAGGTAAAATCACACTTGCACATGGCTAATGGAGAATACGGCAAACGAAGCAAACGATTCCTTTCAAATAATTCAAAACACAATTCCAAATAATTCATTAAAAAGGATACACTCTTACATTTAGTCTATCCCAACAAATTTTGTTTTCACACGTGATTAATTTAAATCATGTGACACATACTTCATTATATTTAATGGGCTAAATTCATGGGACGACACAGTCACATAATTACAATCACATGTTTCGCCAATCTGTTTATGCACTTCGTTTTGGCCAACTCTTGCTATGCTAGGAATGCCTTTTAAAATAATTACTGATTGTAATGCCTTTACAAAAACTATGAGTAAGAAAGATCTAAACACACGAATCGCGCGTTGGGCTCTGAATTTACAAGATTATGATTACACCATTTTACATCACTCTGGCTCACAAATGGCCCATGTTGACGCTTTAAGTAGAATACAGGTCTTAACAAATTAGTGTACTGATTCTATTGTGCATAGGATAAAAGAATCTCAAGAACTCGACCCACATATTCTTTCCATAAAAGCTCGTCTTCAAAATGGTCTATATGATAACTATTGTATTAAAAACAATATATTATATAAATTTATTGACAGTGCCGAAGTCCTTGTTATTCCCGACGAGATGCAGCATCACTTTATCAAAAATGCTCACGACAAAGGACATTTTTCAGTTAAAAGAACTCTAGAACATATAAAAAATAATTATTTTATACCACAACTTCAATCCAAAATTGAAAAATATATTTCTAATTGTGTAACATGTATATTGAAAAATAAAAAATCTGGTAAACAAGAAGGATTTCTCCATCCTCTTGTCAAAGATGACATACCTCTAAATACATACCATATTGATCATCTTGGTCCTTTAGCAACATCGCATAAAAACTACAAATTCATTTTAGCTGTCATTGACTCTTTCACCAAATTTGTTTGGTTTATACCCCACTAAAACTACATCTACTTCTGAGGTAATAAAAAAATTAGACATCCAAAAAACTACATTTGGAAATCCTCGTTTTCTTATCACTGATCGTGAAACTACATTCACTTCCGACGAATTCCACGCTTATTGTTCCGAACAAAATATTTCACTTCATCATATTACTACAGGTTTTGCCACGTGCAAATGTGGTCAAGTGACATTAATCGAACAATTATTTCTGTCTTATCTAAAGATGTCAGACGATCCCACGAAATGGTTCAGCATGTTCCTTCACTAAAAAAAGTCTTAAACTCAACATTCCAACGAAGCATTAACACCACCCTTTTGAATTACTTTTTTGGAACACAAATCAATAACAAGACTGATTTGCGCATTCAACAATAATCGACGAACAGCTACAACTCGAATTTAATGAAAACGAAACTCCTATGTAAAGCGGCAAAATCGCAAATAATTAAAGTGCAAAATGAAAAAAAAAAGTCTTATAATCTTCGACGAAAATCTCCTTGTTTATATATTTGTTAAGGACTTGGTTGCTTTTAAAAAGAACACAACACGGACCGGGACAAAAACTCTGCAATAAATTTATATATCGGTCCATATAAAATTAACTCAGGTAAAGTCTAACGATACCTACAACGTCGAAAAATGTGGAAATTTTGATGGCCCAACCAAAACAAGTACTTGTGCCGAATACTTGAAACCATGGACACACATATGAATGTTACATTACAAACGAAAACTTTTACATCTTTTTTTTTGACATTATCACCATACTCAAGATTGATTTGTATTGTTTGTCTTCTTTCCATCTGTTTACCTATTTTTTATTTTATTTTTATGCTTTATTATTAGTTTTGATTTTCTGATACATATTTGACTGTTTTAATAATTGTTTTATTTGTAAGTTTATTTCCTCTAGCTTTTCAATTTTATTTCATGACATTTTGAAATACATTGTATTTTACATGCGAGGACGCATGCTTGGTCATGATGGCCGATGTAGGAATGGATGTGCACGTTATCTCATACCTTTCCCATATTCCCAATGACGTAAGGCCAAAGAGAAGCGCCACCTAGCGGACAAGGCGGTTCGAGGATAGAGACGACAGACAGATGAATAGGACGATTGCGCGGGAAGACAGACGGAGAGACGACGCAGACGGGACGAGACGCCTGGTGGAATCCAACCACCTGATAACTTTTTACTAAATTTTAGCCCTCCCTTGTAGATAATTCCCCTAAATAAATGCATACTTAATTCAATCTGGTCGTTGTCACTCTCTCTCTCTCTATATATATATATATATCTTCTTCAAATTTTCAATCGTTAATAAAATACTTTCTATTCATTCTTCTATTCAAATTCTTTCTATTTCAAATTTTTTTAAAACTTGTAGTAGATGACATTTGATGATAATACAATTTTTTCAAACATTAATACATTAATTAAATTTTATTTTTAAATTTTAAATCTATTCTGCAATATTTCCGACGAAGTTAGATGTATTTGCAATAGATGGCGCTAGTAAGTTTTACTAACGAATTAGGAATTGACTGAAATTATATATATATATATATATATATATGACCTTTTAAAACTGTGCTTCACTATTAATGAAGCATTTTTCATGCAGAACAGACCGCTAATTTTACATCGCATCATATACTTTTTTATCTTTTTATTTTGTAGGCACTTAAACATTTCTTTCGTTTCACATGATTTAGCTAGTCTTCAACGTTTTTTTTAGGAAATTTATATTTCTACAATGAGATAACTTCATGTGACGTCATAGCCACATAACTGCATCACATATTTCCATCCAATCAATTAATGTGCTTCGTTGTTGCCAACTTTTGCTTTTTACAGAAACTTTCCCTTAAAAAGTGCATATTTGTCATCAATAATAACACACATAGGTACGGAAATTAACTTTATTTAAAAGTACATGTGTAATATAATTTTTCAATTAATTTTGGAAAATGTTTTGAAAAATTTTAGTATTTGAACATCTTTATCCCAATTATCAAATTTGAAATCGTATCTTAATTTCACGGGTCTAATGCCAGTTTTAAATTCATATTGACACTACATTTATATTGACCTGAAGTCATATGTGGACACTACAGATAAATTATTTACTATTTTTTCGTAATATTAGCTTTCTTAACATTCAAATTCGTGGTAAGAATAATTTGATGCCAAAGCATTATATTCATACTATTTTGTCTATAAATTTAAAGCTGAAACTTTGCACGGAAAATGAATATAAATAAATAAGCTTGATTATTCTGACTTTTATTTCCAGAAAAATTAGATTTAGAGTTCACATTTAGAACTTTGAGAAATTTATTTCCGAATGAGACTTAAATAATAAATAATTAAGGAAGATTAACCAAAATTTTTTTTAATCAAACAGAAAAAGATGAAGAAAAGTGATTGTTTATTCATATTGATGATGTAATTGGCATTATTTTGTGTTTCGTAAAAATGGTCAGCTGCTTTTTACATTATTCACCTCTATCTTTGTGTTTTTGTTTTAATTCTGTACTTAAATTCTTCAAGTAAAATTTAAAATCAGGTAATTTTTTATTAATTTCTACATTCCATGTTATGTCCCTTTGCTATTTTTTTAATGGAGCTTAGTAGGAAAAATTATTTCAGTTTTTAAAAATTAACTGCGTTTCTCAATTAGTTTTTACAAAATAATAATCCATAAACGTATGAAAATAGTTAACGTTTTAATGTAAAGCATGCAACCCACATTAACAATCCTAAAGTAAAACATTTAGTATCTTTAAATGTATAAAAATAGGATTCCATTTTGAAAATAGCAGAACATTCTTTCTAGTTCTAAAAAGATTATTACAATTAATCCAGACATTTCAATTCCGTATTTAGCGAATTCATTAGTGCTTTCCTTTTTTTTTAAAAAGAAATACATTCGTCTTCCTAATTTTAACAATTCCTTCTTAAGGGATTAACTATATGAGAGCTTGTTAAGGAATACAAATTACTTTCTTTCTTGTTTAAACGAAGCCAATAGAAGTAAACGAAAGGGGAAAATATCGGAGAAAAAAATGTTTTGGGTTCAGTTAAAAGCTGCCATCATTTTTGGGACATAAACATTTCTCCTGAAAGAAAAAACCTTTTCCAGGTGAATGGCGGGAGTTGAGTCATTTTCAGTAAAAAAATTTATTTATATAAATAGTTGAAAGTTTAACAAAAAAAAAAAAAGGAAACAGTTTCACTTGAAAGTATCAAGAGACGTCTAAGAGTGGAGGGAATTATTTTGATAAGATAGACCGGTGCGAGTTTGATATCC
Source organism: Trichonephila inaurata madagascariensis (assembly GCA_019973955.1). Classification (NCBI taxonomy): domain Eukaryota; kingdom Metazoa; phylum Arthropoda; class Arachnida; order Araneae; family Nephilidae; genus Trichonephila; species Trichonephila inaurata. The sequence goes on from BMAV01003515.1 coordinate 46,694, forward strand.
GGGGTAATAGCGCCAAGTTGTTATGTTCGCCAAGATGAGTGATAACATTACAACATGGTTACCTTGATATTTTTATTGTCTATCGATGTGGTTGCCATGGGGATAACGTATATTAGAAATAACTTTTACTGTTTTTTCCCGCGGTAACCCTATTAATTTCAGACGATTTCTTTAAAAAATTATCCATTTTCAGTGTAATTTCAGTGTGTTACTGTCGTCTGTTCTATTTTGTGCTATTTTCGAATATGGATATTTCTAATATGAGTGAGTTCTAGAATATTTTTTTCTTGAAATAATAAGTGTTGTGCATTTAATTATCGCTGTAAATCGTTTATTTTCGTTTTATTTTACGTTTTAAAAATGTTTCTTTTTTACGTTCTTTTTTCGATGAAATCCGTTGAAGGAACTTGCAGTGCAAGTTTTATATTGCAAACTTTCAGTACTTTTTAATTAATTTTAATATATATTACGCAGTTATTTTATTAATAATGTAATATAAAAATGCAATTATTACTATATGTAATAATCATATAATATTCATTATTTATAATTGTTTCTTTAATATTTATTTATAAATATTAGATATTTTGTTATTTATAATTAGTATTGTTAATTTTTATAATTATTATTGTTATTAATTTATTATTATGATGTAATTTATTTATAACTATTTTTGTTGTTTGTTTATAGCTATTCTTATGTTATTTATTTATAATTATGCTGTTACATATAATTATGTTATACGAGTATTCTTATGCATTCTTTTTATTCTTTTACAATACGATGATTATTCTTTTTTATATAATTACTATTAAATTATATCACTTGATTTTAATCTAATAATTATTAAATCGTTCTATATGAATATTATATATAATTACGATAAAATTGTATTATAAGATTATTATACGCTCTTATAATACTCTTATTAGTACATATTACTTTTTATTGTATTATAATGATATTCATTATTTACTGTGATTGATCTAGGTTATTCTCAATCACTTGTTACATCCTTCATTTGAAATACAGTAAAACCCCGCTTTACGCTGCCTCGTTTAGCGCTGTTTCGGTTTTACGCTTTTTTATTTGAATTGTGGGATTCCCCGAATTAGCGGTAGGCTTCCGATATCCTAAGCAGTTTATCTGTTTCTTCTTTCCAGCGGTGTTATAAGAACGTAGTTTTATCGTTTCAAACATTTGTTAACGTTATTGTAAGAATAAATTTGTATAATATAACGATTGTTATTATGATTTTTAGTTTTTATCGTGGGTGATAATAAAAAACACGAAAATAAAGTAGCAAAAAAAAGCAGAGGTAAATTTTGACAGGAGTTCAAAGGCAAGACGGGGCGTTATGGATACCTTATCCACTTACCAACAACTTCTTACAGAGCGCAAAAGGAAAATGCAAATTACATTAGATGCCTTCTTGATAAAAAGGCAGAAACTTGCAAATACATAAGATACTGTATGATCTGAAATGCAAACATACTGACTTAGAATTTTATTTATTTCTATATGTTTCTTCATTTATTATATTTCTATATTTGTAAGAAAAACATTTTGTTTTATTGTTATAAAACACATAATTAATAAATTTAATGGTAAAATACCTGGCCAATTTTCTACCCATCTTCCCCCTAACCTCATTCTTTACATGATGAGATAACCTCGTTTAACGCTGTTTCATATTACGCTCTACTTTGATGGAACGTATACCTCGCGTTAAGCGGGGTCTTACTATACATTCAATGTATTTTAAAACAATTCTTTAAAATTATTGTATATCATTAAATTACAGCTAGGCTGCTATATTGCATTCCATTCCAGCAACAAGAAGCGCTGCTTGGCGCTATTACCCCGGATAATAAACTAGTTCCGATAGACCTATAGACTTGAAATTTTGCCGACAGGTTTCTTTTGTTGGAAGCCCAATGGCTAAGTGGTAGCGTTCCGCGCTTCCACGCCACAGGTCCGGGGTTCAAATCCCGTGCTGGGCAAGTTCAACTCAGCCTTTAATCCCTACAGTGGGTTGATAAATGAGTACCAAGCTCGCTTGGAAACTAAACACTGAGGATTTCCCGTCAGACTGACCAGCTTTCGCGTCAGAACATCTGATCATGCACCTCAGCGCTCAGTGTCACGAAAACTGAGTTGGGTACATTAGGGCTTGGCTCTTATGGGCTGTTGCGTCACTGAGTTTAGTTTAGTTTCTTTTGTTTTGAAATCCGCTAAGAACGGGTTTTGTGGTGATCCACCCAAAGGATGATTGAGGGGTCGTTATAGACATAGGTTCCTATTTCTGTGCTATTAGTACTACGGACTAGAAATCTAGAAAGCATATTTTTTTCGTTGAGTAGATATTCATTAAGAACGATTTTTGTGGAAATCGACTCCCGTAGGGGTTAAGGGGTCATTATACATAGAAAAAATCCCATTTTTGAGCAACTAGATCTTTAGACTAGAAATTGGGCACGCGCGATTCTTCTATTTAGAAGATATCTGTTAAGATTGAATTTTTCGAATATTGAGTCCTAAGTAGGGGGCTATAGTTCTCCAGTTAGAGCTAATAGACCTCCCGACCAGAAATCAAGCAAATATGTTCCTTTTGTTGAGAAGAAATCGATTTCAAGATGAGCGAGGTTTTGAATACAATCAAAAGTTACAAATTATATATAACAACAACTTCAAACAATATATAGTCATACAATATCATGCAATTGTTAATGGTAAAGGATAGTTGTTTTAAAAATTGACAACAGTTTGAATTCGTTTCTGCCCCATAATTCTTGCAGAAGAGTTCCAGAATTACACAAAACATAATAGAACTTTATATTTTTTAAAAGATATATACTGCAAGTTCGAAAAAAGAAAAAGAAAAAAAGGAACAGTTTCGATTAAGTACTTTTCAAAAAGATTTACTTAAAACCTAAGATCGTCTTATTTAATATTAAATCAATGTAGATGGTTATGATGCTCTTTAGCAGGGGCGGGCCAGCTTTTCCAAGGTGCGGGCTACTTCTAATGTTATTAAGGTGTTGCGGTCCACACAGTGGCGTAGGTGTGGTTATTCTGTATTGAAATTCTATGCTTTCTTTTCTTAACACTTTTGTTTGACATTGTACCCCTCTTTTCAAATCTGGCAGATGACTGTTTTGCTACAAAAGCCTAAGTAACATTAAATTGTCAGGTTGAATGCTTGAATTTATATAAAAGCAACTTCTAGACCGTGAACGTATTCAAAACAGCGAGCAGGGAACATACGTGAACCAACTAATCTGAAACCGAAGTATGCATTTCATTTGCTCGTTCCGAGTCCGGCTCCATTGCGGGACATTTCATCAACATGAAGACCCAAGCCCGTAGAAGAGTAGGGTGTCGGATGATGTCTTAATAGCCAACCCCGTGCTATCGCGGGAAGAGTTGATCATCAACATTTATTCTTCTTTTTAGTCGACGTTTGCGGAAAATTTCAATTTTCGCCTGGCATCGCAGTGATTACCTTTTTTCTCTACAGCGACAGTGAATGTGTTAAGTGTCATCGTGCACGTCCAATAAATGTATATGAACCGTCTACACATTTATCGAATCATTTGCTTAAGTTAACACAGTCACATCGAGTGTGAAAAGCTGATTTTCCACTCTCTCCGGTATTCCATAAATATGTTTCTTTTAGTATGCGCGTCTCAGGTCTAAATAAGGCGGTTCACTGGTAGATCGCGATCGACTTAATGCCATCCCTGCTCTTTAGGAAGCAGTGCAATTTAAAAACACACTTCTCGTGTTGTTATTGTTCCATGTCGAGATAAAAAAACATGCAGCTCTTTTCAGTTTTTTGCAGGTTTGGATACAGAATTTCGAGGATGAAGGAGTAAAAAAATTATTTTAATAATAAATAATTTAGGAAAATTGCTGAGTAGGACTTTTAATAAAAAAGAGAAAATACGATAATGTATGCTAAATGAATTATTCATTGCATATGATATTGTGCTTTTTTTGTGTTTCGTCAGTTGCACAATGCACTCATTAATTTTGTTTGCATTTTTATTATTTTATTTTTGTTTTGATATTTTTCTAGTGAAATTTTTTTACTAATCATGTTATGCTTATTTATTTGTACCTAACAAATCATATCGTTTTGCAATTTTTAGAATGTTGCCAGCACAAAAACTGTGTTTCAATTGCTTAAAAAGTAACTATCTTTCAATTGTTTTGAACAAACAATAAGATTTCACACTTAACAATAAACTATAAACATACAGAGAGAGAGAGAAGCAAAAATATTCTAATATAATTCTCTAAACATTTTTAAATAAGCAAAAATATGTACTATTCTGAAAACGGTGTTGCATTTAATATAGGTATTTTGATGCTCCACTATTAATGCTTATATCTTAAAAAAATTTAAATAAATTAGTTTCTTATTGCGTTTTTCGCATTTGTCAGTTGCATTTCGCGTTACTCACTTTTGTCTGAGAGTTTCTATTTTTTTTTATTTGCCTTTTATATCTTTCAAGTAAAATTGCTAATCATGTTATTTTTATTTATTTATAGATTTTATTTTATCCATTTTATTTTTTTTAAATAATAAAATGTGAAAACTTTATTTCAATTGCTGAAAAAGCACCTGCGTTTCAATTATTTTTAACGAAATAATGATCCATATACATAAGGGACATAAATTAAGCTTTTAATCTTAGTCATGCAAAAAAGTAACAGTTCTAAGCAAACATTTTCCTTATCTTTAAATGTGTACAAAAATATTTTATTTCATTTTAAAAATAATACAACATTCATTGAGTTTATAAAAATGAAAGTTGAATTTAATCCAAAAATTTCGTTGCCAAAGAAACGTAATTAATTTGCATTTCATTTTTTTATGAAAACATATACGCATTTTCACCTTTGTAATCTTAACAATTCCCTACAAAAGGATTAAAGTGGCAAGGCTAAGACTTAATCTCTTTTTTAGCTTCATTTAAGCCAATAGAAGGAAATAAAAGAGGAAAATATCGGAAAAAAATGTTTTGTGTTCAATTAAAAGAGCTTTCGACATTTCTCAGTCATAAACATTTGCCTTGAATAAAAAACTTCTTTGTGAGAATGGCGAGAGTTTAATCTCTTCCAGGATTGTAATTGATTTGTACAAATGAGAGAAAGTTAACCAAAAAAGTGAAATATTTCGATCGAAAATATCAAGGGAATTTAAATAAACAAAGTGAATTGTTATTATGATGTTGATCAATTGGAGCATTTTGCATTCTTTTTCTTATCGGTGATTCTTTTGAAAAAGTTCCAAAACTAACACAAAGAACAATAAAACTTCTTATTTAACTAGATATACTCACAATGTGTGTGTGTGTTCCTTCCTTTAAGAAGTAAAACCCCACAGTGACACATATCGAGTTATTTACTTTACGGGAATAAAATTTATTTAGAGTCTAAGGTCGTCGCATTGTTTAAGCCAATTTAGAAACGGTTGTTGTACTTTGCGATAATACTTTTCAAGAAGTTGTGGGGTTGAAGATATGAAGCTCGCGTTGTTAAGCGCTCTGTGATTATGTTTTTCTAAGAATGACAAGGCGATTCGACTTAACTCGTGTTTAACTTTTATTTTTCATGTCGATGCTACTATCAGTACGCTATGCCTATGAGGAAGCTACAACAACTTTTGACGAGAGTTACAAAAAATTTAGTGAGGATTCTCAGGACATCAGGATGTGGATAACATTGGCGACAAAAACAGTTAAAAACACAATTACAGACTGAACATCTCCTCCTTTCCCATCTCTCAGTACTACATTTAATGAATAATTAAATCAAAAAATACATATAATACATCATATACTATATCACAAATAAAAGAATAATAAACAATCCTCATCACTTGACCATGGTTCGAATTGAAGAAGTCCTTTGCTAAAAGCCCTCGAGTATCTGAACAGTGCGACGTTAATATTCCCTCACTCTCCGCCGATAAGTCCCCACAGATGTGCATGAAATTGTAACTTTTCGGCCTAGGCTCTATTGCCCGATATTTTTTCCTACTCAGAGCATTCTCTGTTTCGGAACTTTTGGACCTGATAAATCAAATGCATCCTTTAACTTTTCTGTATTTTTGTATATAAGATTTTATATTTTCTGATTCGCTTTCTTAGCTGCAACCCAATTGACCTTATTAAAGACCGCCAGCCTCCTGATCTGATAAAGTTCACTTTTACGAAGCTCTGCATCGATTTTGATTAATTTATCTTCGATCTATTCTTTAATGGGTCTGCGTATTGGTATTTCTACCTTTATAGACCTAGTACATTCCTCAGGAGCTGGTATCACTCTTTAGTGCGGAACCATTTGTAAGGATAAATTGTGTTACCGCAAGTAATTTTGACATCCAGTTTCTTCCTCAGAGGGAGGCATCTGAGCTCTGCCGATGCAAAATTTGTACTTAGGAATTTAATTTTGCCGATAGCATCTAAGCCAAACGGACACTCAAGGGATCTTTTGCATGCCGTATAATCATACGACATGGCCGCTGTCGATTTTCTGCATCAGGGGAATCCATCGACTTGTTGAACTCACAATCTTGGGTACAGAAGGCCAGCAACAAGTCCTGAATTCTAGGTCAAATTCGTGTGGGATTTCTCTTATTCAAAACATTTTAATTTTAATTTGCTTAGTTAGCAGTAATTTTGACAGTGGCGTAACATACACCCTCGCCTTGTGGGGCTGCCTAGGACTCTAGGGGGCCCAAGACCTGACTAACGCTAAGTACGTATTTACTCAAATTATAAAATGTTAAAGGCAAAGCATGAGTTAGCAGGGGGGCCCTAACATTTTCCGTTACGCCACTGAAGTTTGACTTGTATATTTTAAACGTTAAAATACTTTTATATTTAATACTGGGCAAGAGTTAATTCATCGCAACTCTCCAAACATCCAAGAAAACAGGTTAAATCCGTACTCTGCATCACCCCTCCAACCAGTGGCGTAACGTACACCCCCGCATTGCGTGGGCAGCCAGGATTTTAGGGGGCCCAAAGCCTTACTGAAGTCAAGTTGTAATCCTTTGTTATTTCCGGCTTGAGGTTCAAAACTTTACTTTGCAAGGGCTCCCTAATATTCTCCGTTACTCCACTACTTCCGACGATATTTTAGATGCATCAATGGGATTGACAGATGTGGTTGTAATAATTGGGGCGATTAATAGCTCAAATGCTGTTGGGAAAATTTTCTCCTTTTAAGTTGAATTGAGTGGTGTAACGGAGAATATTAAGGACCCCCTACCAAGTCGGGTTTTGGGCCACACCGGATCTTACAAAGAATTGAAAAACCATAACATAACATAACAAAGGCTTTGGACCCCCTTGAATCCTGGTCCCTCCCGCGATGCGGGGGGTAGCGGGGGTGTACGTTACACCCTGGTTGAATTACTACATTCATTTTTTTTTTAGTGATATTTCGCATGTCCTAAAAATGGATGCGCTAATTTTTTCTTTCTTTCAACATCAATCTAATAGTCAGATTTTTGACGAATAAACGAAATACGAGATCCGAAATCCAAAATCTGTTTTGATGGGAACTTCCGTCTTTTTTACATAATCAACTGTGTAGTTAATAATAAAATGAACGTGCGCCCTCTCTCTCTTTTCGTTTTTAATTCAAAACTGTTCGAAAGTCGTCCATTCGGTATAGAGGTTAGTGAAGCTGACTGTGGTGCCGTAGGATCTGGGTTCGCGAATCCCGGGTAAGACATGGATGCGTTGTCATCCTTCTCTTCAGGGGCTTCCCCTTCTTTTTAAGCCCCGTGTGATATTTTTGGTAAGGGGATTATCAATGTTCTCAATAAAATTAAAACAAACTGTTCGAAAACGTATTAACCCCTTCAGGATCAGATCCATATATGGGACATTGGGGAACCCGGGAAATCAATTGAGTTTCGTTTTCCCCCTGTTCTGAGTCTCGTGATCTCTCGCCGGCGTGATCTGAATTTGGAAATTTGAAATGATCATAAACTATAAATTTCGCGGTGTATTTTATTACAATAATGATCTTTATATGAATTTTTAAATAGAGTTAGAGAGGCAACTAAAAACAAGTATACCCATTAAGAAAAGCAAAAAACCCTTTAAATTTTAATATTCTTTCCCAACTCTTGGGAATTTATTAATTTCCCATTTATTTTTAATTTTTCAAAGATAAAGTTTTGGAAGTTTAATCAAATAGAACGCCTTAGTTTGGGCATCAGTTGTTTAAAGTAGCAAAACGAGTAATATTATCATTCATTTGGCTTCTTTCTGGTATTTAATTGGAATAAACAGCTTGTGTGTTCAAATAGCTTTTTTGAGTTTCTCTATATACTTTTTTCAAAATTATCTAAGCAATAAAAGAAGATGAATTATTGCATCCAAATCATGAAATTTTTTAAAAATTTTTTTTTAGGGCGTCTGTCATGGCTTTAATATCTCGAGATGATTTTTCTATTTCTAAAATTCCATAAATTTTGGTCTCGGTTAGGCGACGCATATTATTAAAGAATCTAGTCCCTAAAATTTGAAGAGAGATTAAAAAAATAATCAACTGTTTCAACTGATTTAGAGCCACCTTGTAATGATGCTTTTACAAATATTACAGTTTTTGGGACGTCATTGTTTTTAGTCACACTATTCTGAAAAACATATTTATCAAAAAATGAAGTTTAAACGTGGTTGAGTCAATAAATTGAAAAAAAATATGGTTTCTGGACTAAATCAGTCATCTTGTTTTTAAATGGATCTTAAAAACAAAAATTTCGAACGTTAGCAGAAAAAAAAATTGATGTTTTAGTAGTACCACATATAACTGATTGTATCCCCCCAATTTTTGTTTCAGATTTAGCCAGTTAAATTTAGCGATTGGGATTTGAATCGGGAATGGTATTTTATTGGCCCCCAAAAATTTTGTTTGATCGGGTCAAATTAGGTTTCCGGTAACAGACATTGTTTTTCAAAATACTGTGTTAGAATTTTTCTGTGCGAGAGAAGTGGCACCAGGAGGTGTCCTAATCCTTTGTGGTCAAATTGAAGTGGGCTTGCATTAAATAAAAAATTTTTAAAATAAGACGAATACCCTTTTGATAACCCCATAAAATCTAGAATTTTAGACTATTTAAAGGGGACTGGGGAAAATCAATTTTGGCGAAACAATTGATTTTAGTTCCAAAAATTATTTACGAATAACGAAAAAATTTTTGGGGGAATTTCTCTAATTTACCCTAAAGCTTCCCTTTGTTTAGTGTCTATTTTGTTGTTCCCAATCACTATTGTCTTTTTTTGACTAGAATGGGTTTCCTTTTCACATAAAAAAATTTTTTTTAAAGCTGATTGTACATTTGGCGGCTCTTGCGCGCCCTCTTGGAAGAAAAAAGGTCTAACTTGGGTTAAAAAAGGTTTTGCAAAAATATTGTTTTTAACTAGTCAATTTTTCTTCTTTTTCAGTGGAGTATAATCTATTGCTTCTCTGACAAACGTTAGTTATTAGTCTTGTAATGGAGTCTTTCATTTGTTTACTGATAACAAATTCTTGAAGTATCATATTTTCGTGAAAAAACATTATCATTATCAGTAACAATGAATTCAAAACACAGTCGGATCCCAATTTGATGAATTCATGTGATGACCGAACATTTTATTCGTTAATTTGGAGTTATTTGTTATACAGTGGAGTAAAAATATGAAAAACAATTGCACTTCCCTTTTGGAAATTTTATATAAAAAGCAAATGCACAAAAAATATCCTCAATTAAAAATTACACACTTTTTATTCAATAGCTAAAAATACTTTTAGTGAATAATTACGAACCGTTAATTGGAAATTTTAAAATACTGGCTAATAGATACTTGAAAATCTTTTTGGTTCCTGACTCGAAAGAATTTTTTTTCAATTTAAGACAGTGAAGAAAATACAGCGTCATTTATATCCTGCTGCTTGAGGTGTGTTTTTACAGTTTCCAAACAATGTAAAGGATTGGAAAATGTGTTGTTGTTACTTATGCCATCTGACCGACAGTAATATCAGATCTATTTCTACGAAATTCTTCGTGACAAGGGGCTAGTTATACACCTGTCGTTAGCCGTAGCTTTAAGTACCATGAGAGGCAGTACGAATTGGGGCTCGGTTCCACCCCAGTTTAGAAGGAAAACACCCTGGGGTGGTCCGAGGCCTCTCACTTCTCTTCTACTTCCACCAGCCTAACGAGAGGATTTGCGGCTCGACAGCTATAGTACCCCCATGCCGCAAAGACACTATACATTTACAAATATCCATGCCTTTCCCGGGATTCGATCACAGGATCTACTTCAGCAATCAGCATCACTAACCACTATACTGGATGGGCAGCCGTAACAATTTTATAATAGTTTTGATAGGAATTTATCAATTTCTTTTTTAAAATCGCTATCCATGGGCAAATTTTAAAAAAAAATCTGCATAGCCGTACGCATAAAAAGCCTACTTCTCTCAAGAATGAGATCAAATGGTAAAAACTTTGAAATATCCCCTGCGTGTAGGGTGTATTGAGATAGGAAAGATAGTTCGTGTCCTATTTAAAACTCATGCGATAGGTTACGCTAATGACACTTCAGCACCTGTAAAATCTTTTTGGGGCTGCTCCCTTTCCCAACAAATTTTGCTGTTTATAAGAAAGGCTTTTTTTTTCTTTTTGTTCAGGACAAAAAAGATACATCGTTGAAATTCAATTTTTTCTAATTCATACTAATAAAAACCATTTGTTTCAACAGTTGAAGTAATTTGTTAATTTCGGGTTCGTTAAATTATTTTTCGTCTTCACTTTAACAGGGAGAAAAAATAAAAATTCATTAAATCGCGAAATTCGCTAAATAGGGCTTCGGTAAGTTGTAGTTATACTGTGTGAAAGGTTATTACCACCTCTGTCTTGGGCACCTAGATATGTGGGAGGTAGGGAAGAAACACTCTCCATGATCCAATCAATCTATTTATTTATCACACAACAAAACGACACAAATTCAATTAATAATAGTAAGAGAATGTTTCGGTGCTAACCGCGAAAGTGGAACAACGACGGTAATACACGAAAGATTAGGAAACTATCAAACTTGTGATCCTTACTTTATATAAGATCTAATCTATCATCCGATTTTGACTAATATCAATATAACCTCAGTGAACAATCGTCACTTTAAAACTTCTAACTAATAAGTCTTTAATCACAATAATTCAAATATGATACCTTTCAGTAACAATCTCACCTGAATCGGGTTTATCTCCTCTCCTACTCTCTATTCTAGCTAGAAAACTTGGACTATATATAGTAAGTCAGCGTTTCTCAAACTGTGGGACACGCACCCCTAGGGGGGTGGTGCGTGAAAGCTCTACGAAGGTGGCGAGAGCATATTAAAAAAGTCGAAAACACAAGATTACGTAAAAAATTATTAATTTACGGAATGGAAGTTAAGAATGAGTTTAATAATTACTATTCACCCCATGGGCTTGGCTTAGATAAAATTATATTCAAAAATTAACACTTATCTTGATAATTTGAATGGTTTATAATTAATCCCTTTTATGCTGATTAAAAATACGGGATTCACTCCCCAACGCTACCGTTTTTCACGCAAGTGTGTGTATGGGATGTATTGGAGGGAGTGGGGAGAAAAGGAATAAATAAGCACATCCTATGAAATAAGTAAATCCTTCGCAAACACTGTCAAGGCCTTTTTGTGGCATTCCAAAGACCTCGGAATATTTTTATGAATGGCAGTGCACATAAAAGATCGTGCTTCAGAAAGGCGTATATATACGTCGGGGAAAATTAACACCTTGGCTGAGTGAGACGTTTATATATGCCGGACGCACTTAAGAAGTTAAAGTCGTATCGTAGCCTTAGCATCAAAGTATAGTATTATTGAATTCAATACATTGTAATTGTAGAGAAGGGGGGCGAGATGAAAATTATGATTGAATATTGGGTTGCCAAAACTGAAAGTTTGAGAAGCACAGTAGTGAGTTAATTTGAATATCCCGATTTTCTTCTTCCGAAGGGTTGGTTGGGAATAACGCGATCTGATAGCCCAAAGATTTCCCAAGAGGATTAGTTGAATTATCGCGAATAGATCCGTCACAACTGCATATAATTTTGATCTTACGGACTTTTATTGATAAAAAAAAGAATTTCAATTTTATTTCACAGCAAATTTTCTTTCCTCCGCTCCCTTACTATTCATCTTCAGCAAAACTCTCTGCTGTCTAAGCTCCACAACCCTTGGGCCTGAACTTTCATGAATGCAAAGTTGTGAAGTCTGAGAAAATTAATGGTAGCGTGAAAATCAGGAAAATTACAAATAATTGGTTTACTTACTTACAGAAGATACATCTACAATGAAATTATTTATAGTATTAATTATTTCATTTGAATTATTTATAGTATTAATATGTTATTTGTTAGGGAGGAGGCAACACAGCCATTCTCTACAGTGTTTTCCAACGGACTTCCCTTCTGCTCCATCCGGGGTGGTGTAGTCACCCTTTTATCCTCGAATTACACTCCAGTTCGAGGGTGGAGTGGGTTTTTTTAGCACGGTCAAAGGTTGTCGGGGTGATAACAGAAGACAGGACCCCGCAATTTTTAGGAGTGTACGTGTGCATAGGAACGCTGTTATTCTATCCACAAAAAGAAGCCGACTTTTCAGATATGTGACGCGAAACCGTCACAAAAGTAAAAAAGTCTATCGCTTTGACGTGTTTTCTATCAACTTGCAGACGGATGAGTAATGGAAGGGGAGGGGAACTTTGTATTATCTTTTTTTCCCTTCAATTATTGCTAAATACATATTTAGCAATAATTGAAGGATCCATATTATTGCTATCCATCAGTTATGCATATCTGCATGTGGTATAAGAGCCCTTCATTATACTTTTGTGTAAGCTTGATTTAATTGTTTTTAACACGTTTATAATAGCTTGAACTGTATGTAACGTAATCTTTGAACTCGATTTTTACCCATTTCAAAAGATCAAATTAACCCAAAATTTGCAAACTTGTCAAGAATGGATGACAATATAATAATTTAACAATTTTGTTCCATTGTCCTGATCGGGATCATTAGGATTAACGATTTCCCATATCCAGAATTTCGTGACTAATTCCAGATCCCTCTTCCAGATTTGGCGACTAAAAGATTCAGTTACAACCCTAATGCGAAAATGATGTATGGTTAATACAAATACATTAAGCAAAAAAATGTTCTTTATGTGAATAAATTATAGTTTAAAAAAATTAAAAAACACGCTTTTATAGTTCATCGAACTAAAAAGTGAAAAAAAAAATTATTAGAATAAAATGAATAACGAGAAAATTAATGTCATTGTTATAAACACATGGGGTGCTCGATATCAATTGTTTAATTTCTTACTAGTTCTATTCCAAAATGAAAAGTTAGTGTAAAACTGTAGTGCAAAGGACCCCACACAAAACTTTTCTACAATGACGTAATTTTTTTGGGTTAATATTTTATTTTAATTTAAGAGATAAAATATATTAATAAAAGAATATATTTTATCTCGTTATATCTAATATTATACTATTATTTTTTTACTTTTTAGTTGGATGAACTATAAAATCATTTTTTTTTTTTTAGTTTTTTAAAACTACAATTTATATACCACAGTACTTCAAAAATCGATGGGCGTATTCGTTCTTTTATGTGTGTTTGTTATTCTTATCTCCTATCTCCAAGAAATAAGGTGGATAATAAACGATTTAGTAGCTACAGGTTTCTACAGTCTGCAATAGTGTTGAATGAGTTCTCACAAATCACTCCGTTTTATAAATAGCTCTCATAAATTTCAATTGAGCACTGGAAAAGTTGTTTGCGTGAGTTTTTATCCAGAAAGAGACGATTTAAAAGCAATAGAAAGCTGCAGAATAAAAATATTTCTTAAGGTGGGAGAAAAAAACGAGGAGCCAAGATAGTAAATAAATTTTCCCGTGGTTCTTCGAATAACGTTAAGGTGTTTTATATATTAAAGTTATGTACAATTGCGAATGCGTTTTTGGAAAAGAATAAGTAAATTTTAGCTAATACAGACGGTCGTTCACACTTTATGGAAACGATTTTGTAATTCCTTTTCTTTTTTGCACTTTGAGATAAAACTTTAGCAACTTCAGAATAATCGTCTGCTAAGGTTTTATTTTGATTGGAATGTAAAATAAAAGATTTTTCTTTTAAAAATGGTTCCTAAAAATAATATATGGCTCGAAGGTTACATAAGTACGCTTTTGAAGGAGAAATTTTCGTATCAACAAATTAAAAAAAAAAGTGGTGTAAGAATCTCGGTTATAACATTTCAATCATAGGTATTTGTGACATATTTGAAAATGAAAAAGCGTCTAGCAGAAAACAAAAAAGAAAACATGACCTCGAAATTTCATCTTAAACACAGGCACATATCAAGAAAGTGACGTCTCTGACCCTAAAAAAACATACGACGACTGAAAGATTCATTGCTTCGAAACTAGGAATGACATCCAGCTCTGTAATTAAAATCCTTCATAAGGATTTAAAGTTAAAACAGACATATATTTAAACCTAAAGTTCGTTTCCTTTTTTAAAAATATATTGCAGAAAGAAAAGAAAATTATAGAAAATTGTATTAAAAAACTCCTAGCTGCTGAAAAATGGAAATTTGTGGTAACACTCGATGAGGTATAGGTATATTTAAGCGACTGTAGTAAAAGAAAATACATTTTCTGTTGCTCAACTGAAGGAAATGGCTGCACGAGATGGTTTCGTTAGTGTACAGTACAGTTTGTATTGGGTCTATTCACGAACCTCCTACTATTCCTCTTGGGAAATTTACTCCTTTTGAATATTGTTCTATTGAAAACTTTCTCCCAAAGAAGAAGATGTTTTTTGTAAATCACGCCTTATATTTAAGCATTAACCTTTGGGTTCGATAAGGGAGAGAGAGAGGTTAGGAGCTAGATGATAGAAGTTAGTGATTAACGTAAATTAGTAGAAAGCTAGTCACGAGAATGACTCGTTGATTAATTACTTAATATTTAAAATTGATAACTGACGATTTGGTCAATTAGACATTTGAGTTGCAGTGGTATCGACAAGAGGTCGAATAGCATAGAACGAAATTTCGATTACTTGGAACGTGTATCGCCAAGACGTTCCAAAAGTAAGTGCTTCAATTCATAATTAAATGTTAATTATCTCGTCTATCTTGTATATTTGCCCCAATACCTATTAATAGGTACATTTCCTAGCCTGGGTGGTTGAGACTTGTTATAAGATTAATTAGTTTTATTTTTTTTATGTATGCAGATCTTTATTCTAACTCTCGAACACTGATGGATGTGAGTGGATATTCATCACAAGTTCCTAAAAGGGTTTATCTTAGTTGCAGGATTTTCTAACAATGGCAAATTAAAAATCAAAAAAGTCTCAAGTAAAGCCAAAATCAATTCACTCTAACATCAGTATAGAATATTTTAGAACCAATTTTTGACGAGGAAATTCGAACTTTATATGGAAAGGACATAGATAAAGTTGACCTTCATATGGACAAAGCCTCTAATCAAACGTCTAAGTCAACTGCCAATTATTTAGCAAAGAAAGAATCAGAATCAAAAATAAAGTGTATCCCTTTTGATGAAATACGTGTAAAATAATTCTACGCTTCTGCAATGGACTTTAGTGTGCTTTTGGTTTATTAAAACGAGTTTCAAGAAAACGGCATGCAAGAACACTGAACGGGCTTTGGAAAACGGTTCAAGAGGGATGGATTAAAATTTGCATGGCAGTACAACGAAAAAAATTACTTTCATGAAAAATTCGAGCTAGAGTTATTGTCAAGAATTCTGGATATCAGATAAAAGCAAATATCCACAAAAAATACGGTATTTATTCATAAAAAATTAACTATCAAAATAATCCCCATAAATTGCGAACGATCTTCTGTAGATATGTTTGAAATGTATTAGTTGCAAAATATTATAGCTTAAGTTTATTCTACGGATGTCTTTCATTTTTATTATCACTCAAATGATCAAAGGGGAATGATAATACATCTAAGACATACAAAAAAATGAATTATATATTTAATCCAACCAAAGTGGATTATGTATTTGAATTATTTTATCCGACTGAAAAAAAAACATATTTAGAATAATTACAAAAGATGTCAACATAAATATAATAACAGACAATTTTTTATCAGAAAATTAATTAAGTAATAAATTATTGAATGAACGCAGATGATAATATGAAAGATAATTTTCAACTAAATATATGACAATTGTTTAATTTAAATAGAAATAATGAAAAGAAATTTAAGGAGAATGAAATATTTTACAATATGAACAATAGCGATGAAGCTCCAAGATTATCGAATAGAAAAATTGTCTTCTTATAATAGTTTAAATATTCAAATAATCAGAGATTGTACAAGTTATGAAATTGTGTTAAAGTACATCGACCACACACAAACCGGAAAAATTTGAGCAAAGCAAAGAAAATATTAGCATAATCATTTAGCAGTATTTTCATATTAGAATGAACAGAAACCAAAACACATATCAAGTGAAACCTATACAATCTAATTATTGAATAAAAATTCCTTACAAAAGCCTATTTAAAAGCTAAATGGCTTGGGTTTTTTGTGTAATAATATTTGAAATTTCAAAAGCATTTAAATGTTTATATATGCTGTGTTCGTTCTCTGTTGTCAAGTACTAAATAACAAAACAACAAAAATAAATTGAAAAAAAAAATAATAATACTTTGGGAAAAGATTGCAATACCGGTATCCGGGATACCGAATACCGGTTTTTTTGAGCCATTGAAAATTTTGAAATACCTATTCACAAGTTTTAATCCCGGGTTTTTTGGTTTTTACTAAAATTTTTTTAGAAAATTATTTCCATTTTGTTTACGGATCGCCAACATAGCAAAATAGTATACGTTTTGTTTTATGTTATATTTTTAAATTATTGCACACATTAAAATATATTATAAATGAAAAAATTTTTACACCCAAGAAGGTGAAGGTATTAAACGTCTATTTTCCCGCTCTTTCCCTTTTTTCCTTTTTTTTTTTTTTTCCTAGTGGTTCTACATTTCCCAAGCGCCCCCATTAAAACCATCATCTGATTTTTTTTTTTCCAGATATAACAGGATAAAAGACTACTAATCTGAGTTAAAAATATAACATAAATTATATCTTTTGAAAAATAGAAAATACCTACTCTTAGCTATGTTCCCTTGAAAAAAGGGAAAAACTATCAAGCTCATCTGCCGTTCTTCATCCCTCAACACCTGTTACTACAATTAATTAAACTGGAATGAAAAATTTGTTTCGACCATCAAGGGGTTAAAAAATATGTGAATGATCCAAGGCAAAAACTATCCTATTACAGCTCAGGCGAGACTGCACTCTCACAGGTTTCGTAGTCTGGTATTCGTAACAGAAACTAATGTGAAGTTGTGAAGAAGTCGTAATCAGAATTTTTAATATGGTAATTATGTTCCCATTTATTTGCTAGCAGACTCAAAGGTTTAAAATATTTTTCGTTCATTAGATAAACTAAATTTATTTTAACCAAAAAAAATTGAATAGAATAAGTTTTGTTCCATTTAACATATCAGACTCAGTTTAAATAATATTTTTCAGATTTGGTTTATTATTTACATAATAATGAATAAGAATTTGTTGGCACAGCGTAAAAAATGGTCTAGAGTTATTAAAGCAAATTGAGGAAATACAAGCGGACTCCATACACATTTAAAAACGAAACACGAAATAAATTTGTTAAGAAGGAAAAATCTAATTTCTATATAGGTACAACTTTAAGCACAGTCTCTAAGCCCAAGCCGTCAGGAATTTTAGATTATTTCGAAAAAAAAAAGATAATTTGGATGAAATTATAAGTAAAATGACAGTATTAGATGGTTTGCCATTTCGTGTGTTTTGCACTTCTAATAAATGTTGAAAATCACTATCTACAGCTGGTAATTTTTGCACAAAAATACGTTCCAGGCTTAATGACAGTACAATTGATGCATTATGTTTCTTAAGATCACATTTCAAAAATTTGTAATAGTACCACAGACTGAATAGTGATATTCACACTTTTTTTTGTGATTTAAATAAGATGTTCCTTTACTTTTTTGTGATTCTTAAAATACTGTTATAATTTATAAGTTACAAATAATTTTTTGTGATATTTACTCTCTATAATAAAACTGGTAAGTATAACAAAGAAACACCCAGTGTTTCTTTCTTTTTTTAAAATTTCTACTACCGGTATTAAAATCTGTATCCTTGTATTAAGTTCTAAGAAATACCGAATACCGGTATTGAACTTTTGATCCCATATTGCAATCCCTATTTGCAGGTTCATTCCTTATCATTTTGCTAATTTTATTTTTGAAACAAAATATACATCTTGTTCCTAATAATACCTTGCCCAGTACTGCAAAAGTAAATTAATTTTTCAAGTATAAAATCACGTTTATATATGGTGTGAACAAATTCTACAGAAAAAACATGAAAACAACATTCGGTACTTACGTATTATCGCAACCTATTGGTGACATTATATGAAAGAAAGCAGTGATTGCCAATTCAGCGCATATGACAGATGCGAAATTGGGGTTGCCAACTTGGAGATTTATCTTGAAGTTAACGATTTTTGCGATAATACGTAAGTACCCAACATTCTTCTGTTTGTTTAAAATTAATTTTTACATTACATTTATTAATTTTTACATTATTTTTTAATTAAAAAGATATTTTCAATGAGTAATATTGTTTTGATTTTAATAACGACATTTTGTTCCAAAATAAATTATCATTTGCCTTCTATCGCAAAAATAATTTACAACTGAACTTAAACATTTTAAGCATTTTGTTCCTTGAAAAAATTCATTTTGAAAAAATACTGGCAATAGCATTTTAAGCACAATTTTCGTGAAAATCGTGTCTGGGTTCCATTGCAGCCATAAATTTTCATCACCGCCTTTATCATGTTGTGTGCATTTTTATTTTTTACTCAGGAAGCAATTAGATTTAATTGACTCCGTAGAAATATCGCAGGTAATTAAGAATTTTTCTTCCTTTAGAGCTTCTCATTTGTGCTAAGAGGTGAGCTTACTTCCCCTATACTGTGCTTGATTATCCATACACCCATTTACATGATAAATGATTTTACCGATTAAAATTCAATTTTTCAAACAAGCAAAACCATTCTGGAATACCTATTTCTTGACAATGCCTCATTAAGTGTGCATTATTTAATGGGCAACAACGCTTTTTATTTATTGCATGATGGATTTTTACTCTAAGCATATTTAAGGATTTTATATTTATTCCCATAAAAATCCATCTTTCTTTGTGTTTGTGAGTTTAAAATAAGCAATATATTAAGAAACTTATTTTTTTTTAAATATTATGTACACCGCAAATTAGTGTTTGTAAATTTAGATATTGTTTTACATTGTATATTCTAATGGTTCACCTTAAATAAGTTTAAAGTATGATTTTTCTGTTTAAAAGTATTTTTGAATTTTTCTGCAGTTTTAAGCAAACAAAACTTAACTAAGGAACACATACGTGTGAAAATTGACACGATAAAATTATAGGTCATGATGGTTTGCACTTCAAAGAGATTTTTTTCGAAATTCGCTGTTTATTTTTTTAAGGTATCCGACTACGTTCGGAACCGTAATTTTGCAAAAGCTTATGAATGAGTAATATTTATGATATTTAGTGTCACTAAGATTAGAATACGTATATTAAATTGTTTTAAGAATACTATTACAATAAAAAATTATTTAAGTACAATATTTTGATAAAAAATGAACATAGAAGGATCAATTTTCAAAACATTCTCCTTTTATGAAAAATGTTACTATTAAAATAATATTTTGCCTGTATATATCTCAGACCTCTGTACAGAGGCTGAGCTAGAATTTTTGAAATATATAAATTAGAAGTGGATTTATCCCTATTTTACGACAACAGAGAGGAGAAATTTCAAGAAAAAAATGCCGATAATTATTTCATTTGGTGGAAACTATGAAAATAATGTGAATTTTTCAAAAATCCTAGTTCAGACTCTCTGGAGAAGTCTTTACTTTATATAAGCACACACACACACAAAATATTATTATTATAATAGATGCATTTTAATAAAAGGTGAAAGTTTTGAAAAAGGGTTAGTCTAAGTTAATTTTTGGCCAAAATATATTGTATTGAAATAATTTTTTTTGTCATAATGTTTTTATATATATATAAAACAATTTTATACGTGTATTCTAATCTAAGGGACACTAAATATCATGAATAGTATCCATTTATGCCCTTTTTTAAAATCCCGGTTCCGAACGTTGTCAGATACCTTAACATTTAATTTTGAAACGTTTTTTTTAATTGATTGATGATATGACGTCATATGATATTTCGCATCTCTTACACGAGAAAATTTATGCTTTATGCAGTTTTTGTGTGTGTGTGTATGTGATATTTGTTACATACTTTTATTTAAAATATATTTGTTTATGTGTAGTTGCACTGATTCATTTATTTATTCTTATTGCCGGAGTTACAAATGTTTTTCAATTAAATCCAATCCAATATTTTTCCAATATGAGTGTTCTATTTCGGTTTTGTATATATATTTACAGGTATAGGACAAAATAACAGAAACACCCAATTAACAAGTAATATACGAAAAATTTGAGCCTCCTACTTACGTCAACAAAGAAAATTTTGTTTAAGCTACTTTTTATTAAATAGTTACAATTAATATATATATATATGTATTATAACAGAATTACAACATTAAGTGACAAAAGAGAAACCGATTTTCCTTTCCATTTTATATTTTCCTTTCTATATATGGTGCTGGACTATTTTTTTGTTTGTTACTATTTATTCATTAATTAAATTTAAATATTCTAACAAAATAGTATAGTAAAAAAGAAATCAGATTCTGAGAAATTAGGCCATTCCAGGGGGAATTTGAACCCACGACCTTTGGATTAGAAGACAATGCGCTATCCATTCCGCTTTAGGGACAGAACGGGCGAATTTCTTTTTATATATGCTGTTGTACTATTATTTTTGTTTGTTACTATGCAATCATTTTTTAGTTTAATTAATGAATTAATATTTGAAAAAATGTATTAGCATCAAATGTCATCCCCTACAAGTTTAAATATATATATTTGAACTTGAATGGATCAACAGAAAGTATTTTATTAACGATTGAAAATTTGAACAATATATATATATATATATATATATATATATATATATATATATATATATATATATATATGTCAGGTTTGAAAAGTTAAACTTCAAAATTAAGTAAGTAATAAATGAAAATATAGAGCGAACTCTTTACCATCGCGTAAGGATTTGTGGGTAAAAAAAGCCTATTTAAAGGTGGAGCGTGAACTGACAAAGAAGAACGCATACTCAAAAAGGTTTAGCTGATGACTCTTCACCGAATTTTTGTCTATTGTTCTACTCGTTGCGCGTCAAAGGGCTTGTTGAATTTTATGTGGTTGAAGCAAAATAAAGACGTTATTATAGAGATGATGCCCTCCTCATTTTACCAGCAGGCCTGGGCTGCTTTTTATATAATATATATATATATATATATATATATATATATAGGGAGAAAGTGTATTGATTCTAGGAATTGAAAATATGAGTCACCCTTCGACGGTCCAATAAACGGCCTCCACGTGTCTCAACAATATGCCACCTAGTAGCGGTGAAAGGGAAGGGATCAGCCATGTATTTGGCAGTTTGAGAGTTGCATGAGAAAATTCCGTTCCGAATAAAGCATGATTATGTCCTACCTCTCTGACGTGGAAAAAAAGTATGACAGTTGGATGTCGCCTTGTTGGAGCACTCGTGTTCAAAACAGTCAGCCTTGTGTGTATTTCAACGACCACTATGACAAGGGTCATGACAGCCTACACAAAACTGGGTGAGGTGTCTTCTGCGAAGCACAACAGTGGGCGAAAGTCGAAGTTGAAGGAACTTGATAGACGGGTATTGAAGAGGATATTCCCCCTAAAACGCAGGACTATACTGCCACAGATAAAGTCCGAAATGACTACCCACCTTCAGAAAAACGTATCGATGAAAACTGTGCTAAGGGGGTTGCATGCTGTGATCATGCATGGCACACTAGCTATTTTAAAATCGTTAGTTTCGGCACGGAATGCTATGAAGAGACTACAGTGGTGGCGAGACCACTTAAACAGGACACAACTACAATGGGAACAAGTCGTCTGGGCTGATGAATCCTCATTTACATTATCCCTGACCATAGTAAGTGTGTTCGCGTGGAGAACACCGGCAGAAACATCTCATGTTGACTGCCTGGTTCTAACAATAAAACATGGAGGGTGTTTTTGTTATAGTGTGGGGCATAATATCTTCCCGTGGATTGGGGTCTCTCGTTGTCTTGAGGGGTACGATCACACGTGACCATTATCAAAGCATTCTCGCAGATCGTCTTCACACTATACTTAAGAATTTCTTTCCGGAAGAGCGTCCTGTGTTCTTAGATGACAACGTCTCATTGTGTTCAAACAGGGTTGCATGAGCATGATGATGAAGTGGAGCAGCTAACGTGGTGTCCTCGGTCACCTAATATGAACACCATTGAGTGTTTGTGGGGTTTTTTGTAGAACAAAGCTAGTGCTCGGTTTTCTTCACCACGTATACTATCTGAACTCGAGACGGCCCTACACGAGGAATGGGTGCGAATTCTAATGTACTTTGTACAAGACTATTATTTGTCAATTCTTTGTTTCGAATGCAAGCTGTCATTCAAGCCAAAGGTGGCCTAAACTCTTACCAATAAAAAATTTTCATTTTGTGTGTGTGTAATAATTCCCATTAATTTCATCTAAACAATTTTTTTCAACTTGTAATGGTCCTTACTTACCCTTCAGGACTCTCACGTAAATAATTAAATATTAGCTACCCACCTAAAGGGAATTATCGAAGCCGTATTTTTTGAAAATTAACAGTTTGTGTTTTTAAAGTATGAATGCATCAGAATCTATCGAACGATATCTTTCCACCAATCATAGACTCCGTCCACGGAAATCACGTGGATTCCAAGACTTCCTGTTGCCTCTTTAAATAAAAAGTTCCTAGATACTTGAAAGGCTCTCTTTTGCCTTAATAATGTTGCCTGCAAGCCCACTTTTGTCCTAAAAATTGTTATGCAAGCCCACTTTTGTCTCTTTTGCCTGCTTGCTGTGATGTCGAAAAGCTAAGTTTTGTCAAGTAGTTTTTATTATATGTATGAGGAATTGTAAATAATTGTTGAAGGCTACTAATGAAGATGATTTCTTATACCGAACGATTTCTCATCACTACAACAACTGTTAAGCCACACAGCCTTGCTAATAGAAATAATGGAAGAGTTCACTCGACAACTATGACACTCACATGCACACGCACGCACGCACGCACACACGCACACCGCACACACACACACACACACATGTATTTTAGTTCATAACAAATATTTTAATTTTTATTTCTGTCCCTTTAACTGCTCTTCCTCTTCAATATCTTTAGATCTCATGTCCTTAAATCAAAAATAAATAAATAAATTTCTGCATTTTTTGTTTGTTTTACCGGCGAAGGCGATGAAGTTGCCAAAAATTGATACAACCAAACTCCAAACGGAATATTCCCACTGGTAACTTTTTACCACCACATTTACAAAACAAGCCACGGTTTTTACTTATCAATAATGTATTTTTCATAATTCATCTCACTAATGGATGAAAAACCAATAAAAACTAACACTTATTAAGATTTTTTTTTAAGTATATATATTGTATTTTTTTTGCCACCAATAAACCTTTTTTGGCGACATTTGCGCCAGAAAAACGGAAAAGCTCCAAAAGTTCTTATAAAAACAATAACTTGCTTTTCGTTTAAAATGCATTATTGCATGTCTATTTTTCCTTTTTATATTGTAATTTTTATACAATTATTTGTATTTATGAAATGATATTTTATTTTATAATTCCTTCTGCTTATCTTTCTTCCTATCCTTTTATCTTTAAATTTAATTCAAGGGTCAATTACGTTTCTTTAAAATTGACGGTGACAAAGAACAAGAGATTTTATAGTTAAATACCATTTATAGTTGCGAAATTAAGAGTCGCAAATAGACTAGAAATGTGTTTTTCACCGTTAGCGGGGTTAAACAAAATTTTAAGTATTTCAACATAACTGCTTACACACTTTATAACAAGTTTCTAAAGTGCAAATTCAACGAATTGAGTAACATTATCTCTGGTACTTCCTTCTATCTGGTCTCCAGTCCTTCGAATGGTTAAGTCCTGATTAAGCAGAATGCTGTGCAAATAAAATGAGCGTTTAATCAATAGATTCTATCCTGAACGTGAATTAATTCACAAATGCTTAAGCCTTCACTCTAACTAATTATATTCGCAAGCTAACTATATTTCAGAAGTAGAGGGATTTCCACTCTTCATTTGAATCCCCCTTTATATCTGTCAAGATTTCTTGAAGAAGAAAGAGCACTAAATACATACAGGGACAGACAATAATTTAAGAATATATAGTTAGAAAAGCATTTTTTAAGGGGACACAGTACGATTCAATTGACAAAAATCGGTCAAAAAAGGAAATCTAATTTTTTTAGCCTAAATTGTTCTTTATATACTTTTCTATAACCTCATAAAATTTGAAAGTTTTAAACTTAAAAAACGCAGGACTATGATAGCTTTTACGTTCGTTTTTATTCACATCCCTACGGCAAATCAAAACTTTAAACTGACTTACCTCAGAAAGATAAAATAACTATTTTGTCTTCATTTAAAATGCTAAGGCATTTTTTCAATTGCACCTAATGCTTTGAATTGTTTTTTACGTATTGCCAATAATACATGGAACAAAAGTTGGTATGTATTTGTAAATCAAAGCAATACTTACTTTTTTAAAATTTATACAGAACATATACATTTTTAAGCAATTTTCAATAAGCATTCATAAAAAAAAAGTATTGTACAAATACCAATCATGTTATCGCGAAATTCATACCAACTTTTGGGATACATAGTTTGAAGTACTTGTAAATCAAATTTCATGCGTGTACGTATATGTTTGTAGGAGGAGTAGCATCTTAAAATTACTTCACAAATTTTAAGTTTTTTCCTTAAAAAATTAAATGGCTACCTTTTAATGAAATTTTGAGCACAAAATCTGTTGTACATAGTATACACACATAGGAGGCAACCGGAAAAATTTCGAAAATCTTTAAATTAAAAAATTTTGCGTAAATCGTACCATGTCCCCTTAAATATTTTGAAAGTTCTTATTTTAGAATTGTAGCAAGCGTTAGTTAATGCAACCTTTGTTAGGTGGCATTGTGTCCCCTATACACACGGATCCTGGCATTCTTAAAAAATGGGAATTTTTCCTTTTTGAGAGAAACGACATGGTGGGGGTAGTAGGCAATAAGGATGAATGTTAATTTTTTATGCATCTTCATGTTTTATGCTTTTTTCGTGTTGTGTCCTTGTGGTGTTCTGTGTCACACTAAATAGATATTGTCAGAGTAAGAGAAGCAAAATAAATTGAGCATACCTCATGAATCTTTTCATTTTTTTATTCAAACAGTGAATGCAATATACCATATATAATATACAGGATTGTGACGGGACTTAACGTGATTTTCTATAAATCCTCTTGGGGAATCTTTGGGGCCATCAATTGAGTTATTTCACAGCCATCATTCGAGAAGAAACCTTGATATGCAGATTAGCTAGTATATATATAGTGGAAGTGTAGTAATCGCGGAAAAAAGGAAAAGGAGCTGAGTTGCTGTACGCAGTGCTGTTACGGTAAGGATCGGATTTTAGATGCGCGATTATAGGACGGGCTTTAGCTATTAAAATAAATTAAGGGAGTTAGGATTCTTAATATAATTTTGAGTAAAGTGAAGCGATTAGGATTTCATGCTCTTATTCACATTGGGTTATGAGCTATCATTATATCACTCTAGATTTTCCCTTTATAGTTTACTTGTTTGAGATTATATTTGGTAATAATAAATTGGATTTCTCATGGCTTGTTCGACCCATCAATCTTTACCTCCTACAGATTTAGGTCGAGTAGATGAAGAGATGGCTTCCCCAGGTGGGAGGTCATTACAGGGTATCCGGGTTTAAGGTATCTAAAAGTTATGGCTTTTTATTACGGAGTATTCCATCAGAACGTAATAAACTGTTCATCCGTGGATTGGAAAACCCTCCGAGATTTTTTGCATCTAGTCTGATCGGCCTCACGTGCGTGCATTGTTCGGTAATCGCAGACGATAAACATGTTACACTGACCTCATTAGTAAAGATGTGAATGTCACAGTAAAAGATATATTGCGTACTTTAGTTAATGGAATTTAAATCAGTCCCGCGTGTATAGCGACATGTTCGAACAGAATGGAATGTCGATCTTCCGACATCAAAATCTATCCACAAATGGGAAAAAACTTTACAGGAGACGGGAACTGTGGCATCTCAAACTGGCAAGTATCCTTAAGTTTTTGTGACAGAAGACACTGTTGATCGTGTGCGTGATTCATTTTGTAGGAGTCATGGTAAGTCTATTAGGCAAGCCAGAAACGACATTCCATTCAGTTCGGACACGTCAGTGTACATGTGTGACTGATTTAAATTCCGTTAACCAAAGTACGCATGGGAACACAGTCTGGAGCAGTGTACTACACTGGACGTAGTTGCTTGCGAGGAAGGATGGACCACGTCTCCCGGATACTTCCACTCTCTCTTTCTTTTCTGCCCAGCTTTTTCTTTTCTCTCGATACTCGGCGGGATATATTATTTTGGTCGTCCCGCTTGGCTGGATGTATTATTTTGGCCCTCCCGCTCTGCGGGATACCACCTATTTCTGCCGGCGTGACACTGCCCTTCTCAGAGGGCCTCGTGGAGCGGAACTTGCGCTTGTCGAGTGGGCCACCGATCCTCGAAGTGCCGTGGGTAGCCTAGTGATTAGAGCACCAAACTCCGGACCGGAAGACCTGGGTTCGATGCCCGTACCACCAAATACCCTCCGAGTACACGCGGAGCACGTGCTCGTTAAATCAGTGGGTCCGAAAGTCTTGTGGGCTGAATCACGAGTGCAGGGAACTGGGGAAAATTTCCCTCCAATTCAGTTCCATGCCTAAATTAAGGAGGTGGAGATAGGTGGTGTCGCCATCTATCGTTCCTTCGGGGATTTCTCCGAGCTAAAGCGTACTGTCACCTGTATGGTGCTCAAGGCTTAGAGCCAACGACAGGCGTATATTTAGCCCATTGCCACGATGAATTTCGTGGGCCTCGATCTGACTATGTCAGGCAGATGGCATGAACAAAAACTGAAATTAAATTGGTTGTACATGGGCAATGTTAGGGGATCCACAAAAGGTTTAATATAAAATGAAATATTGTTAAACATTACCATTATAATGAAAGTAAAAATTAATTAGTTATCATTTTTTTTTTACGTGTTACAAAAATTCAGATTAAAAAAAAAATACAAGAATAAAATTTTTAAGATAGGTATATGAAGTACAAATAACGACAGGCATCTCATAATGGAAATCGGGGTGGGTAAACCAGGGTGCGGACGTCTATGCAGGTTTAAATAAGAGCGAAGCTTGCAATAATTTGTCTAAAATACGGTAGTACAAAAGAGTCGTGTATCTATGCGAGAGTTTAGTTGTAATGGGTATTATTTGGGTTCTTCTACTAATCCTCTAGAGGAAAATATGCTTTAACTGTGATTTTAATTTAAAACCACTTTCCTCAAATATGACTTGATTTTATGCAATTTCTACTATTAAAGTGCCTGTTGTTAAGTTTGTGAGGTTAATGGTTAATCGTTGATCGCTAGCGTAAAATCCAAGAATTAGAAAAGTGATCAGTGATTGGATGGTTGTGATTAATTGTCGAATTAGAATCCACCAGGAATTGGGGAAGTAAGCAACCTTGGAGCTGACCGAGCTGTTGGACTTCGAGAAGGATTGTAACAAAGAGCTTCCACTTCAGATAAGTGAATTTCTATAATCTTGTATATCCGGTTAGGGGTTAGGATTCAGACTACACCCAGAGCTATAAAATAGTATGTTTCATAAAGTGTTAAAGATAGAATAGAAGTAACTATTTTTAAGAACATGTCTGCTTTTTCATTGAACCTTCGTGCACCCGCGGTATAGTTTTATTTTGGTCATGATTCCTTTTTTTTAAGGGAATTTGACAATTTGTTTGTTTTGTTTTGAATAGAAAGCAGTATCGGTCTTTGTGTTGCTACGAAGATAAAACCACCTCACTGGTTCACATGAAAAAAAAAAAAAAAACGAAAAAAAAAATGTGTTTCGATATTTAAATGCAAAAATTATAATTTGAATGAATATTACGTCAAATATCACAGTGTTTTATTTATAATTTATTTTTACCTCAACACATTCGCCATTCAGGTCATCCATGTTAAATTTAGAATTTTTCTATAATACCATTGAAATAAGAGTTATTTCACTTGGAATCCACGGCCTAGTTTTTGGTATAAAAAGGCCCATGGGCACAGAAAAATTAGGAACCACTGCTCTAAGATGTCACGTGATATTTTTTCATTTGCCTGCCTAAAAGAAAATACAGTTTTAACTGCAACTTTAGCCTCTAAAAAAGTGCCTCATCGTCATATTACGCTGTGAGATGGAGCTGTATTGCATCGTTCATCAAATCTGAACAATCAGCGGGTTAGGATCAGGAAATCCCGTGTTAAGAACTTTCCAAAACTTCCGGAAACAGAAATTCATAAGCTGAGATCTTTGAAAAGAAAAATAACGCTTTTCTCCATTATAAACTTTCCATTTGTGTTTTGCTGCTAGCTTTTTTTCGTCTTGGTAAAATAGAATTTTGTAAATGGCTGTAAGTAAAGAAAATTAATTCCAATGCTTTGATTTAAAATAATAAGGATAGGGTAGGCATAAAAGATGGACACACCTAGTTTTAAAACTTTATATTATCGAAACTACTGCACATATTACAATAAGTGATACATGAATGTAAAGAAAAATATATCAAGCTTTTTTTTTCAGTTACAAATGTTCGATATACGACCCCTTTGTTACGCAGCATACGTCCAATCTGATATCAAATTCCTTTCATGCATATTGTAGCATTAATCAATTGTTTGTAATGCTGCAAAAATGTTTATTTGTTGAATCAGTTGCCAATGATACGGCTTGAAATTTAATTATTTTGTTAAATTGCCATGCCCTTTTCTGGGGCATTCCAAGTTCACAGGTGACGAATCTTGTAGGCAACAACTCTTCGTCATTGTCGCCATGTTTGAGTTTTTAGTCATAGTTAACTTGAATGTGCAGCAACCTGTTGATCACTGGTGAAAAACAGTATACTTCTGTTTAAATTCATGCATCATTTACTGTAATATGTGCGGTTGTAGTTGTTGTTGTGTATGACAAAGTGCAGGGGTTTTAATAAAAAAAAAACATAAGGATATAGTCAGATATTTCCAAAGTCGTGAATCACTGCCGTGGCAACATTCATGGCACGATCCAAGTAAAGAATGTCCATGCTACAGTCATTGTCTATTTTAAAAAGGGCACCAAAACAATGGAAGGACAGCTAAAAAGGTGTTTGGGATCCAGTTGCGTGCGTGGGCAGTGCCTGCATTTCACATACGATCTTGAACCATCGGGCAGAATCTTCATGCCCTTAAAATGCTTTGTCCTTACTGTAGTTATTGTTGACGTAATTTCTCAGCTATAATTTAATTCTGGCAGCCATAATTTTTTTCTTGGGGAGCAGAGCTTTTGTTTTGCTACTGTGTTGGCATCAAATACAGTAGTAGATGAAGTTAGCGGCTCAAGTGTTCTGACTTCATTGGCAAGGAAATCGGCCATCTCGTTCTCTTCGATGTCAACATGGGCAGGGATCCAATGGAGGGTACATGATTTGCCCAATGCACCAACGGAGAATATAAGTGAATTGATTTTTGGGTGAGCCTCATCTTTCCTTCCTTGATGGCCTCAAGAGCAGATCTACAATCCGAGAACACAATGATGCCGTCAGAATTAGCAATATTTGTCCTGGTAAGGCAAATATCTAGGGCGATCCTAATTGCCAAAATTCACACGTGAAGTTGGAAGATTTGCCCTGCAGAAACCTTGTGTTTTGAAGTTGTATTACCTGGGTACTTGAGAAAGACACCAGATCCACCCCTATTGCACTCTGAGTCTGAGGAATCGTCAAATATGTGCGGTAGTTTGGATAATATGAAAATCGGGCCCATCTTTTGTGCCTTCTATGTCTCATTTAAGATAAAATAGCTTATTCTATTCCTCATTTCTATTGATATCAATGATATGACTAAAATACATCAAAATGATGGCCGACTTGGCTGCTTCACCAATATTTCGTCAAGCTTTCATTGAAACGACATTATAATATAAGGAAGGGGGTTGCTTGTGAATGTTACAATTTTTAATTATAAAACTAGATGCATGGCCCGGCGTTGCACGGGCTTTTTTCGGGGGTATAACCTTATCCCCTTTCAAATTTTCCCTTTCTCTCTGGACTCCAGCAGTTCTAGGTGTTGTCATGCGTGATGTGAGTGATTTCTGTAGTTTTGTCATTTAAATTCCCTTGTCCGAAATTTCTTCCACTTCTTTTTTTTCCAGGCTTTTCTTTGTCAGAGTTTGTTTTTTACATTTTTTTCTTTTCTCTTTGTTCCACCCAGCGTTGTGCACAGGCTTTTTCAAGTATAAAACTCCTCCCCCACCCCGGATAAGATCTCTTTTTTTCAAATTTCCATTAATTGTATTAAATATCCCAAATATAAATTATTTACACTATTTTAAGAGGAAAAATTAACTACACAAGAACATAAAGCATTCGTTACACAAAATATGCTCTCTAAATTTAGGGGAGTAGGTGAGTAGGAACATTGCTTTTGAAGGAGTAATAAATTGAAGTACAAATTAAAATGAGGAGATGAAGACTTGAAATTAATTTTTTTCTTGAGTGAATGAGTGAGTGAATATTAACATCGCACTGTTCAGCTACACGAGGGCTTTTGGCGACGGACCACGTAATTTTAAACCATGATCAAGTGACGTGGACGAACCTGAGCTGGTACCCCTTCTCCTAACTACTACACCACAACAACGGGAGGACGTTTCAGCTCTCGACAGATTTAAAGTGCATCGCAATTTTTTTCTTGCTTACAGTATATTGAAAAAAAAATAGAACTACATGATACATGTAAATTACTGTTTTACGATTTGGACGGTGAGTGTGAAGAGTTGTATAATTTGGACAACGGAAGCGGGGGTAACCCCCCTCCCGCCTGCCAGCTTATAACGATCATGTGATATTTTTAATTACTACTAGCTTAAATTCTACGCATGAGCAAAAAATCAGTATTATAATTTGTCTTTTTAAATAATTTACAGACACTATTGAGCTATAAGAAAACCATTTCATTCTTTAAAAATTTTTTTTTCAATTCCTACTATTAGTTCACTCTTTACTATAGTATATATATATATATATATATATATATATATATATATATATATATATATATATATATATATATATATATATATATATATATATCTTGTTCATATTTTCCTTAAAATACTTTCTATTCATCCATTAAAGTTCAAGTACACTTTTTTTAAACTTTTAGTGGATGACGCTGGATGTTAATACAGTTTTTTCAAATATTAATTCATAAATTAAATTAAAAAAATGAATCAATAGTAAAAAAAACTAATAGTCCAATAGCATATATAGAAAGTAAATTCCTTCGTTTTGTCCCTGTAGCGTAATAGATAGCGTGTTGGACTTCTAACCCAAATGTTCCGTGTTCGAATCCCACCTGGTTAGCCTGAGAATGTAAGTTTTTTTTTTTACTGTACTATTTTATTAGAATAATTAAATTTATTTAATGAATAAATAGTAACAAACAAAAAATAGTTCAACACCCTATATAGGAAGGAAAATGGAGAATTGCGAGGAAAATCATATTCTATTTTGTCACTTAATATTGTGATTCTGTCCTATGTATATACATATTTTTATATTAATTGTAACTATTTAATAAACAATAACTAAAAAAAAGTTTTCTTTGTTGATTTAAGTAGAATTTGACTAAGAATTTTTTTTATATTACTTGTTTTATTTACTATTAGTTTAAATGAGAAAAAAATCTGTATTATAATTTGTTTTTTTAAAATCAATTACAGACAGTTTTAAGCTATAGGAAAACTATTTCGTTCTTTTTAACATTTTTTTCATCAATAGAAATAAAAATGTTCAGTAAAAAATACATTTAATTTTTTTAAAAAAAATTTCACGTAGAGGTACGGATTTTATTTTCTTCATTATGTAAACAATTTTCAAGTTGTTAAGCAGTTACATAACAATCTCTTAAAGTACATCATTGCACAAATTACTTTTACGAAAACATTTTAAAAACTCTAACTCGGGTCATGCGTTTTAATTCCGCTACATTTATTTCCATGGTGTGAACAAGTAGAATCGAATTTCTCCTCTCCTGTAACATAGAACGCTCCCCTGCCACCCCTCGTTTTTTCTTTTCAAAGGAAACGTTTTTTTTTTCCAACACAGGGCCACGGACATTCCGTCTAAGTTGTGGACAGGAAATAATCTTCAGTTGCCATAACGACTCTCCCAAACATAGGGAGGCTGTGATTGAGTTTCAGGCAAGGATGGAATGCACGTGGGGGTGGATGCAATCACGTCCTGTCGTAACGGCCAGCGTGTCACGATTGTTGTCGAATCCTAAGCAAGTAAATTCTTTCGTCGCTGCCTTTCGCGCTACGTGATTCAGGTAAAGAGGAAGCATTATCGTTCTGCCATTGTACCGCAAAAATCGTAACTTTATACTATGACTGGCCTCAGGGTCGTAAAAAAAACATTTAATGAGCGTTTTCAATGCAGAAATCTATTACACTCGATCTCCGTTTTTAAGAAATATCAGAATAAATTTGGGAACATTGAAATGCTTCAAGAAAAATAGCCCACAGTACGTAATGAATATTTACCATGTTGAAAATCTGACTTACAACTTACTCACATAGAAATTAGCAATTATAAATTTGGAAGAGTTAACAATGCTACTTATTTAGGAACGGAGAAAAATGATAAAATGAGCCGGGCCCCAGAAGTTTATAATTGCTTCAAATAGATGTTTTTATGCTCGGAAGAGTTATTTAAAATCCAGCTTTCTGAAATTAAGAAATAAATTGCTTCTTTACAAAAGTCTTATAAGATCTGTCCTGACTTATGCATCAGAGACTTGGGCATTGACTTTACATGTTGATGAAGCTTTGGGAATTTTCGAGAGAAAGGTTGTACGTTGTGCATTCTTTGTGGGATCTAAGTGGATCTTTGTGGGATCATGGAGAAGAAGGTGTAATTTAGAACTCTATAAAATTTATAAACAACCAGATATTGTAAAATTTGTCAAATTACAGAGACTTATATGGGCTTGTCATTTGGCAAGAATGAATGAAGATTGTTGCTGCAAGAAAATCTTTCTAAAAAAGCCCATGGGAAATAGAACTCGGGACAGACCCCCACTGAGATGTATTGACTGTGTCGAAAAAGATCTAAATATTTTAAAGGTCAAAAACTAGAAAACAGTTACCAAAAATAGAGATGCCTTCTGGAGAAAGCCAGGGCCCAAAAAGGGCTGTCGAGGCATTGAGGAAGAAGAAAGAATATAATGAACAATGAAATAGCAGATCAGTGTTACAAAATGGCTGTTTACTGTGGTAAACAAGTGAGTGTGTGTCTGTCTTTCACTCTGTCGGTATAATAATTTTAAAAGAAAAACTGTTTGGGGGCACTGTGGCAGTTATAGTGGACTAATTCTAAATCAGGCTTATGGGTTATATAATGCATACCTATTCCTAATGTTAAAATTAACCCCTGCTCTAAGTTCATTACTCAGTTTTAATCTAATCATGTTCCGTTTCTGTCCTATCTCTATTCGTATTCATAATTAAAACTTCTCTAAATGGGGTCCTTACGGATGTACTTTAGATGAGGAGCATTACGTATTCCAGTGTTCCTATACAAACAATTGTCATTTGTAAAAACCTTTCCAAGCATCTGTCACAACCAGGAGATTTCTGGTAAAATTTGGGACATCAAATCATCAGACATTGTTATTTCAATTCCTACTATTACATATAGATCAGGCTATATTTATTTATTTATTTATCTTGGTGGAATTTTCAATCGTTAATAAAATACATTTTAAAGAGAGCTGAATTTGATTATTTTGGATGACAATACAGTAATTTAATTATAATTAATAAAAATTAATTGATTAAAACTAATTATTCAAAGAATTACAAATACAGCCACGTTGACATCCTATTTGGCGACTTAGCGATCCTTTTGGCGACTTGTGTCAAAACTTGAAAATGTTTTTCTCACATTTGAAAGCGCTCATTTGTGCTGAAATTTTCTATTCACTTTTGTTTTGGATAAAAATATGATAATTTAATTATAATTAATTAAAATTAATTGACTAATTATTTAAAGAATTGCAGTTACAGCCACTTTGGTTTCATTTTTAGCGACTAGAGTCAAAACTTTTAAAAGATTTTTTCTCACGTCTTAAGGCATTCAGTTGAACTGAAATTTTTTATACACGATTGTTTTGGATGACAACACGATAATTTAATGATAATGAATAAAAATGAATTACCACTTAATGTTGCGATTCTGTCCTATGTATATGCATATTTATATTAATTGTAACTATTTCATAAAAAGTAGCAAAAATAAAATTTTTCTTTGTTGATCTAAGTAGAGGCATTGGTTTAATTTTTTTTATATTACTTGTAAAAAATAACTTTTATTTCAGACTAATAAACTTATTTAAGTTTATTAAGCGTGGGAGCAGTCTAAATTAGTTGCCTACCTTCTGCTTGTAAGACAATCAACTAAACACTTATTTTTAGATCCGAGGGTAGATCACATTGTCGGGTCTGTCCTAGGTTGCTATAGTCTACTTTCCTACTTCCACGTTTCCGAAATGCAAATCTTTCAACTCACTTGAATGATAGCGTAAGGACTAAGGACTAGCTCAAAGACAGAAGAAAACATGACATCTTTGGGAAACGGAACGCGAAACGTTCCTCCATCCCATATCGAAATGTATTTGGGCCTAGATCTGGAGAGGGGGGCCTGGATTGAGAGGGAGCTGCTTTCTGATGAGTGGACTAAAAGAATCAGTGAGTTAACACTCTATTCGCTGCCTTGAAGTTATGGAACAGAAATTGATTGGAAAAAAGTTCTTGTCTGTGTGGGTTGCAGATTGAACATAATTTAAAATTAAGAAAGGAAACATGAAAGTAAAATGAAAAATTAGAAAAGGTCATTCGCCACGAGGGGAATGACACAATTAATTACTAGAGGGGATTATACGAGTCCAGAAGGATTCTTCTTGACCTCTTAGTATTGACGTTGGGATTGTAATTTTCAAGATTTAAGACATTTAAGTTATTAGAATTTGACAGATTATTAAAACATTTAATTGTCACTTTTTGAATATGTTTTTTAATAGGATAAATGTTAATAGCTTTGTAAATATCTCTATTTTTAGTGTATCTACATGCCTTAGTAATATTCCTGATTAAAGCATTTTGGGCATTTTCTAAAAGTTTAATGTTTAAATTAGCTGCAAAGCTCTAAACAGGGCAAGTGTACGTAAAGATGGGCCGCAAAACAGCAGTGTAGAGAAGTACTTTGTTGTAAAGATTCATTTTAGAATTCCGGCAAATTAAGGGGTAAATTGAGCGCAAGGCGTTCCGGAACCTGTGTTCCGGGGGCCATCTTATGGTTTATGTATAAAGGTATGTTTGCGTTATTTTCTGAATTCATCTTTCTAGTAAATAATGATTTCAAATCATCATAATTAAAATAGAAATTTCATTATATAAAATAATAACATGGTATCTACACTATTAAAATTCGTAGGTTAACAAATGTATCTGTCTGACTATGTGCGTCTATCTTCTCATGAACCGCACGACGCAGAAACTCGCCGAAGGTACCAAAAAATCGGGAATGATCCGAGAAATTGACCATTATATTCCGATATTGCAATTAGTGTTAAAAAGATATTAATTAAAAATCTTAAAACGCATAATTATTTTATCCCTGTTGGCTTTTTTTACCGCCAAGGGCGGCTTTTCGGAATGAGTATAGCGAAGTTCCAATTTTTCGACGTTATTTTTTGTATCCCCTACGTTTTTAAAACACTATCTAAATTTTTTTTTATGAGACTCAGACAAAAAATAATTACAGAACCGGAAAGATCATTTACTTCGCCACAATACGGTATAATTTATTTTACAAAATAATGATATTTTCTATTGTTTACGATTTTTTCTAAAATGAGTCAAAATTGATAAGTTTTTATGAAAATGATTTCTAAATCGTTCCATTTCCATTTTCTTTCGCGTTAATGAAATGTGATTCTACTCTAAAAAAGTTCATGCTTTTCTCTTTCAGAATCAGTCCTTTAAAAAATAAAATTGTCAAAAACTTTTTTTTTTTACGATTTTTCAAAAAATACTCAAAATTTTATTTAAATACTTAATAACTTCTTTATTCATTAAAATAATCTCATGAAACTTTCTTTCCATATGAAGAACAATATTATTCGTAATCCGTATTAAGAATAAAAAAATTGCTTAAAAATTACGGGTTTTTTTTAAAAAAAAATTGCGTTTTTCGTTTTGTACTCTTTTTGCGAGAGTTAATCGATGTAGTAATTTTATTTCATTTTTTGTTTAAAAATTACTGTAGTTTGCAATCGACATGTGAAGTTTGAAGGCATTCACTTAAAAAACATGCTCTTAGAAAATTTTTTTAAAATGTCATTTCAATATTCATTTGATGTCAAGGTCGCGTTACCTAATATGAGTTCTCGTGTTGAGAAATACTACGGGTGTAACTTTTGCGCATGCGCGATGGCGAAGGTTCACGGTTTTTGAAAGATTAAGGGAATTTCACTGCTTTATGCACTGCCATCACTTACGGGATTTGATAGTTATAGCAGTATTCAATTCATTACAAGTACAGATAAATATTTTAAAGATTGCAAGACACAACTGATAGTTTTCTTCATTCTTAGAGAATGATTTATTGAAGTGCAGTATATAGAATGAAAAACCTTAAAAATTCTGAAATATATTTTTATCACATAATATATTTTCTTTTTGAATGATTTTAT
This sequence comes from Trichonephila inaurata madagascariensis, assembly GCA_019973955.1. Lineage (NCBI taxonomy): Eukaryota > Metazoa > Arthropoda > Arachnida > Araneae > Nephilidae > Trichonephila > Trichonephila inaurata. The sequence goes on from BMAV01003515.1 coordinate 84,098, forward strand.
ACAGTGAATGTAAATAAATTTCAAGCCTTGTTACCTTTTTATTTTTATATATTTTTAATTCACCACAATTCTGTATGATGTTGTTGTTGTTTTTCTTTTTTTACAAAACAATGAAACTTAACATATAAATAAATTTATTTAAAAAAGGTTTATTGAATATTAAATCATATTTTAGAAAATTATTTTGCAATTTAAAAAATAAAATAATTACGTAATTATATAAAATTTTTATAATACTTTTTTAAATATAATTTTTAATAAATAATACTTT
>BMAV01003516.1:0-12630 GCA_019973955.1 Trichonephila inaurata madagascariensis
TCTTTCTTTTTTTTTGCCGCGGAAAAGCCTTCGCTAATTCAGCTTTGAGCTGCGAAAAATCCGTGGCTGTTTTTTTGCACTAACAACAGCCAAATATCGAATACCAATCGAGCCCTTCCCTGAGATGACTTTTTAAGTAAGCACGACAGGATTACTTGGGATTTCAGTAACTGTATGTTATTATCGATACACTCGATAAACTCTGCAATGTTCTCCGACCCTGAAAAGTACATTTCAGGTAGAGAACAGTATTTCCACCTACATTACCTAACCCAGAATTATATAAGTTCGGGCCATTTGCGACATAGCCATCCTGTGATGACCATGTCGTGCCGGTTCCGCGTAAGCTAGAGGTGTGGGATTATCAAAATGATGAGACATAGTAGTTCTTAATACAACTTTTATTAAGAATAACTTATATTACTTAAATTCTAATTTGACAACTATAATTAAAGTGAGAGTTAACACCCAAATTAAACCGTGTATTTAAGTCAGATCACGCAACTAGATCCTTTATCTTAATTATAGTTAATAATACTATTCATCTAATTACCTATATCAAATATTACCTTTGGCCGATCTCCTTCCTTTACCTAAAGAACGATATCTATAAACTTTATATACGATGATTCCAACTTCTTTATCTTAGGCTTCTATTCTTTCCAAAACTATCGGACTGCTAACTCTTGATCTGCAAGATTTCACACTAAGCTTTGTCACGCTATCGATCAGAATAATTCCACACTACTATCTCTAAGCTTGCCGCGCTATTTTTATCATCAAAGCTTCTATCCTTTTATAGTATATCTAATTTACATATTATCTTTGTTTATCTTCTTGGTATTGGGTTGGAAAAGTTTTGCCATTAATCGTGGCCGTCAAAGAACATAGGAGTTATGTTAGCAGAAAGACGCGAGAGACGTCACAACCTTTGTCTCATCCGTTTTAATTCCTTCTTTACTAATAATTAATCCTAAATATTTCAATTCATCGCACCCAAATTTACATTTTTCCTTATTTAATGTCAATCCTGCATCCTTTAACAACGAAAAACTTCCCTTAAATGTTCAACATGGTGAGTGAATGATGGAACGATATAATAACGTCGTCCATATAAACACTCAAAATTTCCTATCCCCGGGTTTTTTAGGATTATGTCAATTCCCTTTTTTAAAAATTGGGAGCTGCCCCTGATAAAACCGAATGGCATCGCTTGAAGCATAAGTGCCATTTTTTACTACAAATGCGGCTTAACAATATCACTGGGGTTTACTGCCATTTGAAAGTACCCACTTCTTAGATCAAGAGATGACATTATTGTTGTAATGGTATGTTCGTTAATAAATCATCTATTAACGGTAAAGGGTATCCGGATACTTTGTGATCGAATTTAATTTTCTATAGTCTACTGCAAATCTAAAATAGCCCGGATTACCCGGTGGTAACCATTATTTTCTTGCATAACACAACAGGTGACGCGTATGGGGATTGAATTGGAACAATCGTTTCCTCTTGTAACATTTTTGTATGTGAAAATCTATTATTGCTTGCTTAGTGCGATCATACCTATATGGCCTTGAAGCTACTGGTGGGTTATCTCCGTGTCAATTTCATGGTATAAAACATGAGTAAGACCTGGTTTGTCTGAAAATAACCTTAAAACTACTAAACAAATTTTGTAGTTTTGTTTTCCCTCCCCAATTTTGTCTTGGATAAATCTATCTCAACCTTTTCCTCTTTAATTGGTTCACTACCTTATTTATTTGAGATCTGAATTTTCAACGATTTCTGATCAAAATCTAATACGATTCTTGACGCACTTTGAAATCGATACCTAGAAAACATGGGTATTCTAAATCTTTCAACACATGAAATGACCAATTTCTTTCGAATTGTCTGATGCCGAACATTCAATTCTACGATCCCCATGTTTTGGCTTTTCCCTTTTACCTTGTGCTGTTATTACCTGGGCTCGCGTTTTTTTAATTTGCTTATAAAAAAAATATTTTCATATACTTCTTCCGATATAAATGATTTATCTGCTCCGGTGTCCCATAGCGTTTTTCAAAAATGTTTTTATTTAATAAAATAGGAACGTGGGGAAGTTCTACGGGTGATATACATATCGGAGAAAGTCAAATTGTCTCTCTTGTCGACACCCCTTGAGGTTGATCATTAACCTTACAATATTTAATCGTCCCCTTTGTCCTATCGCCTCGATTGAAATTTTCACTCGAACCCCTATTTCTACGCTCCTCAAATAAAATTATCATTTCGCTCATTTCGAAATAGTAACCCTGTTGTTGAATCTTTGATCATTTTTAAATGAAACCTTTTCCCTTTCTCGAACCTGTATTATTTTTGACGGCTATTCTCGTAAAACTCATTTCTACTGTTATTTGTCACGTCCATTTTCAAATTCCTCCAGTTTCTACCATTAGCATTAAAATTAGGCACCCTATGCGCATTTGACCTCGTCTTTCTATATTATCGTTCTGAAAACCCTTTTAATTTGAAAGAATATCTCTCTTCGAATTTAGCTAAGACTTCCAAAAGTTGTATCGTTTTTTTGTGGATTTCTGACTTCCACATAGTCTTGAATCTGTGGTTCGAGTCGAACTAAAATATGATCCACTAACTCTGCTTGGGACTTTCCCTAATTCTAAACTTCTCTCTATTTTTAGTATCTATAAACGAAATCAGTAGAATCCTGATTTCTTCCTGCTGGACGCGTAAATTGCGACTGTAGTTCTTTCTTTTTTTTTTGACCGGGGGAAAAGCCTTCGCTAATTCAGCTTTGAGCTGCGCAAAATCCGTGCTTATTTTGCACTAACAACGATCAAATATCGAATACCAATCTTGAGCCCTTCCCGAGATGACTTTTAAGTAAGCACATGACAGATTACGGGTTTTCAGTAACTGTATGTTATTATCAATAGACTCGATAAACCCTGCAATGTTCTCTGACCCTGAAAAGTACATTTCAGGTAGAACAGTACTTCCACCTACATTACCTAACCAGAATTATACGTTCGGGCGCCATTTGCGACATAGCCATCCTGTGATGACTATGTCTTTCCCGGGTTCCGCGTAAGCTAGAGGTGTGGGATTATCAAAATGATGAGAACATAATAGTTCTTAATACAACTTTTATTAAGAATAACTTATATTACTTAATTCAATTTGACAACTATATTTAAAGTGAGAGTTAACACCCATAAACCTTGTATTTAAGTCAGATCACCAACTAGATCCTTTATCTTAATTATAGTTAATAAACCGATTCATCTAAATACCTATGTCAAATATTCCTTTTTGCAGATCTCCTTCCTTCACCTATAGAAGATATTTATAATTCACTTTATATATGAAGATTCCAACTCTTTATATTGGGTTTCTTTTCCCTTTTAAAGCTATCGGACTGCTTAACTCTTGTTCTGAAAGATTCCACACTAAGCTCTAAGCTGCCACGCTATTGATCAGAATGATTCCACACTACTATCTCTAAGCTTACCGCGCTATATCTTATCATCAAAGCTTCTACCCTTTTTTATAGTATATCTCATTTACATATTATCTTCGTTTATCTTCTTGGTTGGGGTTTGGAAAAGTTTTGCCATTAATCGTGGCCGTCAAGAACATAGGAGTTATGTTGCAGAAGGACGTGGGGAACGTCACGCTAAACTCCCATGAGTCGCGCAGCTCGTTAATGTTATTGTTAGTAACATGTCTACCGCTTTCCCCTGAACAGATGTACATTAATATGGAACAATATAACAATATATATATATATATATATATATATATATATATATATATATATACTATACAATTACAAACAATTTTCAATAAATCATTAAAACAAAAAACCCAAAGCAATTGTCGCATCTCAACGAGGTCATACATCGAAGTAAACAAATGCATGATTACAATTGTTTCTCCATCAATTAGAAAAAATTTTACAAGTCAAAGTTCAAAAATATACACTCATTGTAGTGTCAACTTTTGCTTGGGTTATAATTTTTAAACACCCCTAGCTTCCTTCTTGCAATAATTCTTCCGACCACTTGTTGGAAAAAACATAAAAATGAAACAATACAACCTGATTTGTATGGCTTGTCTCCTACTAGGACTTCCATGGACAAAATGCTGTTACTTTTGCTCCTCTTCTCATTCCTCGAATCTCTTTGATCCCGTATCGCCTGATGTCGGATCTGTAGTTTTCTCTTCGGGTTTTCCTAGCTTGATTTGACTTCCTCCCATTGGCCGGTCGGGACTCCTGGTCAGTTTGCGTGGTCTAAAGTTGTAGTTCTTTTATCTTGAACCACTTCCTTTTCGGTTTTTTTTCCTACTTATAGAAATATTATCTGAGGACAATGGTCTTTTATTTATTTTTGGGACACGTTTCGCCCCTTTCTTTGTGGTCCAATTGACCAAGATCCATCGATCGTTTATATCCTACTCTATCTTGACGCTTTCTTTTTAAATTTTTGTCTTTTACTGGAAAAGAGCTAGGTAGTGATCTGATAAATGATCCGCGCTTATCGGCTCTATCTGTGTGTTTCTCACAGTGATTTGAAATGAGATTTATCCCTTTTTCCTCTAACTCACGCTTTACCTCAGACCCTTTCTTCTTACCATATTGCAACTCATTTGATCTTTGTTGTACGTTTTCCAAACTACTCGTTCCCTGACGTGAACTAATGCTATCCGAGCGACCTGTTCCTATCTCGTCACATTTCCTATGACGATATATTCTTAATTGATCAACATTGACGGTTAACATTTTTCCTGACCTCCATATTATAATAATATTATTATTTCTTACTTCTAACATTCTATACGGACATTCAAATTTTTGTTTAAATTTCGCGCATATTTTATTCGCTGCTGAACTTAAAGGGTGTGTTTCTAATAAGACCCAGTCATCTATCTTAATTTGTACCTCCCGCCTGCGTCTATTATAATATTTTTCCCATCTTTCATGCTTAGTTTTCGTTTTTAGTCTAGCTTCATTAAACAATTTTTCAATATCTCTGACTGCAAATTCAGTTCCGTCCGAAACCATGACTAAATTTTGAAATGGGGTAATCAACTTTCGACCTAAAAATAATTCCGCAGGGGTTTTTAAAGCCGTTTCACTCACTGCTGTACGAATAGCATAAGCAAACTCACGTAAGAATTGGTCCCAAGTATCGTGTTGATCATTTACATAATCTGCAATCATTTGCACCAGATCGCGATTTACGCGTTCAGTTTTGTTTGCCTGAGGTCTACATGCAACAATCTTCACATGCCTTATGCCTAATCTTTCACTTAAATGTTCAAAAATTTCGGATATAAATAGGGGACCGTTATCACTTATTAATTTTATTGGAGCTCCAAAACGCGATATAAAATTATCAAAAGAAGTATCCGCTATTATACGAGCCGAGGCCTTTTTTAAAAATTTTAATTTCAGCCCATTTGCTGAAATGATCGGTAATTTCTAAAACATATCGATTACGTCTCACCTCGATGTAGGATACGGACCCTAAAAAAATCCCAAAAGTAACTATCGCATTTGGATAATTTGATACAATCGGATTTAATCAACCAGCTGGTAACGCGTTTTTATAATTATGAACTTGGCACAAATGGCATGTAGAGACATATTGATCAATAAATTTTCTCATATACGGGAAATTAAAAACGTCCCGTATTTTATGATAAGTTTTAAATCTGCCGAAATGACCTGCGATTGGCTTGCCGTGGAATTCGCGTAAGATTTCATTTCTTAAAGACTTTGGAATGTATACACGCATTTCACCTAACGACGTTGTGTGTTTCGCATAAAACAAGCCTACAATTAGACGGAAGTCGCGGGACCAATTCTCACATATCGTCGCTTTAACAGAGTTATCTTCCGGGTTTTCTAAATATCTATAGGTATGACCTAATTCTGGGTCATTCTTTTGCTCTGTTATTAACTGTTCTCGGGACGTAAGTACTAGATCTCTGATTATTGCACAATTAAATTTTCTCCCGTTATACTTTCAACCGGGTGTGACATCTATCGCGTTCTTCTTCTAACATAACTCCTACGTTCTTTGACGGTCCACGATTAATGGCAAAACTTTTCCAACCCAATACCAAGAAGAGAAAAAAAAGCGAAATGCAAATAAGATATACTTTAAAAGGATAGAGGTTTAGTGAGATAGGACGGCAATCTTAGAATAACTTGGCGGAACAGTTCGGAACAAGTGTTAGAGGGCCCACTCACAAGGAAGAAGGATACGCCCATCTTCGATAATAATAATAATTATAAGAAAAGAAAATTGTCCCTGAGTACACCTATCTACAAGAGCAGAATAGGGGGTTTTTCCCCCCAGGTAGGGGGGTTACTTTATAAACGGTAATATTTTGATAGAAAGTTAGATTAGGCAGAAAATTTAAACTATAATTAGGATAAATTTTGATCTAGTTTTTGATCTGACTTAAATATTCAGTTTTTTGTGGCTTTTCTACTTAAAGAAAGTTGTTCATTAGATTTAAGTAATTTAAATTTATTCTTTAAAATTTTATTAAGTTAAAAATGTCTCATCCGGGGTTAACCCCACACCTCTGCTTGGACCCAACCGACATAGCTAACAAGGGTACAAAATCGCCAAAACAAAATAATTCGGGGTTTGGAATGCAGGAGGATTTAGTATACCTGAAATTTTTTTCGGGTCGGAGAATGTGCGGAGTTCCTTGAGAAATAGATAACCCAAATACAGTTACTTGAAACCCCAAATTTCTGTCATGTGCTTATTTAAAAGTCATCTCGGGGAAGGGCCAAGTTGGTACTCAATATTTGGGGTGCTGTGCAAGATACAGCCACGGATTTCGCGCACCAAGGCTGAATTAGCGAAAGCTTTTCCCCTCAAAAAAAAAAAAATTGGGGCTAGTTTTTTTTGGGTCACAGCGGGGGAAAATCGGGCCCCCCAAAATTTTTGTTTGATTTTTAAAGGTTTAAAAAAAGTTTGAGCTAGGGATGTCGAGGCGGTTGGTTGATCATTTTGTTTTAGCTCGAACCACAGATCAGGACTCGTGAGTTCGCAATCCGCAGAACACCGACAACTTTGGAAATATTGGCTAAATTCAAAGGGGTATTTTACAAATGAAAAAGGGGTTCACAAAATAGTGATTGTAAAAAGACGAGGTAAAACCGCTGGGATGCTAATTTTGTGCTAACCCAGAAACTGGAGAATTCGAGGTTGGGCGTAGACCAAATAATGGCAGAAATGATTTTTATGGAATAGCCGTCAAAGTAAAAAGGGGTTCGGAGGAATAGAATTCAAATGGTAATCAGAGATTCAACAAAAGGGGTACCAATTTCGAAATGATCAAAATGAAAATTTTTAATAGGGGACCGTAGAAATGGGGGTGCAGTAAAAATTTTTCAGTCGAGGCGTAGGATGCAAAGGGACGTTGAATGTTGAAAAAAGTTAATCAACCTAAAAAGGAATCGGCAAAAAAACCAATTAACTTTCTCCATATGTATATCCCCCTTGAGTTTCCCCCAAATTCCTATTTTATTAAAAACACATTTTAAAAGCGCTATGGGACCCCGGGGACGAAAAATCTTTTATATCGGAAGAAGTATATAGAAAATTTTTTTTTTTATAAAAAAATTTAAAAAAACCCGGACCCAGGTAATAACACACAGGGTGCGAAATCCCAAAAAAACATGGGGTTTTAAAATTGAATATTCGCATCAGACAATTTGAAAGACCTTGGCATTTCATGTGTTGACGGTTTGGAATACCCATGTATTCTAGGGGGATTTTAAAAATTGGGTCAAGGATAGTTTTAGATTTTGATCGAAAATCGTTAAAAATTTCCCCCGATTCTCAAATAAATGGGGTGGTTGAATAAATTGAAGGGAAAAGGTTTGAAATAGATTTGTCAAGAAAAAAATTGGGTGGTGAAAAACAAAAACAAAAAAATTTGTTTGTGTTTTAAAGGGTTATTTTCAGACAAACCAGGTCTTACTCATGTTTTATACCATGTTGACACGGGAATAACCCACCAGTAGCTTCAAGGCCCATATAGGTAGATCGCACTAAGCAAGCTAGATTTTCACATACAAAAAATTTAAAAAAAGGGAAACGTTGTTAATTCAAACCCCCATACGCGTCACCTGTTGGTATGCAAAAAAAAATGGGTTCCCACCGGATAATCCAAGCATATAGATTTGCAGTAGACTATAGAAAAAAAAATTATCACAAAGTACCCCCGGATACCCTTTACCGTTAATAGATGATTTATTGAACACCATATACAACAATAATGTCATCTCTTGATCTAAAAAAGTGGGTACTTTCAAATGGGAAAAAATGATATTTTTAAAAGACCGCTTTTGTAGTAAAGGGGATTATGCTTTCAAGCGGATGCCATTCTTTTATCGGAACGCCCCCAAATTTTTAAAAAGGAAATTGACAAATCAAAAACCAGTGAAGGGAATTTGTTAAATTGTTTTGGTTGACGTTATAATACGACTCCATCATTCCTCACCATGTTGTTTAAAGGAAGTTTTTCGTTGTTGCAAGATGAAATTGACATTAAAAAAAGACAAATGTAAATTTGGGTGCGATGTTAAGTATTTAGGATTTTATTGAAAAAAGGGAATTAAAACGGATGAGAAAAAGGTTCGACCCTTTAGAGATAAACCCCCCCGTAAATCAAAAGAGGTGTCCCAAATTTTTGGGGATGTCCCAGTGGTACACGAAATTTTTAAAAAAATTTTGCGGATATTTGTGACCACTTTATAATCTTAAACGAAAATTAAAAAATTTTTTGGCAATGAAGCACAAAAAGGGATTCGAAGAGGTCAAGGCGGGTGTAACAAAACGCCAGTTTTTAAAATTTCCAAACTTTTAGGGCCCTTCGGTTATTTACAGATGCCCGTTCAATCGGTTTTGGGGGGCGGGGCTCAAGAAAACAGACCCGTTATATTTGCTTCGTACGCTGAACAACGCAGAGAGGAATTATACGGTAACCGAAGAGAATGTCTAAAAAAATAGTATGGGCGTTGAACAAATTCCGAACATTTTAGGAACGATGCCCAAATTAAAGTAATTACAGATCACGCTGCTTTAACACGATAACCTGGGAAAAAATTTTTCAGGGGGATCAGATGGGCACTCAAATTAGCGGAATTTTATAAAATGGGAACATAGACCGGGGAAATCAAAAAATGGGAGATATACTATCAAGGAAACCTGTGGAAAATATAATAGGGAAAAAGTTAAATTTGGGAATAATCAGGGGTTTAGTACTTACTTCGCGGGAAAAGTTAATAACAGAACAAAGCATGACCCGGGTAGGTCATATCTATAGATATTTAGAAAACCCGGAAGATAACTCTGTTAATGCAACATATGTGAGAATTTTCCCGACTTCCCTCTAATTTAAAAGGGTTGTTATTTTTTGCGAAAACCAACGTTGTTGGTGAAATGCGTGTATGCATTCCAAATCTTTTAAAGGGAAAGAAAAAATGAGAGAATTTCGACAGGATTGGGACATTTGGGAAGATTTAAAACGTATCATAAAATTCGGACTTTTTTATTTCCCCTACTGAAAATTCATTGATCAATATGCTCTACATGCCATATGTGCCAAGTTAATAACTATAAAAAGCTTACCAGCTGGTCGATTAAATCCGATTATATCAAATTATCAAATGAGATAGTGACGTTAGATTTGTTAGGCCCTATCCTATATCGAGAATAAGACGTAATCCTTTTTATTTTAATAATCCGTCATTTCAGCAAATGGGCTGAAATTATACCTCTTAAAAAAGGGCCCCGTCTCGAAAAAAGCCCCGGGTTTTTTTTGATAACATATCGCGTTTTTGGGCTCCCAAAAAAATTAATAAGTGATAATGGTCCCCAAATTTTTATCGAAATTTTTGAACATTTAAGTGAAAGATTAGGCATAAAAGGGGTAGAACTGTTGCATATAGGCCACAAACAAAACGGACTGAAAGGTTAATCGGTTAAAACAAATGATTGCAAAATTTTGTTAAGTCAAACGTACTTGGGATCATTTTACGTGGTTTGCCCCTATTCTACGGCGGTGAATGGGAAAAAACGGGGAAAAACACCTGCGGAATTTTGGGTGAAATTGGTTCCCCTTTCAAAAAAATTTGTAAACAGATGGATCAGTTAAAATTAAAAAAAATCAAAAATATTTAAGGAAGCTGACTAAGTCGAAAACTAAGCAGGAAAATGGGAAAGATATTAAAAGCGAAGACGAATATACAAATTAAGGTAAATGATTGGGTCTTATTAGAGAAAACCCTTTAAGTTCAGCACTAATAAAAACTGTTCCAAATTTAAACAAAAAATTTTAAGGACCTATAGAGTACTAGAAGTAAAATAAAATATTGTAATATGGAATCAGGAAAAATTAACGGTTAACGTTGATCAAATAAAATATATCGTCATAGGAAATGTGACGAGGTCGGAGTTAGGAAAAGGGAGAATGGGTTTAGATCACGTCGGAAACAGTCTTAGGAAAATGTACATCAAAAAATTAAATGAGTCATATGGGAAAAAAAGATCTGGGTGAAACGTGAGTTAGAGGCAAAAGGGTTAATCGTCAATCAAAACAATATAAAAACAAGATAGGACCGATAAACGCAGATCACTGGTCAATCCTTCCATTCATTTACAAATGACGGAGGAGTAAAAGAAAAAAACTCGCTAAGGAATGAAAAAGGGCGTATGGATCGGGGGCAAGTGGACCCAAAAGAAAGTGGGAAAAAAATTACACAATAATATTAACAAAAAACCATTGTCATCAGTACTATTTATATAATGGAAAAAAAAACAAGCGGAGACAACGAAGTTCAAGATGGAACGAAACACCTGAGGGCCCCACAGGAAAAGGATCAGGGGTCCCAGGCCCAAGGAAACAAGACAAACAAGAAAAAAACCCACAAGGAGACTACAAGCCCTACAGCAGGCAACATAAAGAAATTCCCGTGCAGCCAAGGAATAAAAAAGGAAAAAAACAGTGGTAGCACCTCGTCATTTGGAAGTCCTGTGCGGGGACAAATAAAAAAACAAGTTGTGTACCCCGGTTTTCCATGACTTTTATGTTCTTTGACGGCCCCTTAAAAGCAAAAACCTTTCCAACCCCTACCAAAAAGATAAACAAAAATTTAAAATGTAAATGAGATATACTATAAAAAGGGTATCGTGGCAAGCTTAGATATAGCATAGCGTAGCAGGCTCAGAGATTGTAGTGTGGAATCATTCTGATCAATAGCGTGACAAAGCTTAGTGTGAAATCTTGCGGACCAAGAATAAGCAGTCAAGAACTAACTGCATTGCGGATCAGAATCTTCATATATAAAGTTATAGATTATATTCTCTAGGTCAAGGGACCAGAACTGGAAAAGGTAATATTAGATATAAGTAATTAGATAACAGGATTATTTAGGATAATTGAGATAGAGGATCGAGTTGCGTGATCTGACTTAAATACGTGATTTAATTTGGGCTTGACTCTCACTCTAATTATATTTGTCAAATTAGAATCTAAGTAATATAAGTTACTCTTAATAAAAGTTGTATTAAGAATTATGTCTCATCATTTTGATAATCCCACACCTCTAGCTTACGCGGAACCGGCAAGACATGGTCATCACAGGATGGTTATGTCTCAATGGCGCCCGAACGTATTTAATTCTGGGTTAGGTAATGTAGGTGGAAATACAATTCTACCTGAAATGTACTTTTCAGGGTCGGAGAATGTTGCAGAGTTTATCGAGTGCATCGACAATAATATACAGTTACTTGAAATCCCAAGTAATCTGTCATGTGCTTACTTAAAAAGTCATCTCAGGGGAAGGGCTCAAGATTGGTATTCGATATTTGGTTCGTTGTTGGGGCAAAATACAGCCACGGATTTTGCGCAGCTCAAAAGCTGAATTAGCGAAGGCTTTTCCCGCGATCAAAAAATAAAAAGAACTACAGTCGGAGTTTTATGCATCACAGCAGGGAAGAAATCAGGAGGCGACTGATTTCGTTTATAGATTACTAAAATAGAGAAGTTTAGAATTAGGAATGTCCCAAGCAGACTTAGTGGATCATATTTTAGTTCGACTCGAACCACAGGTACAGGACTACGTGGAAGTTAGAAATCCACAAAATACGATACAACTTTTAGAAGTCCTGGCTAAATTCGAAGAGAGATATTCTTGCAAATTACAAAGGGGTTATCAGAACCATAATGTAGAAAGACGAGGTCAAAATGCGCATAGGATGCCTAATTTTGAAGCCAATGGTAGAAACTGGAGGAATTCGGAAATAAGGAGTAGACCAAATAACAGAAATGAGTTTTACGAGAATAGCCGTCAAAATAATAGAGGGTTCGAGAGGAATAGGTTTAATATAATGATCAAAGATTCAGCAACAGGGTTACTCATTTCGAAATGGCAGAAATGAAAATTTTAATAGAGGGACCGTAGAAATAAGGGGTTTAGTGATAATTTCAATCGGGCGATAGGACGCAAAGGGGGCGATTAAATATTGTAAAAAGGGTTTAAAGATCAACCTCAAGAGGTGTCGACAAAGAGGGCAAAGGGCCTTTTTAAAA
>BMAV01003517.1:0-21116 GCA_019973955.1 Trichonephila inaurata madagascariensis
AAAAAATTTAAAAGTTTGGGGTTTTTCCACCCCGCGAGTAACGATGGTGAAAAACAGGGGGAGGACCGCGGGTTAATATTCAATAAATAAAAAAAAAATCTGCGAGAAGCCCAATACGATGTTGAGAGATAAAGAAAAAGTCATCACATATGCGATGACAACAACATTTGAAGAAATATAGTTTAACACCGCAAGGACATATTTTTACGGACCCCCAGTGTAACGTGGGCTATTAGAAAAAACCCGCCCCCCTCTGTACATGCGGAGAGTATGGGGGATCAGTTGACTACATGGGACATTGTGTCTCAATAAAAGACACTAGTGGCTCTCTCCTTACAGTGGGGTATAACACTTGCTAACTATTTTTGAGAATGGCTTTGTAGTCGCTACTCCATTCTTTCTTCATGACTTACAGAAGCATGTTGGTCCGAAACACTCAAAAGGAAGGAAATTACGAGTGTTGAGATTGCCTTACCCAATCGATGGAGCCAATTTGTATACAGAGTTCTGGCGGGGGAGTATAAAGAAGAACACCGCAATAGTATGGGGCGAATTATGCCCTCCAGAGGGAATAAAAATTTTCCCGGGGGAGATCAGAAGGACTGGGCCATTATTTCTACCACACCAGTGGAGTGTGAATGAAACTGGAGAAACCGCGTGCAAAATTTGCGGTCCACCAATGAGAGATGGCGAGGGGCGTGTAGGTTACCTGCCTCTGGATTCGATTCGGAATTAATAAAGGAGAAATACGCTCTGTTCACGTTTCCTGTTCCGGCTGGACTAAAAAATTGTGGTGGCGAGCACCCTCAGTACTTATAGATAATAGTACTTGACTTCCTGTATTTCCATGCCCGACGAATGGAAGCGCATAACATAAGCGACGCAACGGCTTGGCAGGGCTGGACTGACTTTTGATCGTGGCTTTTTTTTTTATCCCAGCGATCTACTAATTAATGTTTTCTCAGTAGGAATTATTTAACCCAGAAGTAAAGTGTTTTTTAAAAATTAGCTTTTGACCTTTGCCCAACCCGTTAAACCCAACCCAAAAAAAAACCCATTTTCATTTTTTAAGCGTAATCCTGCAAAAAGACATGGCCAGGAGAAAGTCTAAAATAGTACAAGCTGACTCCAGAAGAAGAATTACTGTAAGAAATATTAAGCAAGTTTTACGTTTCACATGTTTCCTAAATACGTAGCGCTAATTACAAGTAATAGGTAGATTTAGAAATAAAAACATATCCTTATTACACTGTAGCATTTTACATAAATAGAACAATAAAAAAATATTTTTTAATTCAAAAAAAATCACATTTTTTTAATTTTTTTTAAATATTATATATATATATATTTACAATATAAAATTATGTGGGTTTTATGATCGGACCTTTTCGGAACCGTGATTTTAAAATGAAAAAGGGAAAATATTTATGTTATTTAGTCATTTCTTTATAAAATTGTTTTTTGTTAAAAAAAAAAATTTATTTTAAAAAACTTTTTTTGAAAATAACTTAGAAAAACCCTTTTTTAAATATTCTTTTTAAAAGGTTTTATTATAAAATATTTTCTGTATGTCCCTGATTTTACAGAGGCTCAACTAGAAGTTTTGAAATATATAACTTAGAAATGGGTTTATCCATGTTTTACAAAAACAATAGGAACAAATTTTAAGAAAATACGCCGATAAGTATTTCAAATGTTTGTAACTCTGAAAATAATTTGAATTTTTCAAAAATCGTAGTTGAGCCTCTGTACAGAGGTCTGAGCTATATACAGGCAAAATATTAATACAATAGAAGCTTTTTTTTACAAAAGGAGAACATTTTGAAAAAAGGTTTTTCTAAGTTAATTTTTTCCAAAAAAATTGTATTTAAATATTTTTTTGTCTAATTTCCTTAAAACAATTTTATACAAGCATTCTAATCTAAGTGACAATAAATATCATGAAAATTATACATTTATGCGTTTTTTTTAAAATGATGGTTCCGCACGTAGTCGGATTCCTTAAGTAGTATGATACTTTGTGTAACTCTATAAATGTGTGTGCATCAAGGGCTACTATTTTAGAAAATAGTTTGCAACGTAAAACTTGCTTAATATTTCTTACAAAAATGTTTCATGTCTTAATGCACTTATATTTTTTTTTAATTTATTATTTTAAATATTTTAAACTTTTTTGAAATCCCATGCCTTTATAAAAACGTGTGTAAAATAAACGGTTTAATTTTAACCTCAAGAGGAATTTTTTCTAGTTGAATTTACAAGTACTTATAATTTCAGCACTCGAGACAAAATCAAGAAACCTAGACCCATTATTTTAAAATACACGTTTGTTATACTTTACAGAATATTTAATTATGTACCTTGAATCATTTTATCGCTGTCTTGCTTATTCCGGAAGACCAGAGCCTGAATTAGTTCGACCGTACTGTATATTATACTTGATTATTTAAGATATGCTTTAAATACTAAACATATAAGGAAACGCGTTTTGTATGCTTTCGTGTGTATCATGTTACATATATTTGCTATAATCAGTCCTTAAATTCAAAGGCTTGCATTAAATTCCCCTTTTTTGTCTTAAGGTATCTGACGCTGGGGAGAAAAATTTTTAAAATAAAGTTAAATAATCATTTAGTTTTTTTTAATTAAGTATAGCAAACTATAAAATAAGCAGGAAGAATTTTTGAAAGCTTTTTTTTTCAAAATATTAGCCCAAAATATTAAAAAACATTGCTGTTTTGAAAAACAACTCAAAAAATTATATATGTACAAAATAAATAAAATGTTTGCAGGAATATAACTTTTTAATTTTAACTTTTGTTTATACTAAAAAGCTTTTACGTAAAGTTAGGGGAAACGGGTTTTTAAGATGAAAAAACCCCGAATTTTTTTAAAAAAAACCCTTTTTTATATAAAATTAATAAAATATATAAAAAAAATACCTTTTAAATTTAAAAAATTTCCCTTAGCTTTTGACAGAAAGCATTCATTATAATCAAAAAACAAACTCGAAAAATTTCATAAGAATATTTCATTTACTTTTTAAAAAAACCCCCCTACGTTAACCATTATGTTCAAAAAAAAACATTTTCCAAAAAAAAATAATGTTTATATTTGCAATAAAACTTTTAATGGCTTAGGGAAAATTTTAAAACCCAGATTTTTATGTTGTGCTTTTCCCTAACCTTTTTTGAAACTTTACAGTTTAAAGGGTCTTTTTTTTTTAAGGGAGTTTCTTATCTGGTTTAGAATGCCTCAGAATCAACAATTTTGGGTTTTTCGAGGTACCAAAAGTATTTTTCATTTTGAAAAAAAAATTTATTCCTAACTTTGAAGTAGAGGTAATAGACCAAACAAACCCGGAAATAAAAAGTATAGCATATAATTCTTAAACGGAGTGTTTGTTGTCAACTTTTTTTCGGGGGGTTTTAATCCACAGACATTAAGACTTTCATTGCAGCCCAGTTTTCCCGTGAAGACATTTTCTTTGAGATTTTGATCGAAGTTCCTTTAAGTCTTTAAATAGAATTAATGACTGAATTTAAACTCCGTTGATATTTCATCGAATTTCCCAAAAATACTGCTCTTGAAATCTCTTCTTTTTGGCCTCTTTGAACTTGTTTTGCATGACAACTTTAATTTAATTTGAAATAACTATAACTCTATATAAAAGTATAAAAAAAAATTAAAAAAGATTAATTTGAACACAAATGAAAAAAAGATAGCAATCGTTTAAATCAAAACAAACATTAAAACAGTTAATTTTGTTTTTAAGGCCAAATTATCATTAAAATATTTATAAATGAAATAAAGTTTCTAAACATAAAAAAAAATATTTTTAAAAAAAACAATCTATTTTCCCGGGGAAATCAACCTAAAAAATCACAATTCCCGGGTTTTGATTTGGTTTTTTATCTCAAAAAAAAAACAGCTAAAACTTTTTTCTGACTCAGTTAAAAGTACGATAGTTTTAAAGCTTATTAAACAGGCTACAAAAATAGACTACAAAATATATTTAGATTTTTTTTTTATGAAAACGGTGATTTTAAACCAGTCGGATACCTTAATAACTAATCAAACATGACGTTTATATTAAAACCTATAGTTTTCTGTGGAGGAAAAAAATTAAGTAAAAAATCCATTTTTTATCATTAAAAGTAAAATTTATTTTACCGTGTATTTTGAATATTTAATGCAGAAGTGTCCCACTGAGTTAGGGTATAAAAAATTTGTTTTACATTTATTGAGTACTTGAGAAAGCTTAAAGTACTACCACTCGATATTTGTAAATTTTTCCTTTTCATAGAGGCGTAATAATAAAATAAACATAACAAATGGCGGGGATGTAATCTGGATGTTAATTTCAATAATAAAATCACATTTCATAAGCTACAGTGGGAAGAAAAGTGCATAAATTATTTCGAAAAAAATAGCAGAATATTTTGCAGCAATTAGATATTATCATATTTAGGATAATACAATATACACACTATAAGACAAAAGTTATTCTCAAAAAAATAACCAGCAAGATTGAAATTTTGTGAAATGTAGCACATCTGTTTCCAAGATGCAGAAGATTAAATGTCAGCTTCATTTCAGCATACAGCGCGCAGTACAGCTTTAAACTCAGTAAAAAATGGTTAAGAAAACGACACCATATTTAGAAAAATTTATTTTTATTCATTATATTATTCCTCATTTTGTTATATTTCGAAAAAAAGGTAAAGTAATTTAAGTAATTGAGAGTATTGAACAAAGGTGAAATAATTGGGATCCTAGAGGTTTCATGGTTTAACCAGTGGATTGTCCAGCATATAGACCTAAAAGTAGTAGCTGTTAACACTGTTAGTACTGCACCAAGACTTAACGGCCTAGATAAGTGATACTCAACCTGCAGGGCGCATGTGGCCCGGTCATATCTCGATCCACTAAGAGAATCAGTTATTGGAGAATAATGTACAGAAAATTTAACAGGAAATTCTGTCAATCAAGCAATCAAATTATAAATTTTGCCTACCAATTTGTTTTTTCAAAAGTAGAATGTAAGCATAAGTTTGGTAATAGATGAAAGAAAATATACATTATCCGAGTGATTCTTAAACTTTCAGTATTCACGACCCAATTTTCAGTCATAATTTTTATCGCGCCCAGCCCCTTATACAATAATGTATTGAAAACAATAATAATGTACTTTGATTCTAAAGATGCAATACAGCTTCAATTATAAACCGTACAAATTATCAAGATGAGCATTAAATTTCATATATAATTTTATGGCCTGCTAATAGGGCCACAGGTAATTATTAAACTTTTTCTTAACTTAGTACTGTTAAATTAAATTATAAAACAATTGTGAATACTGATACATTTTAAGTGTATTATATCAATGTAAATTTTATTTTTTTTTTTTTTATTATGTCAGAATGTATTTTGTTGCATTTTCAGCAGATTAAAAATTTTTTTTTAAATTTTTTGTTTTCGACTTTTCCCCGATATACTCCCCCCCTTTAAAGGTTATCCCCCGCCCCCCTCAGGGAAAAGTTGGGGAACACTGCATTATACAAAATTTAGTAAAATTCAAAAAAATAAATTTTTTTGGGGGGTTTGTGTTTGATAAAAAAAGAAATATAGTTTTAAAAATAAAACCCAAAGTGTTTTAAATTTTGATCAATTTTGTTTGTCAATGTTGCTTTTGGGCTTTTATTGTTTTTCATATCCCCTAGCACCCCCATGAAATAACTGTCATTCGCATGCGGTCCCCTGTATACCTATCAGTTTAAATTTTTTAAAAGGAAAAAATTTGGATCCCTTTGGGCCCAAATGAACGAAATAAAGTTTATCAGCCTAATTTGGGGGTTTCATTTACAAGGGCAACCGGGAGAATCAAAAAACCCAAATTTGGGAACATGATTCTTCTATTAGTAAGGCCTTTTTTCGCCTTTGCACAAAGGACAGCAAACCGTTTAACCCTTTTCTTGTGCAGCTCACACGCAACATAAAAATAAATCCCAGATTAATACCAGGCGGAGAACCTCGGGTGGCTGCCCATTACAATATATATATTTTAAAAACTGAAAGGGTTCAAAAACTTTTTTTTGAAAGATGAAAAAATTTGTTTTTTTTATTTATAATATATCCTGACACAATAATGTTATTAAATTCTTCTATATAAAAAATTCGTTTCATGCATTGAATACCAACCAAAATGGGATAAAAATATAAGGTTGTAGCAATATCAGCTCGTTATTTTTTTCAAACGAATATTTATACAGAAACTTCAAGGATTTTCTTCTAAGATGCCTTGCATTTATTTAGCTACACGAGTTACTGTGCGTTGCCATATTTACTTTTGAGCAGAAAATATTTAGTGGCACATATACATGTTTATATCCTATACAGTTTCCAACAGCCCATGAGGGCCATGGTCTTTTGTGCCCATCTCCATATACATGACCTTGGGCATTGAGGTGCATGAACAGATGTCCCTTTCAGGTGGTCAGTCGGATGCGAAACCCCCAGCGTTTATTTCCCAAGCAAACTTGGTACACATTTAGTAATCCGCTGAAGGGATGAAATGATGAGTCAACCTTGCCCAGTCCGTGGTTTGATTTCCGAACCTGTGGTGTGGAAGCGTGAAACGCTACCACACCACAGGTTACAGTACTTTACAATTTACAGGTTACAAATTACACTACAATTTTAAGCCTTTAGTAAATACTAAATAAAATCATTTAAATAATTTGTTTAATTGATACTTTAAATACTTTATTTCTGGTTACATTTTTTTTATGTGAATGCTGCTCTTTTCTTGCATAAGTATTCTAAATGTTCAATTTAAACATAAAATGCGTGCCTTTGCTTTCTTTGTAAATATTTTGTTATCATTTATAGATTATTTCTGTTAAATATTTGCATACTTCTAAAATTTCAATGGC
This sequence comes from Trichonephila inaurata madagascariensis, assembly GCA_019973955.1. NCBI lineage: Eukaryota > Metazoa > Arthropoda > Arachnida > Araneae > Nephilidae > Trichonephila > Trichonephila inaurata. The sequence goes on from BMAV01003517.1 coordinate 6,936, forward strand.
ATGATTCTAACTTGCTCTCGTGTTTCTGATTAAAGTGTATAAAATTGCGGGACAAATACATGAAGAATATATCTGAAAGTTAGTGACCATAATGGAGAAGTCCCTCAATTTAATGTTAAATACTTTGTTTATGGCTATTCATTTTATGACTTATCTGGTTTATTAGGAAGCAGTAAATTATGAGGCTATCAGTAACTAGGAAACATCCATATAACTCAAATTTACATTTTCTGCTCACAGGGTAAGGGGAGAGTTAATTCCATCGCCCTTAACATAAGTATCAAAAACGCGTCATAAATATCTGAGCTCTGAACGTAACTAGATACTTGAGCTCCACACATTTGTGAAACTGCTGCTACTAGTTTTGATTAACGACATGATACTCTAGAATATAATGGCCGCATTGAGTTACTTAACCGGGAAATATTTCCTATTGCTTGTTTTTAAAGTTTTTGACTTTGTTAAAAAATTAATGTGAGGTAGAATATCATACTGATTGATGTTCAGTAAAAATAAAACTATTCTGAGAGACACAAATTTAATCTTAGTATAGAATGAAAATATAAAACGTTTATCTTTAACGCATTGTTAGTCATCTAAAACCACTATTTTTACATTAAATACATATCGTAACAACGAAAATTGTTTTGGCTCATTGTGAATGTGGTCATTCAGAGTGTTACTCAATTCGCATCAAATTGTAACTACGGCTTGGGAAACATTCATTTAGACCACAAGGGTACTCAACATATTTTTGTTTTGGGGTCCATTATTCCTAAATACTAAGTAAAGTATTGTTACTATTAAAGTTGTAATTTCAAAGCTTTTAAACTTTAAAAATACTGGTCAGAATGACTTGAAAATTTACCAGAACAATCGTGAGGCAATAGAATTTTGTTCAGAAAGAAACCAGGCAAATCTAAAATTGGTCAATAGATGGCACTGTCTATGTGGAAGACAGTCATTAAGACCTGGCATGCTCACCGCAGTTAACTGTGATGAAAAAAAGGGAGCTGCAAAAAACACTTTTGGGTAACTACTCCTCCTGGCATTTCAGCACCATCAGCAGGTGGATCACACAGTATTCATGCCGATGGGCCAAATGCATTGCTACCAGTAAAGCACCTTTGAGCGCCTTTTCAGAGAAGAAATGTAATCCTCTTTTAAACAGAGTGGACCAGGACCCCTTCTTAAACTGGGATATTTAGCTTTGCAGATATACGAAGAATGTTATTTACAGCAGATTGATTGCGAATCTGGTCGATTGAAGGGTAAGCACCATACACCACAATGAAAGAATCAAAACAGATGCACACCGATTTGCTGTAGAACATGCCATTTTGCATTTCCCAATAAGAACACAAAAGGGGGTTTTGAAAATAATGCTTTAAATTATGCATATGTTGTTTGTTTCATGAAGCTCCTCTTCTCATGTTACTATTCCTATTCTCGCTTTAAATATATATCATTTCATTTTCCAATAAACTTTTTTTTAAAAACCTGGTGTCAGTTTCCTTTCGGCTCCCCTACGGGGGGCCGAGTATTAGGGGTCAAGGTAATGGCCGCCGTGTCGAGTTTGCCCCAATCCCACTAAATTTTTTACCCTAAAAGTGTCGAGAGTCAAGTGAGTGAGTGAAAATTAACTCACCTGTTTGCAAATGGGGGTTTTGGCGAGGACCGAAATTTTTAACCGTCAAGTGACGGGATGACACCCCAGTGGCCCCCTCTCTACCACACTACACCACCAGGAGGACGTTTTAGCTCTGGTTTGCGGGATCGCTGCCTTACATGGGGGTCTTTTGGTACTGGGCCGCCGTGACAAAGCCAGCCACATCCGATACCTTTCCCCCGCTACCGCGGCCACCCGGAGCCAAAAGTCTTGCTTTCGGTGTGGAAGTTAGGAGAGGAGGTGGGGGTCTGAGCTCAGGTGTCGTCATCGTCACTTGAAAGAGGTTCGAAATTACGAGGTCCGTTGCCAAAAACCCTCGTGTAGCTGAACAGTGTGACGTTAATACTCACTCACTTAACAATATTCCTGTCTTTGATAATCTTGTTAAAGCCTTTCGCCTGAAAGTGTCATCTATCGGCACATTTTGGAACTATTTTGTATTCGTTTGTCAAAAAAAATTTCATTGTCCTACGATTATTCTGGCCGGTAAACTTTAAGTTAAAGAAGTTTGAAATTGCAACTTGAAAATTATAATCACCTATATGTTGTCATCTATATGTACTGAGATTCCTAAGTTAATCTACAAATATTAACATATTGGTAAGTAAATTATATATGTTTGAAAATAGAGTAACTCTTTTTGAGAAAGAAAAACAAATTTAAGCAATGTTTTGCAATGTCTACAACTTTAATTTTTATTTATTTAGCTCTACGAAAACGAATTTAGATATATTTATTCACCTCACACACAAACATCCATTATTTATATATACTTCAAAAACAGTTCCTTCAATAATACTCACTGCAGATTTTAATATATCTATATCAGTTCACTCACACAATAGAATGAAGATACTATCCGTGACTAGTTTTTCAAAAACCGGATTTTTGAAATAATTTATTCTTTGACATTTATTTTTGCAAATTTTTTTTCTCCAAACTAAAGAAGGTTCCAGAAAATACGAATGTATTCTAACTGCACATGTCTGGCATTTTTTTTTTCATTTTTGTTTATTATTATAAATTATTTTACATTATTATATTTCATTATTAAACCCTTAGTTTATGTTACTGACTTCTGAAATACAATTTTTTCTAGTAGATTTCCTCAAAACTTTTAAATGCAGCTTTCTTGTTTTGTCGCGTTAGAATTTAAATTGCTCCATAGACCCAATTACCAATGCTCAAAATGTTTATTTTTGTTACATACTATTGAAATAAAATACACAGCTGTTTTACCTCCATTGTCCATGGTCGTGAACTAATAATGAGTGTGAAAGAAGGAAGATTCTAGAGTACATTCCGTTCCATACGCAAGTACCTTATCGACCACGACAAAATGATCGTCATCGCGTGTTATTTGGTACTAGTTTATATAGATATCACACCACCACATACCCCCATGCCAGTGATTCGGTGAAGGAAAGATACTATATTCGTGGTGAGCATGTAAGCAGTTGCATCACTTTATTGGTTGCTTCACTTTGTGGATTGCGTCATTCGCGCATGACGGCTTTAGAATTGCGTTATTTGTGTGTGACGGATTAATTGCGTCATTTGTGTGACGGATTAATTGCGTCATTTGTGTTATACGGCTTAATTGCGTCATTTGTGTCTGGTGGCTTAGTTGTTTATGCGGTGGATAGATGGCGCTACGACTGCAGCACGTGAAGGGTGCGGTTCCTTTGCACTGCCAGGGTCACCAATGAAGGAGGGAATGATTCGATCTGAGTACCTTCCTTTTGGTACACAAGTACTTTATCGACTACACCAAAAGAATCGTCATCGCGTGATGCTTGGTACTAGTTTATATAGATATCACACCACCACAAGTGTTATCTAGAGAGCCATAAGCTCAATTTCTAGTGCTACTTTGTAGAAGGGCTGATGCTCATTAAACCTGTCACAGAGTCCTGACGATGGCGTGGCGTAGAGTGAGGCGCTAATTGATGTGTCATTTTTTGTTGATATTTTTCTTTATTTTATATTGAATTTTCTTTTTAAAATAGAAGAAAAAATAAAATCATAGAAACTAAATTAAATCTGATTGCTTATTTATTCTTTGTTGACATGGAATACTTTATATGTCTTACAATTTATGGCTAATTTTTTACCAACAGTGTAATAATGCACTGCAAAAATTTTATGATCTTACTATAAAACAAAATCCAATTACAATCATGTAGAAATTTGAAATAATTATCAAGCCGTGTAGGCTTTTAAGAGTATAACAATCTTAAATAAATTTAATTATGGATATTTATTTATATTATTTCTCTCTCAATTGTATCATTATTTCGGGTGATAATTATGAAATAAAATGTTTTGTGTATTGAAACAATCTAATCATCCCCTGTAATAAAACGTCTTGTTATAAACATACCCTCCTCCCTGAATCAAATTAGAAATATAATTTGAAAAAAAAATTATTATTTTTTGTACACTTAACTCTTATATATTTTACAGTATATGTTTATTATACTTTACTAAAGAGTATATGTAAGATGATATATATATATATATGTGGGAAATAGTATTAAATTAGTTTTAAAACATAATTAAAATGTTTTAAATTATCAATGCATTTCTGTTGTAAGAAATGACGACACCAATCGAGCCAAATCAAATATTGTTAGATTTCAATATCCAATGGAATAATTCCTGCGTGATGACTCTCTACAGGCGTCATGTGACACCTGAGCGATCACTTGTTCACTGACCATGAAAGAGTCAAGTTCGACGCTTTTTATCTGCTTCGCTTTCAAAACAAAAGCAGATCACTTTTTAGACCTAACCTTGTTTGGCATCCCCATCTCAAAAGCGAATTCTGCTCACCATTCAAACTGTCATTTATCTTTTTTTTTTTTTTTTTTTTTGTAAATAATTAAATACTGTAAATAGTGGGGGCCTTAATTCTCCTTACCTTAATAATTTAATTGTTCATTTAACTTGTTTACAATGTTTTAATTGTTCAAAAGTACACTTTACTGCTAGACACCACCCTAAATATAATTAGTATATATAAACATATATTTTTTTTGAAAAATCTCTAATACTAACATGCATTTTGCAGATTAAGTATCAGCCTAGTTTTCCTTTCACCTCCCATTTGCTTTTGTTTAACTTTTCAAACGAATAAGATATTTTTAAATATTGTTCTTTTCTGTGTAAAATCTTAATTTTTGTTTATTGTTTTCAAGGCTTAAGTTTTTTTTTGTAAAAAAAGGGAAATAAACATATATGGAATAAGACACTTAACAGGAATCCATATAGAATATAGTGAGCTAAAAGTCCATAAATTTTATTTAATCTGTACTACAATAGATTAAATGTCCAGTACACTTTATTGATGGTTTCTTATTATCCTTCCTAACTGCTGACAGTACTTTTTTGTTTGCGTGAACTAGTTTCCACTGACGGCAACAACGAAGCCAGCTGCTCTTTTCGGCAACTCGCATAGTGGTTTCCAAGCATTATTCTTTTTATCAAAGTAAACAGTGTTAATCATCTGTTCCATTGTCTGTGTGCGGAATCCCCCGAAGACATAGATATTTCCATCTGGAAAATAAAAAAGTGTGATATATAGCAAAGATAAGACAGGTTTGGTTTCAGATGACAAATGAAACAACTTCCATACCAAAGAACTTTGGTAACACGCCGGTGGTAGTCGAGTAGTCATGGTTGCGAAATCGTGGCTAACGTAGTCAGACTGTGTGTTCCAACCCTGATGTTACCAAAAATCAATTTTGTAGAAGGCTTATGAATATGGTATTTATTTAAACTTAATTCTGGCATTGAAGGGGTTTTAAAATGTGCAAGGCAGCGTTTCTTAAACTGTGGGGCGCACCCCCAAGAAGGGATGTGATAACTCTACAAGGGGGGCGCGAGTATATTGAAAAGTCGAAAACAAAAGATTATTTAAAAAAAAAATTATTAATTTAGGAAACAAGCGAAATACATTTTAGCATAATAAAAAAATAAAATTAACATTTACACGGATATAATACACTTATAAATGTATTTTATAATTAATTTAACCCTTAACTTCGCACTGTTGCATTTCTGCAAGATATCATTTGTTTTAATTTAACACACTCAGTATTTTTTTTAATTACCTACAAATCACTTATCTGAGAAAAAAAGATCACTGCAACGAAATACATGCTAATTTTGTCACTAGATGAAATTATATTTTTTTCAGAAATCAAAACAATTATAAAAATCTCTGATGCCACAAAAACTGTGCTTTTGCAATAAAAAAGAATCCATTATATTTTATGCTTCAGCTTGTTTATTGACGAAATAAATTAACAGGTAAGAAATTTAAACATTTTATAATGAATAATAAAATCCTCATATAAAAAAGTTTTGTAATTTACAGCACTACTGCGCAATATTGCACCTCTGCAAAAAAACAAAAAATGACTGAAATTACATTTATAAAACTGCTTAAATTTTTTTTTTCTTCATATTTTTCCCTTCTATTAATACTTGAGAACTAGTTGATATAATTTTTTTCATATAACTTTTAAAAATTGCGATGTTAAGAGTTAACAATACTAAGTTAAGAACAAGTTTAATAAATATTAATGACTCCATGGGCTAGAGCCATATATAAAACTATATACAGAAATTAAAACTTATTTTGATGATTTGAACTCTTTATAAATGATTCCTTAACCGCCGATTAAAAAATACGCGATTCACTCCCCATATCTCAGTTTTCCACATAAGCACGCATATGGATTGTATTGGGGGGAAGGGGCGGGAGAAAATGAATAAATAAGGAAATTCACTGATATAAGTAAATCCTCCGCAAACACTGTCAAGGTTCCGAAGGCTTTGGAATGCATTAACTTTTGTTTGCATTCTGTAATTTTAGTGTCAATCTATCGTGTTGTTGAATTGTTATTGTATAGAGGGGGCGCAATGAAAATTATGGTTGAATATTAGGTCGCAGATATTGAAAGTTTAAGAAGCCCTGGTGTAAGGTATAAAATAGCTCTCCTTTCTCGCTTCTTGAACGTTGTTAAAAATTACGAGTTTCATCATAAACAACTGCCTTTTTTATAAGCAATGCTATTTTGAGAAACATTTCAAGAGGCAGATAATACCCTAGTTAATACCTCCTCTTCCTGCCGGATCGGGGTTGTTTGAAAACGAGGATTCATTTCAGATGCTATCCCCTTCACTTGGCCATGGTTTAAAGTCAAGGTCTTTCACCAATAGCCGTACCGTGGTTATTCATCGCGCCGTTAATTAAAATCAAATCAAAGATGTCTCTTCCTGAAAAATAGTGAACTTTGAAACTCAAACACACTTAACATTTTGAATACCGTAATCTAGACAAAAGTTCTGCAAGAAGTTCGGAACTCCAGCTTGCAATTTAAAAGCTTTGGAAGCCATTTAAGGACCCCCGTTTAAAGATCAAAACTAGATATAATTTGCGAGGTGCAAAGGTATCTATTCCATCATCATTCAGGCATTAAGCAGTCTCAAATAGAACTTAAGTTTTACGAGGTTCAAAGTAATGGGATCAAATGCATCATTCGGCATAAACTTTTGTCAATAGTGCAACTTAATGACACGTCGCAGAGTGGTCCCCGGTAGCCGAAGTGGTATGTAATCGGAACCTGAGCGCTGTACGAGTTCGTGCCAGGACAAAAGCGACCGTTGTGGCAGCGATGCGCGTTAAATCTGTCGGGAGCTGAAACGTCCTCCCGTTGGGCGTGTTAGTTAGGAGAGAGTGCCAGCTCAGTTCGTCACTCATGCCAGTTCAATACGTCGTCGTTAAAGCCCTCGTGTTGCTGAACAGTACGACGTTAATATTCAATCAATCAATCGACACGCCGTAGAAAGGGAATTCTATACGTTAAGTCGTCCTAGGTTAAAAATCATCACGTTGGTGAGTGAATATTAACATCACACTATTCAGCTACACGAGGGCTTTTTGGCGACGGACGTAATATTAAACCATGGTCAAGTGACGAAGATGACACCTGATCTGGCACCCTACTCTTCTAACTACCACATCACACCAACAGAAGTACGCTTGAGCTCTCGACAGATTTAACGTGCATCGCTCCCCTACCCGGCGGGTCTTTACTGGTACTGGGATTGAACTCATGACATGTCTGCCATGATCCGATAACTTGACCACTGGGCTACCACCGCCCTTCATCACGTTGGTTCTCTATGGAATTTTTTTTTAATCACACACTAGTCCAGGAGTGGCCAACCCGTGACATGCATGCTACAGAGTGGTTGATTGATTGATTATTAACGTGGCACTGCTTTTAGCTACACGAGGGCTTTTGGCGACGGACCACGTAATTTTGAACCATGGTCAAGTGACGTGGACGACACCTGAGCTGGCACCCCCTCTCCTAACTACCACACCAACGGGAGGACGTTTCAGCTCTCGACAGATTTAACGTGCATCGCTGCTCTACACGGCGGGTCTTTAGTGGTATTGGGCTCGAAATCGTGACAAGGTAAGCCACGGTCCGATACCTGTACCACTCGGCTACTGCGGCCATGCTACAGAGTGGAACGGTAAAGTTGTAACAATAAGATCTATTGAAAAGTTAGACAGTATAATTAAAAAGTAACATTGTTTTTTTTCATATTTTCTTTAAAATGCGGTTGTCTCAGAAAAAAAAACTTAAAATTTATTTTAAACACAATTAATTGATTTACAATAGCAAATTATCACATAAGAAATACTCCTTCCTGGCTCTGTGTGCGCAAGTTTTCCAAAGGAAATACACTCGCGAGATAATGGAATTTGAGGAAGCGTGTATTAAAATATCTGGGGATAAAACAATGGACTGCCTGGTGAGTGCTTGCTACTCAAGAATGAATATCTATGGGATTAATTTTCTCTTATCGATATTTTGGGACACTTACCGTAAAATCCGGCGTATAACGCGCACTTTTAATAGATAAAATAAGATCAAAATTTAGGGGTGCGCATTATACTCCGGGTATAAAAATGAGAGCGTTAAAAAAAGGATGATCATAGAAAAGGAGTAGACTTCTATAAATATCGAAGTATTGTTCATATAAATAAAATGACATATTTCATATAAAGTAGGATTGTAGTTCTAGTAGTATAGTATTTTTTCCCTAAAGTTTGGGATAATACCTCAAATGACTTTAAAACAAAAGAACATTGCATACGTGAATTTTAAAATGATTCATTAAAAGAAGTGCACGTTATACGGCGAATATACCTAAAAATTAAAAATTGCAGTTTACAAGTATAGGTGCGCGTAATACGCTGGATTTTACGGTAAATAAATTAAATTTAAGCTTACAGGGCAAAATATTGCATTTTACTCCTACCCCAGTTGGTCATATTTTTTTTAAACAACTTTTAAAATTTTATTCTTTTTGAAAAAAAAAGGTCGAGCATTAAATTCTCCAAAGTTAATTTTTCCCGAGCTATAATTGTTTTAAAAAAATTTAAAATTTTCAATTTGTGGGGTTCATTCAGGCTGGGGGGGAAAACCGACAAAAAAAAAATTGCTGATCGTTTCTTAAATCATTTTTCAATTTCTCTACAAGGCGTTAATTGTTACCTACCGAAGTTAAAATCGAAATTAGTAACCTACAATACAAAACGAGACCTAAAATCAATCATAAGAAATTTATTTCAACTCTAGTTATCCAAATTATATTGAATGCTGGAATTTTGAACCGACAGGTATATTTCCAATTTTTCACGATCGGGTTGTCAGATATTATTGTAATTTTGGATCAACATAAGATTGTGATAAATGTTTTCTTTTATGAACACTATACATAAAATCGTACTATCCCTCAAAATTAATTGATATACACCTAAAACGACCTTATTTCATTAGCATCTTGAAGAACTAATTCTAATATAGATGACTTAATATTAAAAAGGGTTTTAAGCAAAAAGAATTTTAAATTGTTTGAAAGTTACCTTTTTTATAATATACGCAAAAAAGTTTATATAAATAAAGTAAAAGTTTATTAACAATAAGGCCTAAGTATTTATTATACCATTTTAAATTTTCACTCTTAGGCTTGCATAAAAATCCCAGAAGCCAATAAGTAATATTTGTTCACCTTTATATATCTTTTTGTTTGTTGGAAAAGTTGGTAGTGTTATGCATCATGATTTAACATAAAATATGGACTTATAGAAAAGGTTTTGGGCCCCCTGCTCTAGACCCAATTTTCACCATTAATCTAATGGGGGGTTTGGTAAAAAACAAATTAAATTTACTAAGATTTATATCTTAAGCCTTCAAGTTGCCGGATCCAAAACAAGAGACCACACATGTTTTTAGCATAACATAAAAGACAAATGGATATTGTTGGGCCAGTTAAGATGTCTTCTGGGACACTTAAGACCATTGAACAAAATTATGAAGTTATATCCAGTATTTTAGTGTTGCTTTAAAATATGACGTTAAAAAAAAAGGTTTTTAATGCTGTGAATTAAAATTGTTAATGCCATGACATTAAATTATATGAAAGATTAGTGATCTCTAAAATGCTGCGTAACTTATTTTATTACATACCAAGCAATACAAAAATTTCTAATAATTAATATATTATTTGATTCATTTATATTGTAATTTTTCTAAATTTATAAAGGCAGTATAATTTGATCTGTACCAGAGATTTAAAATTTTAAAAACTGGGAAAGCGAAGAAGGATCGAATGAACAAGGTCCGATACGGAGTGTCAGGCTCGGGTGCCGAGATATTAGCCAAAAAGCTGTAGATGGGGGAATACACGGAGGGGGATGCGTCCCAATAGATATGGTTTATAACAATAGATATTACGATACCCCAAATATCAGTCCCCTACAAAAAGTGGGGGTTAAACTTTAGATGGCACGGATGTGGGGCGCATCGTAAAAAAATTTTCCCCCTCCTTTTTTTCCCCCAAAGGCCCAAAAAGAAATATAACTTCAAAAAATATAGCATTTGAATCCCAATTGTTTGAAACAATACAACCCATTTCAAGCTTTATAAATGGATGTTTTAAACATTAAAAAAATCCATATTGTTTTCAATAACTTCATACTTTTTTTAAAAAAAAATGTTATTTTAAAATTTTAACTTAAGGTAACACGATGGCTATGGGAGACAAAATTCGTGATTTTCAGTCTTGATTAAGGGGCAAAGGTTGAACATGATGCGGACAGCACTCATTAGGCTTCTACACCCATCAATGCGCAATATTTGAACTTATATACACATTTAACATGAATCAGCCTTTCTATCTGGTGGGTTTTAATAAAACACAAATCCATGATTTGACTAAAGAACTCTAGCCATTAGTTCGTGATCATCATCTCTCGGTTCCTGTGACCACTTAAAATGTAGTTAAATTGGGAGATAGCAAATACAGTACCATACATAAAATTGGTGAGCTTCCAGTTTAAAAAATTATATTATAGAAATTACTTTAGAATGTGTTAACTGTATTAACTAATCACATTGAACAACATAAACAAATTTCCTTTGAAGAAATAATATTGCAATTTTTTTTCAAACTGCTATTAAAATTGCAAAAAAATAATAAACTTTTTTTTTACAACCTCAACGTTCCTAGACAGCGGGTTGAATTTTTTCATCCAAGAAAAATATAGCGTACAATGAAAATGTCGTTTATAACGAAAAAAGTGTTTACTTCGTTTTCTGGACCTAGTTGTAAAAAAGGTTTTAAACAATTTTAAAGGGTGATCTTTTCTCAAACATTCAGTAATTGAGACCCAATTTTCAATCATAACTTTCATTGCGCCTTTCCTTCCCCCATACAATAACAATGTGTTGAATGTAGTGATAGTATACTTTGACACTAAAACTTACAATACGACCTTAATTATAAAAGGTAAAAAAATTCCCAGTATTAAATTGTGTATATGTTACTTTTAAGTAATATATATTTTAAGTAAGTTACTTTTTTAAAAGTAATAGAATAAGTATTATGTTACTTTTAATTTCTAATTTTTAAACTGGAACAGATTGCAATAAACATGCAAATTGTATTTTATTTCTTGTTGTAAAAGTATGTATTTTGTTTTGCTTCCTTAGAGTAAATTGATATATATATATTTTTATATATAAATCTTCTATTTTCAACTTTTTAATATGCTCAGGATCCCTAAGGGGTGGGCACCTCACAGTGTGGAATCGCTGGGTTAAAATTTAAAAAAAAAGAAAATACATCTTATTAATATTTAAAACTAAAATTTTCCAAGTTTTCTTTTCCTAATCTATTTCCAAACAAGTTTTTTTCTACAATTAAATTCAACATTGCACATTTTTTTATTCAAATCATTCGCTTTTTTAATTCTCACTGGTTTTAACTCTCTTGGGCTAATAACCTATTGCAGTACCCCGATTTTCCCAGGGGAAATTTTCCCGATCACCTTTTTTCTTAAACCGAAAAACTATTTTAGTCGTAATGCCTTTTTTAACACAACTTTGTAATATAAACTGCGCTTTATAGCCAAGTGGATACCAATCCAAAATGCAAGAAAGCCTCTTTGTGCTAAAAAAATCCGATACATTTCAACCATCTCTGTGTCGTCTTTGTCTTATGAGCAAGATTAGACCCCCCCTTAAACAATTAAATTTTTCTTTGTTTTTTAAACCTTTCTTTCAGGGACATCAAAAATGGCTGTATTATAGTTTTCGCAAAAATAGACGTAGTTTTCGCTATTTTCCCAAAAAATAATCGGAGACATTTTTTATGTTTTGGATACAACCCCAATTGATTGATTGTTTGGGAATATTAATGTCGCATGTTCACCTACACGGGGCTTTTGGTGACGGACCACGTATTTTGAACCATGGTCAAAAATGACATGGAGACCCCCGAGCTGGCACCCCCCTCCTAACTACCACACCAAACCAAAAAGGGAAGGGCGTTTTGCCCCGACAGATTTAACGTCCATCGCCGCTTCCCACGGCGGGTCTTTAGTGGTACGGGCCCCGGGGAAATCGTGGCAAGGGCAAGCCACGGGTCCGATACCTATACCACCGCCTACCCCGGCCACTGAAAACTCCAAACCGCGGCGTATGAAAGTCCGGGAAAACCCGGGGGTTTCCCAACCCAACGAGCTATCTTGAACGTTGTCATTTAAATTTATTACAGCCTCACGAAAAAATTTTCATATAGAAAAAGACAAAAGCTTTAATTAAAGTTGATGAATATAATGAACAGTCTTTTTCATATAATATATATATTTTTAAATATAGTTTCCAGAAACTTTCTGTGGTAACATACATTATGATATTAGAAATAATTATTTTCTCAGAACGTAGACAGCTTTCACCATAATGATAATTCACATCTTTCAGATTAAAAATTAAGCTTGTCTAGACAAAATCAGGATTTCGCTGTAAAAATCATTTATTTAAAAGGTGGTTATAGTTAATATTTTGAAAGGTAAATTAATAAAAAAATATACTGTCTGAAATCAGTTAAAAACCTTTTTTAAATAATGCTAATGGGTTAATAAATTGAAAAGGATAAGGAAAGTTTATTTACGAAAAATGAGTTGTATGTAAGACTTAAGAAATAATTATTTATGCATTTTTATAACAAAGTACTTGTTAATAAATTATAGTTTAATATTGGGAATGCAATCACTTTAATTAAATACTGGATTTCATCTTCGTAATGTTGAACAAAATACAATATTTACATTTTATTACCTTCGGGTATCATTAACTTTCTGTAACATATTGTATGATTATTTTTCAACTCTATTTGTCAAATAAAAACGCAAAATTTATCAAAACAAAAAGTCATTCGTATTCTAATTCATCAGGAGTAAATTATTTCCTCACCAAAAAGTTTAAAAAATTAAGAAATACAAAATAACTATGTAGTTTTGATACTTCTGAAAGAAATATAATGCAATATTTTATATATATATTTCCCAATAAATATATTCTGTTTCTATTTTTAAAATCTCTTCCAAGCATGATCCATTGCATATATTTTTGTTTAATGTTTTCTTTGATACTATAAATAATAAATATTTATGATTTATGAGGGAATGAAAAAACAATCTATTTAAAATTTCATATTTTACTTTTCGTATTTTGAGTAATATCTGTAAAGTTTCGAAAAATGTTCGGAAATAACTTATGTTTGATAAGGTAAAATTGTTTTTATTCCTTCCTCAAAACATTTCGTTAGTAGAAAAAATAAACAAAGCAACAATTTTCATATTTATTTAAAAAGGAAAAATATTATGATTATCTTATTGATAGTTATTACTTATAAAATCTATCCGAGCTTGAGAGAAAAACATGTTTTCATAACAAGTTGAAAACGAATAGAATATAAAGGATACAATTTAAATGTTTTTCTGTGGGAAATATAACTTACCAATATCATTACACTAATGTTACTTTTTCATTATATCCTCCTGAGATCTGTACTTTTTTGGAACATATTTCTGGAAAATTTTTAAATATCTAAATTAGATACGTATCCCGGGCCCTTTT
>BMAV01003519.1:17634-31485 GCA_019973955.1 Trichonephila inaurata madagascariensis
CGACCTGTCGATTGCATGTGAGCAAGTGTATACTATGAACTAAGTTGAATATAGTACAGAAGCTATTCTGAATAGAAACTCTCTTAAACTTTATTTAATTAAATGATAAAACTCGAGCTATTTTTATAACAGGTATATTTTTTTTTAATGCATAATAAATAAATATATCGTAGTGCCAATTAATGCACAGTATATTTGGTTAATCCTTGAGCGGTATAAGCAAACAAATGCGATGGTTTGTCAGCCCTCGGAAACGCAACATATAATTGGCCGTGCAAAAAACAAAATTCTCCCCTCTTATTTCTTTGTTTTCTTGCCGCGCATTAGAGGAATAAACAACACACGGGGGTAGAACAATTATGCGTTTTAAGGTTTCTAATTAATATCTTTTTAACTAATTGCTATATCGGACAGAATTGTGAATCTAAACCATTCTCGAATCCACTTGAACTCCCACAAAAAATGTCATCAAAATCGGTCCAGCCGTTTAGGTGGAGTTCAGTCACATACACACGCACAGAATTATATATATAAAAATGTATACTTATAAACAGTCGGACCCCTATTTAACGAATGCATCTTGACTGAACATATATATATATATATATATATATATATATATATATAATTCGGGGTTATTCGCAATATTTGGGTCCAAAAATAAAGAATAACTTTTTTGCATTTATCTTTTGGTATTTCTGTTATACCGACTTACAACTTAGTCACACAGAAATTGGCAATTATAAATTTGAAAAAGCTAACAGTGTTAGTTATTTGGGAGCTGATAAATAATAAAAATAAGCTGATCCTAGAAATTTATAAAAGAATCATTGCTTCAAGTAGATGTTTTTATGCCTTGAAGAGTTATTTAAAAACCAGTTCTCTCAAATTAAGAAATGAATTGCTTCTTTACAAAAGTCATAAGATCTATCCTGACTTATGCATCTGAGACATGGCCACTGACTTTACATGATGAGGAAGCTTTGGGAATTTTCGAGGATGATGATGATGAGTTTGGTGTTTTTTGGCGCAAAAGCCAGTTTTGGCTATACTGCGCCAAACATTCATAGGTCTGGACGGGAAAAGAAGAAATTGGATGACAAGATGGAGGATGGAAAATAGAGAAGGATCAATGGAGTACCCCGAGGTCGTGACACCCGTGTTTACCAAAGATAGTAAACCCCTTGGGAAAAGGAAAAGATCGCTAGGGTACCTCGGGATTGTGACACCCGTACCCACCTAAATAAGGTGAGGAAATTTTCGAGAGAAAGATCTCACGCCGCATTCTTGGTGGGATCCAAGTGAATGGACCATGGAGAAAAAGATCTAACTTAGAACTCTACAAAACTTACAAACAACCTGATGTTGTAAAATTTGTCAAATTACAGAGACTTGAATGGGCTGGTCATCTGGCTAGAATGAATGATTATTGCTGCTAGAAAATCTTTCTGACAAAGCTCATGGGAAATAGACCTCAAGGTAGACCCCCGTCAAGATGTATTGACTGTGTCGAAAAAGACCTAAATATTTTAAAGGTTTAAAACTGGAAAACAGTTGCCAAAAGTAGAGATGCCTGGAGAAAACTTCTGGAGAAAGCCAGGGCAGTCGAGCCATTGAAGAATTCTGTTATAAGCAATTACACAAAAAATATCTATAGCTGTTTATTCAGCAGCTAAAAATATTATTAGAGAATTAATCCGCAGCAGTTGAGTGGATAATTTTAAAATACTGTCTAATAGATGTTTGACAATTTTATAGCGTCTTTTCTTAAAATGGTCAAACCAAAAGTTGAATGCAGAAAAGTCTATAACTTTATGTTTTTCTGTAAGTTAAAAAGAGTGTTTTCTTTAATTAGAAGTCCACGAACTTTTCTTGTGTTCGAATTGTTTTCTTGGCACGAACGATGTTGAATAGATTCAAGAACTGAAATAGGGATGGCTTTCAATGACTTTCTTATTTTGGACGATTTTTCATCACATAATACAGAGGCTTTTTCAATTTCTGCCCCCTGTTTAATAACTGTGGCTAATGTGTGTGTCGACGTTTAAATTTAAGATGTTCTGCTAAAGCATTTGTGGTCTAACACTATTGTCAAATTTACATACAATGTTAAGCTTTTCGGTAAAAAAAAAAAAAAAAAAACGTTTTAGTTTCCGAAAATCTGCCATGTTTCACAAATTTTCAAAATCAAAATTCTCTGCAAAATCGTACGTATAACAAACTTCATCTCTCAAGAAAAGAACAAATGGTAAAAACTCTTAAAATATCCTGTGCCTTATGGAGTGGGACGAGATAAGAAAGGAAATTCTTATCCTATTCAAAACTCATGCTATAGGTTACTCATGACCAGTGGCGCACACAAGGGGGGGTCTTGATTTTTTTTCCGATTGATCATAATTCTAAGTATATAGTACGTAAAATTTAATTAAGTATTTGTTATTAATGATTAATTTTATTAATTAATACTAATTATTTATTGAATAAGTTTTTTAGTGTGTTTTGTTCCCGAAAATCGACAAAATCTAAGGGAGCATGATACAAGATAGGTGAACTTTTGATCCCGGAGCCCCCCCGCGGGGGGGGCAGTGGGGGGTGCGCTACTGCTCATGACTCATCGGCACTTATTAAGTCTAATAATGGGCTACACCTTTTCCAGTCGAAATTTATTGCTCACAAGAAAAATCTTTTTCTGTTCCGGAGACAAAAAGGATGTCATTTGAAAAGAAATTCGGGTTTTTTTCCATATCCAAATGAATTAATAATAATAATTGCTTCGGCTGTTGAAATAATTCATTTATTCGGGGTGTACTATCTGTTAAATAGGGCGTTTTGCCTTCATTTTAATCAGAGAAAGAAAAACTCGTTAAATCGGGGTCCAACTATATATATATGTATGTAATGTAACAATGAGACGGTATTCATTTTGTGAATTGTGTTTGGGGCATTTTGTAAATCATGGTTAAAAGTCATAATATCAATCTTATCTTTTACTTTAAAATGAAATGAGAAAATTATACATCTTCTGTATGCTAAAGTGTCCAGATACAAGAGAAAGAATAATTAATTTTTCACATTTAAATATACAAGGATAAGTTGGGGGAAATGTAACAAAAAATATAATCACGTGTTTGAGTGAAGGGAAAGATTTTTTAGAAGATAAGCTATTTTTAGAAATTATATCAGTGTTTTAAGGAAAGATTCAACCACTTAATAAGGCATGTGTAAGTTATTTTGTGAAATTCTTTTATAACGAATTTCCAATAAACCAGTAAAAAATTCACAGTCGAATCTTTTTAATGAAGAATGACTAATAAATCTCTCAAAATATAGTTTTATATATTTAAATGAGAGATGAAACAAGAAGCATTTTTAAATAACGTATTTGGAAGTATGCATTACAAAAAATATATAAGATTAGAATTTTAAGAAAATATTAATTATTACATGTATGTATTTTAGACATACAATGAATAAGAATTTTTTTTGTACACAAAAAATGATAGTTAGAAATGAACAAACTTTGTCATCATCATCATTATAAAAAACTTTTTAAGAATATCAAGAGTATTTATTGATATTAATATTATACAAAATAAAAAAAAGGACACAACAACATATTCTTGCTAATCTGAATTTATTATTAATCTACAGCTTAAATTCAATATTTTTAATGGAAATATTAAATGCAATCAATAATCAGTATTATGTATATTTTTAAACATCTGACCAAATTACAAAATGTCATAAAGTGTACAAATGATAAAAACATTGAATTTAACATTTAAGATTTTAGATACTCAGAATTATTAAAATGCCAATCTAAAAGGTATTGCTTAGTTGCAAAAATTGTTTAACATTCTTCAATTAAATTTTTAAAACATTCTGAGTAAAAATGAAAAAAGTATACATTTTCTGAATTAAAATTTAAAATAATATATATTATATTCCATACAAATTTGTAAAAAAATCTCACATATCAAAATGTATCTATCTCGTTTGTATAAACGTAAAGGTATTTGGACAGGTACAGAGATTCTTTTGAACTTTTCTGTATATTTGTACTTGATGTTACTTCGAAATAGTTGCATTTCAAAAATATTTCTACTATTACAAATATTTATTCTATATAAAGACTAAAATATCACACTATTTTTAAGATTCTACGTTGGCACTTCAATACTATGCATTATATAAAACAAAATGCACATATGCAGATTCTAAATTAATCTAAAAAGCTAAAGATCATCAGGTACAGAGTTTTGTTAATGGCTTATGCATAGATTGGTAAAAAATCAATACATGTGGCTCATACAATATACAGTAGGGAAAAAAGACAAACATTTAAACAAATATGTATATATACAACAACAAATGTGTAACAAATATATACAATATAACAAAAAACAATGATGATTCAATATATTGCACAAAAAGAATAATATATTACTATAAAATTCCAATAATATAATCCTGCTTTTTCAAATTAATAATTCAGAGAGAGAAGGGAATTTATAATTGCAGTACATTTTAGAAAACATAGGTAAAACATGAAAAGAATCTAAAGCCCTAATTAAATGGGAGTGCTTTAATATTTCCTTACGTATTCTAGGGATAAAAGCAAATATTTTGTAACATAAAATCATGAAATTACACCCCTATCCATGCAGATGTCTCAGGGGGAAAAAGTATTGAACATTAATATCAAAAATGAATAACAGAAGTAATTAAGAATTTTGAATAAGTGATAAATATACAAAAAAAAAAAAAAAAATGAGGGTTTAGGGAAAATTTAAATCAAGTCTAAAGCAGGAGTAGAATTTTATTGAAATTTTACTGCATTATTGTATAACATACCTTAATCACACAATACATTGAAATTTCCTCACAAAATTTGGCTAATTAATTACTTTATATTTAAATAATCTTATCACATAAGTCCTCTATTGAATTTCACGGAATCAGAGCATAGATGTGTATTTTTCCTTCACTGTAAAATTACTTATCATGTTAACTCTAATGTGTAAATAGAAGGGGTAAAAACACTTTCATAAAATTTACACTCAGCATCAACTACAACAAATTATAAGAATAGAGAAATATTTATTAGTTAATTAAAAAATTTGTTAAAAGGTATAAAATGGTCGAAAGTAAACTTTATTCTCTACAAACAAAAATGCCCAGAAAAAAATAATCTTCAAATAATTTAAATTTTATGAAAGTTCAACATATTACCAGCAGTAAAGCAACAGAAGTGTATTTTTTTAATTCAAAAAATTAAGAATTTTGTAAAAAAAAAATAATAATAATTAATAAAATAATAATATTTTTAAAGAAACTTAAATACAAAAGCTTTTCACAATAGTTTTTGAACTTATAATCACACAGGTTAAAAGATTATCCTTTTCTTTCTTGGTACACAGAAAACAAAATAAAAATAATAAATCTACAAACAGTTTTATACAGTCAAGTTCATCAAATATCAGTCATGGAATTGTTAGATTTAATCAAACAGAAGTTGCAAAGTAAACATACTAATGTATTAATTTGAAATCATTGCTACATGATAAGAAATATATACCTGGGTTTTATTTTACTCTTTCTCTCTCTCTATACTCTTACAATCAGTTTTCAAAGAACTTCATTTGTATTTATGTCTGTAGCTTCAGTTGTATTTAACTGTACGCATGTCCGTAGACTAAGTACCGTTTTGTGGAAAAACTTGCATAAAAAAATCTTTTTCAAAACAAAATTTATTTTCACATGAAAAACCAAGTTGGAAAATATTTTTCTACATAGTTACCACCATTTTTCAGACATTTGACACATTGGGAAACCAACTTGTCTATACCTTCTTCAAAAAAAGATGTTGCCAGTGAAGACAGCCATTGCTGAACAGCTCTTTGTAGAAACTCCTCACAAACCAATCTTATTTTGAACCATCTGTTTTCACAAAATTTCTCTTGCACTTTTTCAACCAAACATCTTTGACAACAGAAGGCCATTCACTCTGTGCTTTGTCACAAACACTGGTGTGCCCATCATTGCCTTGCCAAATCCACATTCTCACCTTTCCATCACTCATTACATTTTCAGCATAAACTTCTACAAGTTGACTATGAATTTCAATTGGCTTAACATTCCTTGTGTTCAAAAAATGGATTACAGAAAGTACTTCACGGTGGGTGGGATCGGCAATTGTCTTAAGTATTTTGAACACTTACTACCTCATGTAAAAATAACACAATCTTGACTTAAATACCATCACTATACTGACAATCAACTAGAGACACATGTGAAGAAGGGTTGAACTCCAATGCTACCACTGCAGTAGAACAAGAGGGTACGTAGTTTCTGGACACACCATGTATAACATGTATCAGCTCTTTCTTTCCATACTGTGAGCTTGACTGTCCAGAAGCTGAGATTTATGACCATTTTTTTACCACTGCTACAATACCACTAAATAGCAAAGACGACCTGATAAATCACAATCATATTTTTATTTCTTTTCTTAGGTTTCTTTTTAGAAATAATGCTGTAACTGATGCTGAGCATACTAAAATATACATTGTAAATTCTTGGTTCTTTTGTTCTAGCTAATCAGATATTTTTAAGATAAACGTCTCAGTGATATAAAGAATGCTTCTATAAAGAAAATATATATTTTTACGATGTTTTTTTTATTCATTTTAAAAAAAAGTTCAAAATTGTTATTGTTATATATTTAAATTTAAGAAATTAAATAACTATTTTAAAAGAAAAGTAAGAAAACACAAAAATCAGCTACACAAAAATCAAAGAAAGCAATGTTATGATAAATCTAAAAGTAAACAATATCATGATTGAAATTATAAAATTTGAATTTAAATCCCATTATATGCATATAATTTGGAAATTATATAAATCTAATACTAATTACATTTTTAGAGATAACAGGGATATAATTTCTTACAAACAATGGAACACATCTAATTTCAAAACTAATATACTCAAACAAATACACAAAATATAAAATAAATTAATCTACATCAACAAGTCTTAAAGAGGAAAAGAAAAGAACCATAAAAAAAAGTTTAAGAGCAGTCATAAAAAAGTAGAAAAAATCAGTACTTTTCTATGCAGCACATAAAGGAACAGGTTATTTGCAATTTACATAAATCACCAATCCCATGCAAACTCTGATAATTAGTTTTTAAAACTAACTATTCAAATCCTACTAGTGATACTTACACTTAGTGAATCATAACCATAACATGCAAACATTCACCAATATCAATATTTACATACAGTAAGCTAATGGGAAAAATTTACAAATTTCAAGCATACATTCATCAGACCTGTCAACCTAACACTCATTATTGCCTATCATCTCAAAAGAGAATGTCATATGTTTTATGACTTATTTTTCCTTGCACAAAAATTTACAATGTTGAACAATATTTTTACAAATGAAATATAACATAAAAATACTTTTTTAAATCTAAAACATAAAATAAATAAATAAATAATCTTACTAATTTTAGGAATTAATAAGAAAATTTTTATAACTGAACATGAAATGCAGTGAAGTTTTATGGTTCAATACTCGATTCGGTACTTATGTACTATCGCAACCATCCCAACTTTCAAGATAACTCACAAAATTAACAACCCCAATTTTGTATATGTTGCAGGCAGTGGCATAATGTAGAATATATGGCCCGATAGCAAAGTTAGGTTTTGGGCTCCAATTGTTGAACATGTACTTGGAGTCAGTCAGGCTGTGGGCCCCCTAGAATCCTACCCTCCATGATGTGGGGGTGTACATTAAACTACTGGTTGTAGGTACTGAATTGGCAACCATGTGCTTCATTTCATATTTCTCCACTTGTCGCTATTCTAAGCCTAACCGTTCGTTGATATGGCAAGCTTGATTTCTAAAATGCAAATCTGAGCTTTAATGTATTCGTAAATATTAAAAATAGTTGCTCTTTTTCATTTATTTATTAGTATTTATTTATAATTACTTATTATTCTTACATTGTATTTTTCAGCTATGCATTCCATATTCCTGTCAGCATATTGCATTTTAAAGATTCGTACGGTTTTATTCAATGTTGCCAATATGGTTGTGATACACTGGTGTAGCTAGTTCTGAGTAGGCTCTGTATAAAAATTTCTTCAGTGCCCTTTTTTAGATATAAGAAACTTATTAGTGGGACTGTAGTTACACATCTTGGGGGCCCTGTAATGAGGGGGGCCCATATAATTGATACAGCAGTAGCTACGCCCCTGTTGTGATAGTATGCAAGTACCCAGAATTCCAATGTTACAAAATTATGATATACAATAAATAATTTAAAAAATACTTCTATATATTTATTTCATAATTTTGAAATATAAGAATGGGATAAATTAATATATATATGTAAAGCTTATTATATAATACTGTAGCAAATAGCATCAGACAAAAATTTGATTTTCTTTAAAAAAATGTGAGCTCTAAAGACTAGTCTTTGTACTTGAGGTTATTTTGCTAATATATGTGAGGTTTCTTGGTCTTACTTTAAGTAATATTTGTACTTGTGAACACAGTTATATACAAAGAAGTTTTCATACCTTAATTACTAATATTTAAAGTTTAATAGTTTCAAATTTTTTTTATACTATGCTATAACTTTCTTATACTGTGCTGAAGCAAAGTTCTATAATATGCTTACACACAATGTTTCTCTCTGAGTTAGTTTACTGACTTTCCTCATACTTCTGAAGTCACACTTTTCCATTAGAATTATTCATTCAAGAGGTAGATAAGTGATATTGTCTTCTAATGCATAGAAAAGTATGCTTCATGTCAGAGATCTACAATTTGGCTGTAGAGTTTTAAATATGTATAGAACATTTACATAAACATGTTTATTTCACTCAGACCCTTAAAGAATTACAGAGCAATTTCTTTAAAAATAAACTTGATGAGTCTGGTTACATAAAAAAAATCACGCAACATTTTAAAACTAAAAAAAATATATATTATTTTTTAAAAAGGCATTAAATAATGCACAAATGATTTATGGATCTAAGAAAACTTAAAATGACAAATTTCAAATTGAATACTTGATGGATAAGATTTACTTAAGAGAAACATAGATTTTGGAATGGCATCTTATGCTGGCATAATGACATATCTTCACCATATTGTTACTAGACATTAAATAATAATACATAAAATTAGGACTCAGTACTCACATTTCAATGGTAAGTACATAGTTGATTTATTTTGTATTTGTTCATGTGACAGAATAAAGATGTAATTAAAACTTTCATTATCAAAACCAACATAGTAATCAGAACTATTGACAAAAAGAAATAATTTGGTCACATGGAGTATAAAGAATACAAACATATTCAAAGCACAAAATGAGTAAAGTTCTGGAAAGTTGTTGCAGAGTGGGGAGGAAAAAAAATAATAGAAATGCTTTGCTTAATGAAACCACACCTATGAATCAGTAAGGAACTAATGGCTAAAGAAATTATGCAGGACAAACTTCATGATTTCTTAACAACTGAATGGCAAGGAGTGCTATGGTTTTTGTCTTATTTTCCCCAGTTGTTAATATAAAGCAATAAATAAGATAGAAGTGAAAATAGTTGGTAAATGATGGAAGTTTTACAAATATGCATTTAAATTAACGATTTAGCCATAAAAATGTAATGAAAGGCTGAGAAGCAAAAATTTTGTATGAAAATATATTTATTCTTTAATATTATACATTTTTTTAAAGCATGAAAATAATTTTAAGCCCAGTGGCTGAAGTGGTTAGTGCATCGTGCTTCCACACCACAGGTCAGAGGTTCAAACCATGGGCTGGACATGGTTGACTCATCCTTTCATCCCTTCAGTGGGTGGATAAATACCAAGCTTGCTTGGGAACTTAACACTGGGGGTTTTGCGTCAAACTGACCAGAACATCTGCTCATGCATCTCAGGGTTGATGGTTGTGTGTACCGAGTTGGACACAGTAGGCCTTGGCCCTCATGGGCTGTTGCGCCACTGAGTTAAGTTATAAAAATAATTCAAAGCCAAAAAAAATTTTTATCACATTTTTGTAAAAGTCGATTAGATTTAATCTAATTAATTATTTGTAGACCTAAATTTAAAATTGTAGTTGCAATATATAACACTAATTAATAATGAAATAAAAAGAGAAAAAAAATTTATATTTCACAATCAGTCAATTATTTTGTGAGAATTCACTTGCATAATACATCTTAAGTTCTTGCAAAAATTTCAAATTATATATGATAATTTTGTATTATTTTTATGGTGTTTCCTCTTTTAAATACAGTTTTTCATACAATATAATTAAAAAATCTATGTTTCATTTGATAAACCTTATCTACTAAAGAAAACTGAAAATAAATTGTAGAATAAAAATATTAAAGTATTCCAATCGTATTAAGAAAGAAAAAAAGTCTATCGATTTTGTTCACAGCATTCAGATTCATGCTGACGAAGCAATGATCTATCGTCGTAAGTTTTATTACAAAATCTACAAGAATGGGTCCTTAAATGCACATTTAATGTATGCTTATGGCGAAAACTTTTTTTACATATTTTACAAGCAAAAGGCTTCTCACCCGTATGAACACGCATATGTACGATAGCTTCATTTTTAGTGACAAATCCTTTCTTGCAATAATCACAGCTATATTTATGTTGACGCAAATGACGAGCACAATGGATGTCAAATTGCTGCTTCCCTTGAGTTGAATAACTGCACATGGTACACTTGAGCAATTCTGATTGATCTTTGTTTGATCCAAATGACTTCGCAAAATTTCTGAAAGTCAACATCATGGAAGATTCCTGGAAAAGCAACTTGTTTCCTGTAATAAAAAAAAATTGAAAAAGTTTTAATTTAAATAAACACTATATAAATAAGAAATGAACATTACATTAACTATTATGATCTGGAAAATTACTTTAAATAGTTACTAAAAATAAGAGGCTCTAAAGGACTTGCTGGAAAAATGTCTGACAAACTATTCTTTGAATAAAAAGAAAATTATGAAATACACAGTAATTTTATAAATTGACAATATTAGTACCCTGATATAAAATTAACATAGGCCATTAAACATTAATATTATAAGAAATCAAAATATACTTCAATCTGGACAATCAGCCAGATGAAAACTAGGTAAATTTCTAAAATTATTCAATATGGCTACATACTTTTACGAAACAATACTGGCAATTTGCTCTTATTAGATAATTATGTTCAAACAAAGAGTACTTTTTCTATTATTATGCCAATACACGAGCTTAACTTTAGTTACGCATTTTTAATTTTAAAAAAAAATCTTTTTGAATTTTTTTTCCATTACATTTTAAGTCTAAAGTAAAAATTTAAATACACTGAACTCCTCTTAAACTTGTAATTAAGTATAATTTTTAAAAAATGTAAATAATTACAAAAAGTAATTAATTATTACATAATTTAACCAATAGAACATACAATGTATATATAAATTAGTAACATAAATAAGATTCATTGGGTTAAATATATGTTTACTCAGTCTCAGATTTAGCTAATAAAACAATTTAAAAATATGTGAAACAAATAAAAGCAAAAAATGTCAACATCTGAGTAAAGAATAACTAAATACAGTACAATATAAAAATATTTACAGCTACAACTATTATATTTGATTTATAATACATTAAAAGTGTGAATAGATTACAGGAGAATGAATCCTTTAAGAAAAATACTCTAATTAATATATATAATATTAATAGTAGTAATAATAAAACTATACAATATTTTGACAACAAAATTAACAAAAATACAAACTACAGAGAAATCACTAATTTTAAATATGAGCAAATACTATATATCTGAGCTATTACGAAGTAAATTCTTCATTAAAAAATATCAATATATATCACTTAAAGATATACAGAGGAAGAAAAAAAGCCCCTTTCTCAATATTATATAAACCTAGAAAAAAGTTTAGTTAATTTTTCAAGTATATTACGTTTTTACATAACATATAATAGTCAGACACAAATTTCATATTTGTAAATATGAACAGATTTCTAAATATACAGATGCAAGACAATTTCAATATGTTGGTTATTTATTAATGATCTATCTTTTATTGTAGAGTTAAAAAACTGATTAATTTTGTGGCTGGGAAGTTCCGAAACAGCTTTTAGGACACAGTACCACCAAAATCAAACATATATATTTAAAATAATTATCAAAGTTATGTTACATAAAAATAAACAACATTTGATACTTTATAGTTACAGAGACCATATAGCATTTGAGGTAACAGAAAACCTGCCAAATTTTGTTCTATTATTGTGTGTAGTAAAAAAAATGTATCTTATTGAATAAAATTGTCAATGTTCATGTAGGCAATACTTTAAAAAAGCAGTCACTAAATCATTTGGTCCCTATACACAATAAGTACTCAACATTCCCACTCTATAAAAATTTTTAAAATATCAATGAGAATATCTTCAATACATGATGAAAAGAATTAAACTAAGTAAAGAGCAAATGGAGAGTTATGAAAAGCGCGTAAATTTTAAATTTTTTTTAAAATTCAAAAGATTATATCAAAAATAATTACACAGTAAAAAACATATTTAATAATAATATAATTATTTAATATTGTAAAACTTCTATAAGTTTTATAAATAATAAAATGTAGCTCAAATTAATTTTTAATACTGCAATTGTTAATTAAACACTAAATTTTTTAAATTCTTAGTTTTGCATATTTAAAAAAGTATACATGAGAAAAACATTGTAGATAAAAAATAAAATATTTAAGTACATAAATTAAAAAAATATATGATAATCAGAAAATACACAAATACATGGCAGAAATAAAAAGAATAACTTAAAAATGGGCCTAAATATTTTATTTTGAAATGTTACACAATTCAAGAAACAAATAGAAATTATGAAAATCAATGATGGCTTTTCAAATGAAATTTAAGAGAGGCTCGATTGTAAAACTGTGAAAAGCAAATGTTACAACTATAAGGTCTTATTCCAGTATGAAAATGAAAATGAGTTTGTAAGCTATCCTTTCGAGTAAATGTTTTTCCACACACATTGCAACAGAATGGGCGATTTTTTAAATTAATTTTCACTACTGAAAATGGTTGATTGTCATCTGAGGAAAAGCGAGTTGAAGAAGAATTACTTGATCTACATTCGATAAAATTTCTATAACCTGAAAAAAAAAATCTGCAATTAAAAATTGGTTTATATTTAATTCTTTAAAATACAATTTGGAACCATTAACATTTTCAACAGAACAAACAACACAAGTGACAAAAATATGAAAAGATAAAATGACAATACATTCATAAAACTCAAACATTCTTAAAATTTTAAAAAAAGTTAAAAGAGAAATATTATTTTAAACTACATGAAATTTTACAAATAAATTGTGCACACAAAATACTTATATTATATAATAGTTAAATGCATGTACATCAAGGATGCCAAACTCAAAGGCTGATGGGCCAAATAAACAAAGTTTAACTTAAGGTAGACCATAAAGAAAATTAATATTCATAGAAACGTAGGTTTATTTCAAATAATGCATTATAAATAACATATATAAGCAATCAAGACAAACATATATAAAAGAACTAGAAAATTTTAATATTTATGACCTGACACTTGACATCTCTTCTCTGCTACTATTTTTCCTATTTTGTGAGAAATCTTGATATTTTATTATATATTATTGTGTTCCAATATACTGACCAGACAGTAAAAATGCTCTTCACAGGCCGCATGTATCCCACAAGTTTGACATCCTTGATGTACATGTAATTATAGT